>JAQFVV010012403.1:2516693-3116693 GCA_028023455.1 Epiperipatus broadwayi | reverse complement strand
TCCACAGTACATCTATTTTGCTATTAGTTCAAAATTATTTATAAAATAAGGTAAGATCAAAACCAATTTTTTTAAAGAAAAAAAAGTATTCTTCCTTCTGAAATTGTTTCTGTCTCTATAGTAACACAACCAATTAATCTATATTTTTAAACACTAGTTTTGAACATGTGATTTCCTCCTTCTAATTTTAATAAAGTATTCTTGTTATCATATAAGTTAACAAAATGTTTATTTTTGTTAATAAATAAATGATTCATTTATTCCAGATTTATTCAAAACAAATAAACAAATTTTTTTTATTAAACTTATGACCTTAAATTGTTTTCTTTATTTAGCTATTTATGAACTATAGAAAAATAACAAATAAAGATATGTGCATATCACAATATATATGATGTTTTATATATACACAGAGACTTTAGACCACTCAATAAAATATGGAGATATGCATGTTAGGAATAACAAGAAGAAATTGAAAACAAAATACATGGCTGAAAGAACAAACAGGTGTTATTGACATCATTGAAAAAATTAAGAGACTGAAATGGAGTTGGGCTAGACATATTGCTAGAAGAGATGATAATAGATGGTCAGTTGAAATCTTAAACTGTATTCCAAGAGACTGTAAAAGACCTAGAAAAAGGCCATATGTAAGATGGATGAATGAAATAAGGAAGTATGCTGGAGTTATGTGGAGAAAAAAAGGCTAGTAATTAGAGAAGATGGATTGAATGTAGGAGATGCAGTGGATCAATAGCAATTGAAAATGGTGGTGATAATATATAAATATATGAAAGCAGTCAAGACTTAAACAATAAAAATACCATTAACAATCAACAATTTCAATCAGTTGTCAAGGTGACCTCTTTTAATAAATAAAGATGGAAATCCACCTCTAACTATGATCTGTTTATATAGGCACTAAATATTACAACTTGACAATGGAGAGAAAAATATTAATACAAAGAAGTTTAAATAAACCTTATTAAATGGTTAAATATAACCTGATCTGAAAGCAGACTAACAAATAATCAATTATAACATTCAAATTGCACTCCAGCCTTATATTAATTTTAAAAATGGCAATCATTATTCAGCTTATTGGAGTTATCAAATTTTATAATGGATCAAGAACTTTATTTAATTTAAATATATTTATAGGAAGATTTCTGTTAGAGATAAGCAAAAGTCGACTACAAAAATTCAGCCAATAATACAAATGATGTTTTATAGGTATTGCTGAATGGTTTGGTGAATTGGTAGAGCAACAGACTTGAAAACAAAAAGTCTCTTAACCAAAGATCGACTTGTCATTAAACAACACATGATCACTTGAACAACAATGGTAGATTGTTATTGATTGCTATTCTTTAACATAGTTGCATCTTATAATTAAAATTATATCCTAAAATAACAAAGATCATTAATAAATACATCTAAGGCTTTAACCAGACCTCTACAAATCTTAGCACAAGCTTATAAATGCTTTGAACATTATTTCATAAATTGCAAAGAAGATAACTAATAAAAATGGTCGGTTGCCATAATCAACAACTCCTTATATTTTATTCTCATTTCTCAAAATTTAGAAACATCACCCATTCCTATTGATAATAAGATCACATTCTTAAAATGCACTAAAAATATAATTTGTCTATGTATATTTTTGAATCTCCTTTAGTGTGTAAATAAAAATATTAAATTATAAATTTTGATTTACAAGTGACAAATTTCTTGTACTTACAACTGCTTCAGATAAATCCACTAATGATTATTATTAATCTTTTATTAAGCTAGAGATTATCATCTTATAATTAGTTCTGATTTAAACTTCTATTTTTTCTAATTAAACAAAACTACATACAATTAATTCAACTTTGTATCTAATTTTTCAATGTGTAATATATATTTTTATTTTTATTTAAACTTTCCATTCCATTATACCTAATTAAATACAGGTGTAAGAAATTATGACTTATTTCAACTGAAGAGTGCTACTTCTGTATGAAATGCATATCTTGAAAATCATTTGACTTTTTCAGGTTTGTATTCACATGTTTAAAGAATGTGTGGTGAAGAGTAAGCTTTAAATGTTTATATAAAAAAAAAAATTTCACATGATAAAAGTGAGACGAGGTTGAATCACTCCAAAAGTTTATGATTAACTAAATAAATATTTAACTGAAGTTTAAAGTTATCTAAGCTAGAAACTGATATGATAATCTGTAATTTAATAAATGGTTAATAATATTCATTAATAAATATCATTAATCTATCACTTCCTTTGTTTTTCTATATTTTATATAAATACAATTGGCACACCTTACTTCAAACATCTTATACCATATATTGCATAGTTAGCTACATGCATTAAGTATAAAAGTCAAATATAACTCAAATAATTAATAGCATTTTAATTCTAAAACCCTCAGTAAATAATGGATTGTTTTAACTGAAACACAGGCTTATTATATACCTGTGTCTATATATGTAATATATAGGGTATATGATCACAGACTTTCACATGACCCACCACTCTCCACTCTATCTAATAACACTGATACACTCAAGCACATATATGCTGAAAAGATAAATAATCACCAATATACGTATTTCATGCTAAACCTTCTGAGTTTCTTCGCACTTCATCTCAAACAAATATTTCTGGAAAAAAAGAAAGAAAAAAAGGAGAGTTTGTTAACTAATTGTAAAATTAACTTTAGGAAAAAGTAAAAAGAAGAAAAACAATTTCATAAAAGTTACCAATTCTGCAATAAAATTTTTAAATAAATCTCCTTTATACAATTGTGAAGGTTTAGAATAAAATTGTATGACTAAGAAAAATTTTTTTTTACTTTCTTTGTTTTCTTTTTTTTAGTTCCAATTATAATTAATCATATAAATGCAATTTATCCATTCTACTTTGAACACTTTTTAGCAAAAACTTTTTATTGTACATATATGCAGACACAAACTTAGGTTTTGACGGACTTGCAGTCTTCTTCAGTGCTATAATATAATGAACAAAATAAAATACATAAATAATACCATAAATAATGTAAACAATAAAATTAATAAAATAATAAAATAAAAAAAACGACTAAAAATGACATAATATATAACAAAACATAATAAAACTGAAATAGATATAATCAAACCCAAATAAAATAATTCAATTAATAAATATAAAATAAATATAAATTATGTATGTGTATTCCTGATTGTTTATATATATTAACTGGATTATTTTATTTGGGTTTGATTATATTTCTTTCAGTTTTATTATGTTTTGTTATATATTTTATGTTGTTTTTAGTTGTTGTTTTTTTTATAACTTTTTATTAATTTTATTGTTTAAAATTTTTATTGTAACTCTGAAGAAGACTGCAGGATAGTTGAAATGTAAGATTGTAAATGCATATATATACAATAAAAGGTTTTTGCTAAAAAGTGTTCAAAGTAAAGTAATTAGGTTGCATTTATATAAGATATTACAGCAAAATAAAAATGGCAAATTTAGTAATAGTTATGATTAATCATCATAATGTTCTCTTTCCTCTGTTTTTTTAAAAAAGCAAGCATTGATAATGATTGTAAAGGGGCGTAGTTTTGTTATGCTGCTTATTAATAAACAACATATGGAGAGTTCAATTGAAGAAATTAAGTTTAGTAAGCTATAAAAGGCTATCACAGTAAATTTAGGTCAGTATACATTTTGGCAGAGAATGTTTTGGAAGCAGAATATGTTCATATTGGCAGAGAGATGAACACAAAATTTTACTGTGAAGACCATCCAGACTACTTATATACATGTTAAAAGTTGAAATATTATCAAAGTATGTTATTATTCAAATACATAATGGTTTCATATATATGTATATATTAGTTAAATACTATAAAAAGTGATTTGCTAAGAAAAGTTCTTGCAGTCCATCCCTGGCTTCATGGTGCTCCAGGAAAGAAATGCAGTTGTTCAGTCTGAATGATTACCCTAACATAAAAAAAGTGCTTAATTACTCCAGCTCAGTTCTATCATGTAAAAATACATAAGTGTGCCTTACCAAGGGAGAAGAAATATTTACAAAGAACTAATAGTGACTAATCAAACCTCAACAAACTACAGATCAACCATTGAAAAATTATAACTCTTTGTTAATTGGCAAAAATCCATCATTTGTCTACAAACCATATGGATAAAATTGGTTAATCATAAATTTTATAGAAGTAACCAGAGGATTAAGAACTCATTTTAAAATTCTGTGAACAAATGGAAAGTAAAGAAAATGACATCAGATAAGGACTGAAAGTAAGAATAATATATTTTCTTTCTTTCAATTGTTATTAACTTATATCATTTATTTTCTTTATATCAATGAACCTACTCTAAATATTATATATGTCTACTTTACAGTAAGGTGTGTAATTATATTTTTTTATGTGTGCATTATCTATTTCTAATATGATTATTATTATTATTCACAAATGTAACTTCAACCTTAATGGGGCATCTGGGTAATATATATATATATATATATATTGTAATTATAATTGAAATAATATTTTTAAACGGTTTATAAACAATTCAAACAATCTTTAAATCCGCAGAAGTACTTTCGGTTACTTTCAAACCTGCCTCAACTGCTATTAAATTCAAAAACTAAAAGCGGAAGCAAACGTCATCAATTCAAATTCCACGAATCTCGTATTTTAATGTTAGAAGCTTGTCGATTTATCAAATGTGTTTTATTCCTGTTTATAAAAATTGCCTCTTTAATTTTTCTTTTACTATGGTTTCTCTCTTCATGAAGAATTTTCACATTTTCAAAATTAAATTTAAATTTATGTTTACATGTTTTTTCATGATCAAAGAAAACTGAAAAAGATATTAAATCACCATTATTTTTATTTTTTACACGCAAAAAAGTAATGTCATATATCAAATTTTTTGTGATTGTATGCTATCATATATAGGTGAATCTAGGTGCAACATTGAGAAAAGATTGAAGGAACACGAATTGTTATATAAGCGTGTAAAAAATAAAAATAATGGTGATTTAATATCTTCTTCAGTTTTCTTTGATTATGAAAAAACATGTAAACATAAATTTAAATTTAATTTTGAAAATGTGAAAATTCTTCATGAAGAGAGAAACCATAGTAAAAGAAAAATTAAAGAGGCAATTTTTATAAACAGGAATAAAACACATTTGATAAATCGACAAGCTTCTAACATTAAAATACGAGATTCGTGGAATTTGAATTGATGACGTTTGCTTCCGCTTTTAGTTTTTGAATTTAATAGCAGTTGAGGCAGGTTTGAAAGTAACCGAAAGTACTTCTGCGGATTTAAAGATTGTTTGAATTGTTTATAAACCGTTTAAAAATATTATTTCAATTATAATTACAATATTATTTTTAATTAACGGATATTTTTATTTATTTTACATATATATATATATATTGTATATATATATTGTATGTGTATTTACTTAATTTAAAAGAAAGGAAAGGTAATGTAATATCATTATCTAGTGATGGAGTTGCTTTGTTATGGGCAATACTAACAATTGGTTGAGAAAATGTAGAGACAACTGGTGTGTTACTACTGGAATAAAACTCATTGTTATAACTGGGTTGCTTTGTCTACTTTTTACTTATGCATTTTGTCAAGTTAATTGAATAATATAACATTTCCAGTAAGTTTTACAAATCCTAAAGCTATGATCCAATGCTAATTAATTCTCCTCAAAGGGTATAAGTTCAAATGTAGATTGCTAGTGGTTCTGTTCTATGTCTTTAATAATGTAACCAGCCAGAACTAATGAATATTCTAGCCTCCCTAGGTGGTCATGGGTTATATCCATATGATGAGCAGGAAATATTACTATGTGGAGTTATTATCAGCAGTAGGTTTTAAATTGAAAATGTTTCTCAGTATGTTCATCATAAGCCAATTACACCAATTACAGTTGTGACCAGGTGTAACCCGATCATAGTAGAAGTATTAGGGATTCCAGTTACAATATACACACACACAACCTGACATTTTGACTGTCCTGCAGTCTTCCTCAGAGCTATAATATAATGATAAATAAAATAAAAACATATAATATAATAAACAAATGTAATTAAAAAATAAAAATTAATAGTAAGTAGCACAAAATATAGTAAAAATAAAATAAATTTTGATAAATTAAAATCAATAAAATAAAATAACCTAGATAATATATAATGAAATATATAAAACTAAATTGAAATATAAACTAAATATAGATTATGCTTATAAATTAAGTCAGTTGAAAAGGTTCATAATATTTATGATTTATAGTTGTAAAATAAAAAGGTAAATATAAAGAAAAATTATTAATAACGGAAGATTAAATAACAGAATGATTTTGTTATATCTATATATATCTATATATATGTAAATAGAGCCAGTAAAGGCACACACTTTAAGTAATAAATATTTAGTAGAGATAGAAATGGGGGGTAAATGTATATAGGGTTCAAAGTAAATAAAGTGGAATAAAGAGTAATTAGACCAAACTGTATTAACTAAATAAAGTAATTATAGATGCGTTGTTTAACAGATCAGATATCAGATTATCAAAAGAATTAATAGTCAAATGAATGTATTAATACTCCAGAAAAAAAGAGATGAGAGTGGGACGTCAAACATGGAGTATAAAAGAGCAGGAAAAATAAATATCAACGTCTTTTTCCTGTGGCTATTCCTAAGTGCTGTTCCTTTTCGGACTGTAATCCCAGGTTCTCAGTGCTTGTAGGTGAATCTGGCCGACTAGTGTAGAAGCAGACCGCACTGGTTTTAATATAATTTTTAAATGCCCTAAGCGGTTTTTCCGAGGGTTTATTTTCACCACCCAGTTAAGGTACTGTGTTTTTATTTGTATTACTGTAGACTGAGAGGGGATTTGAATTGTAAGGCAATCATACTATGTTTTATATATATGTTAATCAATTACTCATAACTGTTGTTTTGTTGTGATTTACTATGTGCCAATAAAGATCTAATGTAAATTAGTTGGTTGTTCTTATTTTAAAAATAAGTATTTAGATTTGCGATTGCTGAGCTGCAGCTGAGGACACAGCATAAATAAAAAGAATATATTTTTAGTAAATAGATTAATGTTGAACAGAAAAACATATGAAGATAAAATCAGAAGTATTTTATTAATTTCGGAATACACAGAAGCTAAGCTCTTCTTACAGTAGTGCCACCAGTGCAAATCAGAGTAATCAATGGATGCAAAAAGGTACTGGTGCTGCTACTGTATGGAGAGTTTAGTCTCTGTGAAAACAGCTTGTGTAAGCAAAGAAATGGTGATCATGTGATGTTTAGTGATTTACTTTGGGAAGAATTAAATTACAATTTTATATTGAAATAATTCATAAGGAATAGTAATAATTACAGGGTATTAAAAATAATAAAAGTATTAATATATTTATTTAATAGTTGTTCATGATTACATATAAAGACAGAAATATACATTCATAATCTATACTTATTTTATATTTCAATTTAATATTATATATTTTATATTATATGGATTATTTTAGTTTTTTGATTTTAAATTATCACATTTAATTTATCTTACTTTTATTATATTTTTTACTCATTTTTAGTTTTTAGTTACATTTGTTTATTGTTATATTCATTTACTATTTGATTTATCTTTATATTATAGTTCTGAGGAGGACCTCAAGACAGTCAAAACAGCAGATTGTGTGGGTGTCTATAATAATAATAATAATAATAATAATAATAATAATAATAATAATAATAATAATAATAATAATAATAATAATAATAATAATAATAATAATAATAATAATAATAATAATAATAATAATAATAATAATAATAAAATTGCTATAAAGTGTTTGAAGTAAGGTGTGCAAAATTGTATTTATAATAATCATTAATATATTTATATGAAGTGGATGGTGCCAAAGTTGAGAATGCAGAAAGATCTGATACAATTGATGAACTCTGTTTTAACATGGAAAGTACTTCTTATAATAACAATATTTCACTCTTCTTACACTTTAAAGCAAAATATATTTATTTATTCTTTACAGTTTCGACTGTTCCTGGCAATCTTTCTCAGATCTACAAAATTTAAACATTATATCAATACAACTATATTTCATACATATATCTATTATAATTTTACAATTTTATTAGCTTAATTATTAACATCATTTTATTCATTAAACGTACTATTCTATAACTTAAACCATTAAGCATCACATGATCACCATCTCTTATATTAGCACATTATTGTTTATAAATGTGGCAAAACTCTCCATACAGTACTGCCATCCTGTGCCAACCAGAGTAATCAGTGGATTCCAGAAGGCTTGTGCATAAAATTCCTATCTATTGCCTACTCATCCAATATCCCCAGACTAGTTTCTGGCTTGTGGCCTTTGTCAGTGTGGAGCTTTGGATCTGAGAGCACTGCACCTAGATCTTAGGATCTAATGCAACCCTCCAGTAAACACCTTTTATCTCTACTTAACTATAAAACTATGAGAATGAAATTGAAAACACAATAATATTTTCAATCTAAGCTCAATAGCTTATATAGTCATATGGGTCTAAACTCAGTTCAGCACCCGTACATTTTGGTGTCTTTGGCTCTTTAACAACCATAGCCACCACTATTCTATTAGGCAGGATTGGTGTTAAACCATTAAGCATCACATGAACTCTGATTGGCACAGGGTCGCAGTACTGTATGGAGAGTTTTGCCTTGTTTAGCAACAATAATGTGCTAGTATAAGAGATGGTGATCATGTGATGCTTAATGGTTTAACACCAACCCTGCCTAATAGGGTAGTGGTGGCTATGATTGTTAAAAAGCCAAAGAACCAAAATGTATGGGTGCTGAACTGAGTTCAGACCCATATGACTATATAAGCTATTGAGCTTAGATTGAAAATATTATTGTGTTTTCAATTTCATTCTCATAGTTTTATAGTTAAGTAGAGATAAAAGGTGGTTGCTGGAGAGTTGCATTAGATCCTAAGATCTAGGTGCAGTGCTCTCAGATCCAAAGCTCCTCACTGATGAAGGCCACAAGCCAGAAACTAGTCTGGGGATATTGGATGAGTAGGCATTAGATAGGGATTTTATGCACAAGCCTTCTGGCATCCATTGATTACTCTGGTTGGCACAGGGTGGCAGTACTGTATGGAGAGTTTTGCCACGTTTATTCTATAACTTTTAACTTTTTAATTCTATTTTATTCTTTATTCTTAATTATTATCATATTTATATTTATTCACCTTTTACCTTTGCCATAATTTTAGAAATTCAATGTAATATTTATGAAATCTTTCCTACATTACTATATTTATATATTTAACCTTATTTTTCATTTCACTAATTTCTACATATTATCTTAATTTTTTTATTATTTGACATTTTCAGAAGGGTATGGGGTGGAGCTGAAGTTTTAAGTGTATAGAAAAATATTGATGAATGTAAAATTGTTTGTTGCAAATGTCTTATTTAATGATTCTTTTCCCTAAACGCAAAGAAAAGTTAATTTCTTCTTTAAAAAATATTATGCGTAAATATTGTTATGGACTTCTTATCCTGTAATCATTTCTTATAATTTATATAAAAATTTTAAAAAAATGAAAGAAATTGTTATTAATTTGGAATTTTTTTCATCTTATTTGATTGTGAGTCGATACTTAATTAATAATTAATCCGTTTTAAAATAAATAAATAGAAGACTCTTAAGACTTTACGGGCAATTCTTTTCAATTGTTCATTTTTTAAACCTCCTTTTGAAATGAACTGTAGATCTTTTAAGATAAATTACTGTCTCAAGAATTGCTTTAAAAATAAAGAAAAAAAAATTTCCATTTCTACATCTTCTTCAAAACGATGCAATATCATTCCCTTAAGATTTACAATTTTTATTAAGATAATATATTATTAAATTCTTCTTTATGACGTAGGAGCAAGAATAAATATTCGGGCACATACATAGGTATTATATAGTTAATAAGTAGCATATGCTTATGTATTTACCAATCTTAAGTGATTAGTGGAAAATACGTATGTCTTTAGTACTTGGCAAAAAGGTTGGTGTTTAATATATATTTGATCAGTATCTTGTCAGCTAACTGTTGCATTACATTGTAATAAAGATTTTAATATATGTAAAGTTCAGTAGCCAAAACAGATAATCTTAAAATCTGAATGTGAAGAGGTAAATAAAAAGGCGCTGATCGATTAATGTTGGACGGGCACCATACTACAATCGGGCTTTTTATAATCAGGACGTTATTTAGTGGGAATTATACAGAAATACAGATGGGAACATAATAGGTGAAATTAATGCTAGAAAAAACTTAATACTAAAAGGAAATATATTAGAATGTTTGAAAAAAGGGTTTTTAATGTGTCTACTAGTTCTTACTTATGGATCTGAGACTTAGTAACTTAACAGTAGAATAATATAGACTTTCGACCATTCAATGGAATATGGAAAGATGTATGTTTGAAGTAACAAGAAGAATCAAAAACACATAAGTAAGAGAACAAACATGTTACTGACATCATTGAAAGAATTAAGAGACTGAACTCTTAAACTGGATTGCAAAAGATTGTGAAAGACCTAGAAAGAGACCATATGAGAGATTGGTGGTTAAAATAAGGAAATGGCCTGGATTGGTGTGGAGAAGAGCGGCTACTAGAGACTGCATAAACTGGATTAAACTTGGAGAGACATTCATCTTTCAGTGGACTGATAATAGTTGAAAATGATGATAGTGCAGAAATTTATATATCTTTCAACTAGAGATATATTATCTGATGTTTTTATCATATTCTTCAATTCTGTCACTATAATATATAGATTTAATGGTTATTGACACGGATATAGAATTTTATTTCTGAAGCAAACAAGTGCAGATGGTAGTCCTTGTTCATATGTCACTTCTATAAAAATCAATACGATTAGGTTCAAGAAAAAGAAGTTTGTTTAGAGCTTCACAAAAATTCTATTTCCTTCACCACAAATCTTCAATTGCTTGAAAAGATGGTTGCATATCCAAAAAAAGGATCTTTATTTGAGATATGTCTTAGATGGTGAAAAAATATATATCTTGGATTAGTGATGTCTAATCTACTTAATTGTTTTTTATAAATTTTCTGTGATGTTATTTGTCTTTTGATATCTTTGTGAAGAAGTACATGAAGGAAGAGGAAGGCAACTTGTAATGAAATATGCTTGAATATGATAATATGTCTTGATAGCAATATGTAATCATTATAAGTGGAGTAGGGCTGCACTGTTAAATCCAAATTAATTCAAGACCATTATCCTGTAACTTGTATTAGCAAATCATCCATCTATTAAGTCTTCTTGAATGGCTGATTAAGTTAACCAGAGATCAGCTATCTGAAAAAATTCTAAGCCTGTCTGTAATTTGAAAAATATCCAAAGCACCATGTCATTGGTATTTCAATGTAGCATAGTAGATTTAAGGTTAAATATTCTCATACTGGATTTATATGGAGCTTACTTTTATTTGACACTGCTAAAGGAAGCAAGTTGTTTGAGATAAACACCATTGGCTGTTAAGAGATTAAATTGCATTAGTAGAAAACAATGGTTAGTTTATGTTTTCTGATCCTCAAATAATGATGATGATGATGATGTAAGAATTAGCTGCTAAGTATTAATATATTAACTATATGAATTGCTTAATTAGGACAGACTTTTTAACATTGCAAAAAGTGAACATTATTTTGTAGTAGAATATTTATAAAATAATCCTTAAAGTTTTTGCTAATTTTCAAATGAATAAACCATACTTTAAGCTGGGGAACATAAATCTTTACATAACAGATGCAGTCTAATCTTATTTATGAATCATGCTAAACCAATATTTTTATCTACACATTGCAAACTAAAACCCCACATATTGCAATGAAATTTATCATATTTTGAAGATACTATAGAATAGCATCCCATGTTATAGAAAGTGATTTAATATAACATCATGCATGTATGCAGTTTAGTTTGAAAGATTATGTACAGCTTGAGCAAGCATAAAAATTGGTGATCATGTGATGTTTAGTGGTTTAATACCAATCATGCCTAATAGGATAGTGATAATTATGGTTATTAAAAAACCAAAGATATCAAAATGTATGGGTCCTGAACTGAATTTACACCTATATGACTATATAAGCTAATGAGCTTGGATTGAAAATTTTATTATATTTTCCAATTTTAGACTTCTAGTTTTGTAGTTAAGTAGAGATAAAAAGTGACTGCTAGAGGGTTGAATTAGATTCTAAGATCTAGGTGCAGTGCTCTCAGATCGAAGGTTCCTCACTGATGAAAGTCACAAGCTAGAAACTAATCTGGGGATATTGGATGAGTAGCCACTAGATAGTAATTTTAAGCACAAACTTTCTTATATCCTTTGAATACTCTGGCTTGCACTGATTGACACTACTGAATGGTGAGTTTTGCCTGTTTTTACTATATTGTAACAGGATATATGCGTTACATTTAAATTTTAATACTTAACTTTTTTGTAAATATCTAATACTGAATTAAAAGATCAAACATTCAAAATGCACAAATAATGAATTATTAATTTATTAATATGTTTGATTTAAATATTAAAATAAGATAAGCTTTAAAAAAATTATAGTCGAAACAAAGTTTCTAATCTTTAAATAAAATATAATAAAAACTTTTGATTTTAAAAAAATAACGAAGAGAGTTTTTAACCTTAAAAATAAAAATTACAAACAGATCCTTAGGGCAAAGTGACCATTGAAAAGAAAATGATTACAAAATAGATGAGTCGAGGAGTAGAAACAAAAGACTTGCTTTTCCTGCCCAAAGATATAGACACAGACCTCAGTGGAAAAATCCACGTAGCCACAAACCCAAAATCTACTTAGCCACAAACCCAAAATCTACTTGGCCACAAACTCAATGAACCAATGAAATACAGATATGGAATATGTTTGATGGATCCATGCATTCCAGTGATAAGGTGCCTGAGGACTATAAAAAGAAAAATACAAAAGAAGTAGTTAATTAGAGAATTAGAAAATTAAAGTTTTAAATTCATTCATCTTTGATGAAAGTAAAAATAAAAATTTAAAAAGCCATTATCGCTATCACCAAGAATGTAATCGGCTTCATCGTGCTTCCTTCAGTTCGGCTGGCAGAAGGCAGCTTTCATCTCCACGGATCCCAGGATTGAACCACTGGTGCTATATGCAGAAATCCTCATCAAACTTCCTAAATCGTCATTGTCTGCAAGAAAAGAGCCCTTGCATAAATTAGATCTTCATTGTGAAAGAACAAGCATGGACAAAGAAAGGTACAAATTTATAAATGATAAAATGAAATATAAACTCTCTTAAATTTAAAATCTTTGAACTTTATTATAGACTTTCTCTCTTGAGCAAAATCTGAACTTTATTTCTTTTTTTTTTTTAAATCTTGCAATGTTAAAAAGTCATAGCTAAAGTTTTAAATGTAATCTCTTAAAATATGTATTGTTTTTTTTATTCATGCTTAATATCTGTTTGTAATAGGGTAGGGGTTTGTGATTGCAAACTTAAATTTAAAGATAAAAACATATATCATTATTTGTGCATTATTGAATTTAAAAGAAAGGAAAAATAGGTCAAAGGGTATTTGTAGTAAAAATAAGTTAAATATAATGTGTCATCTTAAAATGATTTTTAAAACCTTAAACTAAAGATTTTTTTTTTTTTTAGAATGAAATTAATAAATTGATTTAAATGTAAGTTGAGTGTGGGTAGCCGCTTAGTCTCATTTGAATTAGGGGTTTTGGCTTGGGACTATTTGTTTCATAGTTGTGTCAATGCTGGTGGACGTTTACATCAATGTAATGTGAAGTGTGTTAGCACATAAGGGCGATGAGTCCAACTGAATGCATGACCCCAAAGAGGTAGTCATAGCATTGCAATGGACACAGATGTATTTTCTGCACCATTGGCCCATTCCAGCTCTATGGATTGGGACAATAAGTCGGCAAGATAGACCGCTGTCCCATCCATACGAAGTGATATTCTCTTTATTATATTACATGCATGATTCCTTCACCAGACAGATGTACATTCCTGTACTGGATGAAAGTCATGTTTTCTCAAATAATATCACGCTGTCCGATGCACATTCCTGTCAGTGTGGTTTGATGCTAACATGTTCATGTTGCATTGGTTGTGGATATATATCTGGAAGCGAGCATTGGCATGGTTGCGGACCTTTAGCCTGGAATCAAGTGCCTTGAAGATCTTTTAAAGGCATTGTCTGGGTGGCCTAACTATGCTTGACATTCTAAGATTAAAAATTAAAGTTAAAAACAAATAAAATAATAATAATGAAACAAAACAGAGCATAATGTTTTTATAGTAATTTTTTTTTTTAAGTTTGTGTGTTCTTACTTCTATATATGTAAATAAAATCTTTTTGTGTGTTATTGGTACTGGCAGTGATCTAATTTATTTATTTTTTAATCTTTATTAAAAATATATTTTAACAAATGTTTTAAACCTTTGCTACTCCACGAGCTAGTGATTAGGGCTGGCGGTCATGATCTTAACAGCACGTATCTGTCTACTTTATAAATTTTCTAGGTTCAAATGGCCTAGTGGCACCCTTTATGGCAGATACAGTGATTATAATTTTTGATACACCCCGACTATTATAGTATATATATATAATAACTTTGAACTTCATACTCATTTATATTGCTCCAATTCTGCCATCTATCATAAGCTTAAATAATTCATAGATATTAATTCACAGACATTAGATGATAATTATTGTTAAATTCTATCCATGGTCCCAGATTAGTTTCTTGATGATAATTATTGCTAAATTCTATCCATGTTCCCAGATTAGTTCTTACTTATGAACTTTATCAAAGAAGAGATTACACATATGAATGAAATGCACCTGGATTTCTTTTTGGATATAATGCGCTTTTTATCTATCAACTATTTTTATTGATCAAGACTATAAGTCAGAAACTAATCTGTAAATATGGATGTAACTGCACTGGATAGACATTAGAATTTCTTAATTATTCAAGCTTATAAGTAGATGACAGATAATACATGAGTTTGCCCATGAAAAGTAGTATATATGGTGAGGGTTATGTGATGTGATGTTTGAGTTGTTAACTAAATGGCCACTATATCTAATGTGTATTTTTTTTAAAAAAATATTTTATTTTAAAGCAATTATTTTACTATTATTTTTTAATATTTGAATACAAGTATAATTTATCTACTTGGAATTTACATGTAATTTTACATGGACTTAAGAAGCTCCTTCAGCCATCTATTCTATCATACACAACCAATACTCATGACCACACACATATGAAAAACATAAATGATCTCCAATTTGCATACTTCATGCTGAACCAGTACTTATCAAGTAGATTGAAGCCTAATTTTGAAGATTTGCTTTCTTAATTTAACCAAGCAGTGATAGTATATATATGTGTGTAAGATGATTGGACCAACTGATGAGTGCTGGTTCAGCACAAAATATGTATATTGGAGATCATTTATCTTTTTCAAGTATGTGGTCATGTGTAGGGGTTGTTTGAGATAGAGTGAATAACTGAAGAGAGCTTGAAAGTCTGGGTTCAAATCCTCAGTTATTTTTTTATAATTTACTGTGGTTAATATGTACACTCACACAGACAAAAACTACACAGACATTTTACAAACTAGCTTTTGTCTGAACTTTTCTGATGATATTTTAATAGTAATTATATACTGGATTATTTCTATCATCTATTATTAATTGTTAGATGAAGTTTTAAAAAATCCAAATTTTATTTAAACTTTTCAAATACAATCAACTGTTACTAATAGCACAGAGATTATTATATAACACCAATGCCTTAAGTGATATTATTCTCTTTTTTTCTTCTGGCATTATTGGTCTGATAAATGATAGTACTAATATGGGAATCAAACCTGGGCCTTTAGATTGATGAATGTTGAATTTAAAGTGATTCTCTAATCAATTAGGCTTTGACAGAATAGCCTAGTTAGTTAGATTGTCACTTTATTAGAACATCATTTTAAATTCAGTATTCACAACTCCAAAAGACTAAGTTTGATTCTCATCCAAGCACTTACATTGGTCAGGCCAGCAACATCTGAAAATGAGAATAAACCCACTAAAACATTGTGCTATATAATAACATGTGCTATTATTAACTGTTGAATATATTTGTAAGATTTAGATAATGAAATTTTTAAAAGATATTGAACAATTAATATTAGATGATTGAAGTAGTCCAACCTGTAATTGTTATTATACCTAGCTTTAATTCTTTCATCTTAATATTTAAAAGTACAATTGCCCGAAATCTAGAATACTTGATAATCAGCATCTTCAAGATTAATGCATGCTATGCATAAAAACGTTATGATATGATGTAATGTAGCTTACTTTTTGAAAACTTTTATTTCTAACATAACTTTGTGCATCTCAACTAAGTTTGTTACATATTTCAATTTTAGATAACTCACAGTGCTTATCTTGAATTGAAACAGAAAGCCAAAGTGCAAAATTATGATAACAACTAGTGTTGTCAATCTTTCACTTATATCAAAGGAATAAACAGGAAGAGTTCTTTACATGTGTTAACAATGACCAGTGCAATAGAGCATAAATTAAAAAATGAAGGATTGGGTGGAAAAAACTTTATTTACATGAATGAAAATAGATAATAAGCCTATCAAAATTTTATTTCCTTTCCAATATCTGAGAAAATATTCTTAATCCTATTCATTGTCTCTAGTATTAGGCATTTTGCCTAAATTGATAAAGTGGTTCTGAATTATTATTTCCTAAATATTCTTAAGACACTGGTTCCAATAATTAAAGTTTCAAAAGTTACATGAAATATCAGCCAGAGATAATTTTTAGTTTAATTACCAGTTTGAGAATGTAAGTCAATGTAAACAATATGTTTGCCTTTTAGGTAGATCTCAATCTCAAGATGCAACACAGACTCCATCTAATGTGATTTTTCTGCACTTAACAGATTAATAGATACATAATTCCATTGTAATGATACAACTATATGATTATTATTCTACCCAAATTTATTTTATGGAAGTCAAACTTGGGCTCCTATATTCTTTTCACATAAAGACAATAGAGAAAAATCTTTCATAAAGAATATTCTTTAACATTCAAAAAATATGTGGAAAATTTTAATAGTTCAATGGGGATGATCTTCAGTTTTATGGATATGATAATAACTCATTATTTACAAAAACTTGATATAAGAATTGAATGAAGTCTCTTTAAGAAATAATATGGCAATTTGAGAAAAGTATTTAAGAGAAAGACAACTTCTTTTACATTACAAAATTTAGTTCTAAAACCCCGTAAAAAAGAACATTGATCATTTTCATTGGAAGGTTGTGGCTAAGTCATTCAGAAAAAAATATTCTAGGGAAGAAGTGAAAAGACAACATGATAAGACATGGAATGCGTTGGAAGCAGTATATGATATATATGAATGTGTTTGCTGTGTATGAATTGGATTATACATCTGGAGTTAAAATGAATACAATATTTTTGATAACATAACTAGATAATTTGAATAAATAGATAACATAATTATAAAAAATAAAATGACATCATGAAATGGGTGAATAATTCTACACAACAACTAAATATTAATAAGAAAATTATGGAGTTCCTATAATAATAATCCTTAAGAATATTGAATGAAATGAGACCTAACTTATTTAGCAGAGTTTCATGATATTTCATATTTATAAATTAATTATATAAAACTTTGTTATTTTGTTGAAGAAATTTTTCATCACTGCAAATTCTTTTAATTCTTAAAAAAAATAACTAAAGAGAAAATTAGTTTTTTAGTGTTTAGGATGGTTGATGTAAAAATGTAGATAGTGGCTGTCAATTAGCTTGTTATATATATATATATTAGTACTAAAATTTTTATTACTGTAAATAATTTGAAAATCAAGGAAATGGGTTACTGCTTTAGAAAAATTCATTCTAAATTGTATTAAATTATTTAAGTAATTGAAGAAAGTATGAAGCTTCTCTTCATTATATGGACAAATTATAAAGATGCCACTTGTATATCTTAGTCAAGTATGAGGTTTAAGCCTACATTTTTAGGCATAAAGGACTCCAATTGGACCATAAAAAAGTTGTCATAATTTGGTGCCCATTTTTGTTTCCCATTGCAGTACATTGTTTTTGTAAAAAGTGTGTAGAATTAAAAACAAATAGTTATTTAAATATAATTTATCCACTGTATTTCAAACACTTTTTAGCAAAAACCTTTTAATGTGTAAATATGCATACAAAATCTTATGGTTTGAATGTCTCATAGTCTTTTTCAGAGCCACTTTTACTTTAATTTTGTAAAAGTAAAAAAAAAAAAAAACAGTTTTTTACTTTTAAAAAATTAAAGTAAAAGTGGCTCTGAAGAAGTCTGCAAGGCAGTCGAAACATAAGATTGTGTATGCATTTAGGTACATGAAAAGGTTTTTTGCTAAAAAGTGTTCAGAATAGAATGGATACATTGCATTTATATAAGATATTACAGAAAAATAAAAGAAATGATGAATTTGGTAATATGTCGGAAAAATGGTTATTTTTTAAGATTAAATATATTAATTCAAAACAGTTGTAATATGTTGCTGCACATTTGTTATTTTGGAAAACAGATTTAACAACTTTAATTTCACCATTCTGGTGTATATTAGTATACAGTAATGTAATATACAATGTTATTAAATAATATTCATTCAGTAATTTAGGTTTGATGTTTTCTACAACTGAAAATGTGTGGTATTTTTAACATAAGATCTAAACGATAATGAAATATTTTGCATAAAACTAACAGCAAATACTCAAATATTTTCTGTAGGGCTACCACATACTGTAGAAACACTTTCACATAATAAAGTCCATAGATTATCTAAAATTTATTTTTAATTTATCTAAAGTTGTACATAAACAACACAAAACGCTTAATGATAGACTTGTAAAAACAAACTTTATTACTAATTTTGTATCAGAAAAAGAGATGTTTTTCATGTGGAAGTAAAAATATCTTACATGAAAACATATTATTGTTGCAAGAATGGTTTAGGGTAATAACATTAATGATTTTATATAATATATCACCAACTATGTCAATTGTGAAAGTATAAACTTAATGTATTTAATATAAGGTAGCATATATTTAAACTATTATATAGGTGAAACAGCAAATAGTCTACTTATTAGAATTATTAACTATAGATTTGACATTTTACATAAAGATGAAGGTAGAAACAATTGATAATTTAATAATAGTTATATTAGAAAGCAAGTTTTCCTCAACAAGAGAGAGAGAGAGAGAGAGAGAAAGAGAGAGAGAGAAACAAAAAAGACTTTTATTTATGAATTAACGACTTTACATTATCATGAATTTATTGCATCTTTGAATTACTTAGTTTTTAATGCTCCAGTTGTAATTAATTAACTATTATTATTTAATATGCTAACTAATAAGATATTTTTATTATATGAGATGTAATAAGAATACAAATAATTTCTTGGAAGCAGGACTTTTTTGTATATTAGTTTGGGTGTATATCTATATATATTGTAGCCTTTCTATTTTGCTAGATCATAAGTTAATATATACTGTTTGTTTAATATTAAACTTGAATTAACTTTCTCTAAATAGATATACTCTATAAGTTATAAAATTAAAATATAAATTGTGCTATTTATTTTAAAGTAAAAAAATAAATAATAGTTAAAATCATATAAGGTAATTTTAAATCAGTAGTTATAATAATAAAAGTTAATATTTTTTATTATTAATAATAATCAAAATTGAAAATTGTTATTTATTTATTATTTTAAAATCATTTAATTAATGGTAAAATAAATCAGAAGTGAGGTGTGTGTTAATAGGTATGCACACCCACATTCATGTAATAATGAATTAAATTTACTTCCTGGTGCATTTAAAAAAAGTTATTATAAATAATAAATGTTATTATTTTTTATCATATTAATTCCATAAAAATCATAAATCAATAGTTATAATAATGTGATTTATAAATTTATTTAAACGCACATTAATTACGTAAGTAATATTTACTAAGGCTGTAACCTCAAGAATATGCACATAAAACTGCAATAGTAGGGACCTCTACAGGTTTTAACCACAAGCTTACATTTTGGAAGAAAAGATGTGATTTATAAACTTTAAGTATCAAAATTTAAGTTTATACAAATAATATATTATTAAAAGATAACATTAAATGTTGCATTAGTAAAATTAAGAAAATATTTATTTCATAATATTAGCTAAAATCATTTTAAAAGTGTAGACAAAGTAATTAATATTCATTTTTGCCAGATGTCTGAATGTAATTAATCTACCATGAGCAGGTGATGGATGGAGAAATAAAAAAAAAATTTGAGGAATAAACTATTTTTTTTGTCTTAAAAATTTTAAGTATAAATTTATGGGAATATTCTTGTTTTAGCCTTAAAAGTAATAATTATAATTTTAAAAGGAATGGAATATTTTAAAAAGTTTATTACTTTCATTATAGAATAAGCAAAACTATCCTCATTTGTATATTACAGGAGCTGACTATAACCTTGTGACAATGGAAAAAATAAAAACTTTATTCAAGGAGATAAAAGTGTACTTTGATAAAATAAAAAAAAAACCTTGCAGATTATTAAACTGTTTTGCCTACAGAAAATGCAAAAGAGATGTAAGGAATTTATTTTATTATTAATTTTTATATGCAGAATGATAGAAAACATTTTCTACTAACTCTAATCATTAGTAATGACAAAGATAATTACTTCTATTCATTAAAACTATTGATATTTCCAGATATAAATTTATTAGTGACTTTATTAGGATGATAATGTCCTAAAGGAAGAAAGATATAATGCAGACAAATTTTATTGAAAGCTTATAACTATTAATTGTAATATTGTTTAAGTATTATGTATTATTAACATGTTAAATATGAATTATTCAGGAGTGAAATCTGAGAACTTTATAATTCTACCAGTAAATATTTTGGAGTGTGCAGAAAGAAATGAAACTTTCTAAAAATATAATAAATGTCTTTATTAAATAGGAAAATTTATATTTTGTAAATGTGAAGGAATTTTATCAATAATATGAAGATGGATAAACTTTTGATATAAGAACTTATTGCTATTATTGATAAATAACTTTTACTTGGATTTTTTATTCATGTTTCCATTTATGCTACAAGTAACCATGACAATAGTGAAAGGGAGAAAAGGGAAGGAAAGAAAAATCTGTTTCAAGCAATGATTGTTTTTGGTTGTCATGGTAACTTATACTCCCTAGAAAAAATGATATTGGAGAGAACTTTTTGTTTTTATTACTTTAGTATATATGAACTATAGTTTTAAGATAGTATCAAGTACTTATAATTATTTTTTTCATATGATGTTATTTTTTAGATTTAAGTATTTTAGAATTTTTTATACAATAAAAGAGAGAAAAATCAAAATTTTTATTTGTTCTTGATTATAATTCTATAATATAAAAGAAATTATATCTACAAGAGTATTATCAATAATAATCGTAAGATATTAGGATTAAGGTAACTTTATTTTTTAATATAAGATATTGATATTAAATTTTTTAAGTAAGAAATTAGGTAAAATAAATATATGTACTATTTTATAATGTGTGTATTTACATGAAAGTATATGAGAAAGGATTGAATATATCTAAGATATTATTAATATGAATATATAAGAGTATTTATGATTAATCTCTTTATAAGTTAAAAATCACATATATATTATATTTATAATAAAATATATCATAAACTATTTGTTTGTTTTTTAATCTTCTTGGTATGTTCAAAAGTCTTAAAATGAAGGATATGTTTAAATGTTATTTAAGAAACAATGAATAATATTTTATGTGATATTGAGTATTTTATACGGAGTTAGATGTGAAGTATTGGTACAGGAAAGTAGTGTTATTGGAAATTCTATAGTGTCAGGGATGTGTTAAATATGATATAATATAAAGTAAGTTAGAATATTTGTGATGTAAGGATAGTGACATTTTTCAAAAATCTGTAAGAGCTTAAAATAGAAGACAAGATAGAAATTAAGTTATGTAATCAATGATATTATTGTTTATTATCATTTATAAGGTATCCAACCCACAAAAATCACACTGATCTATGCATATATACACATCATATTAAAGAATTGTGGATTTAAGGAATGGTAATAGCTAAACTTTCAAATGATGATAAAATAAGTCAATTTAATGCAAGAAGAATGAAACTTAAAACAAATAGGATGCTAAAAGAATATAAACATAAAGATTTTACAAAGTTTTTATCAGATATTAGAGATCAAAATACAGAATAAAAATCTGAAGTATAACATATGGTACTTAAAAAAACCCTGATAATTATTCATATTATTATAAGCAATATAATAATGTGCCAAATCTTAATGAATATTTAAATAAATGTTTATTTTATAACAAATAATCAACATAGAAGGAATATAATAAGTTATAGAGTTACAATTAGATCATAATATTATAGGAAGATTAAACGTAGAGTAATGATAATATAAAAGAACATTGTGAAATATTTAGAATATGATAAAATACAAATTGTATATTTTATTGATATATTTTAATATGGAAATATTAAGAAGTATCTTAATATTCATAAAGTAAAGTATGGAATATACTATATCCTAATTGTAAATAATTTTAAATGAAGTATAAATTGTTTATTTTAAGTATTTTGTTAATGTTAGTTTTTAAAGTTTTGTATAATATGTTAAATTTTTTTTTCTATTAAATATAAGATGTGTAAATTATTTTAAATTTTGTATTAATACTGTAATAAATGTTAATGTTGTTTTTGAATTAACAAAATGTTGAGAGTCTCTTTTCTTGTTTCCAAATCATTATTCATCATCGTAAACAAACATATATTGTAATAATTAAATATATTTGATATTATTGCACATAATCTAAAATAAGATATGATAATAATTATATTTATAAAGTGCATATTCGTTACTTAAAGTAATATGTATTAAGGCTATAACCTTAAGAGTATGTGCCTGAAAAAACAACATCTTTAACATTGTGTTAAAGATTTGCAGAGGTCCCTACTGTCATTTTTTCAGGCGCATAATCTTAAGGTTATAGCCTTAATAAATATTACTAAAATAAGATAAATTAATACACTATACAGGCTCATACCTGCATATATATATATATATATGTAATGTATGCAGGATTCGAACTCAGACTTTCACACGACCCTCAACTCTCCATGCCATCTCATATCACTGATACACTTGTAACACATATATGTCGAAATGATAAATAATCACCAATATACGTATTTCATGCTAAACCATATGTTAAAGATATTTGATGTATCCAAAATATTAATTAATTTTTTTTTCCTTCATCTTACTTAATGATCATAATGAGAACTGAATAACTAGTATGCCATTTAAAAATAAAATAATTAATTTATAATACATGGTGATAAAAAAAATCGTTTGAATTTATTTATAATTAATAGTGATAATTATTAGTTAATAATTTTAATTTAGTCTTTAATCAATTTAGAAGAGAATTTAGTTAATTATTTTGAAAGGAAAAAATTGATTTGTATATTTGTTTCATAATTATTTTTTTGTAATGTAGCTGGATGTAAATAAAATCTCTCTTTACATTTGGTTATGTAAATTAATGAATTTATTTTAAAAAATAATAATTACCTGAGATGTTGATTAAGTTTAGGAATATTAATAAAGAAGTGGAATACAATCATATTAATAAGTAAATGTATATAATATTGTGTTATAATTAAATTTACCAAAGGAAATGTTAATATTAAATATAATTTGCTTAGTTTATTGTGAGTTATGGAAGTATCACTGATATTTTAGCAGAGTAGTGTTTTGTGATATTCCTAAGCCATTAAGGATATACTTTTTGGTATATACTTAATGTTAAAAAAGGGGTACCTTACTGGATGATCATATAACAAGTCTCATGATTATTAATATTTTATTTTTTAATAATTTATTAAAATTAATATAATATATTAAATATGAAATGAGTCTGAACTAGAAGTTTAGTTAATTGTTATTTAGATCAACCAAAGTAGTTGGAGGAGGGGGGGGGGCATCATTCGGTCAGGGTACAGCATATATATATATATAAGTTCAAAATAATTTTAATGATAAAAAAATAAAATATATATCTTAATTAATATGTAGTGCATTCAATTACGTAGTAATCCTTTTCAACTATAAAATAATATAAAAGTTTAATATCACGTGATTTTCCATGAACTGTGTATGGCAGTATTTGCTGCTTGTCTATTTATTATATTAGCTTTGAATTTATTTATCAGTTATTGCTTCCTTAATTTTTCTCTTGTTATGATTTCTTTCTTCCATTAATATTTTTGTATCATTTACATTAAAAGAAAATTTTAAATTACAAGATTTTTCATGAATGAAGAATACTGGGGTAGTATTTAATTGATTATTTATAAATTTTTTCCGCATGATTACATAATATTTGATATTCTTTTATTCAGAACTCATAAATAAAAAAAATAAAATTTTTGGACTTACAATTATATAGAAACACAATCAGTTTAAATTATAAATTAATTATTACACCTATTCAAATAAACTCTTTGTTTTTACTTCGCATTCGAGCACTAAAAAACAACAGGACATGTGTTCAAACTCACTTTGGCAAAGGCGCTGTATACAGAGCATAATGATATGAAATGAAAAATAAAGGTGTGCTTTATTGTAAATGACAACTATGCAATAAACCGAAAAGAATCATGCTTTACAATCTCCAGAAAATGGTCAATATGAAAGAAAACTTTGAATAAATTTTGCATAAATTACTGCAAAGCTTCGCTTAAAATCTCAATGTAAGCTGACACTCCCAAGATAGGCTATGAATATGGAGGCCTAAGTTCTCTGAAAGCGCTAAGCCTTATAATTCTTTTCTAATAATACTAAGTTTCCATTTTTTGCATAAAGCACAATTAAAACCAAACCTATTCAAGAAAGAGGATATATTCATTTTAAATCATATGTGCTAATGATGCATAAAATGACAAGTTTGAATTTTTTTTTACATCGTAATGATAAATTATGTAGACATAAAAGTGATAAAATTCAAAATATTGAACTTTTTACCCATGAACTTATGAAAGTAGAATATGATAGAAAACACATTTTATTTACATTAAACTGGTTTAATAATAAAAATAATCATAATACAAAATTAGATAAAAATGGATATGTATGCCATTTGTAAATAATGTTTAATCTAAATTAATTAAAAAATATATTTAAAGATAAATACAATATTTCATTTTGTGTTCCTCCTAATGTAAATAGACTAATTAATAATTCTAACATTGTTATACCTAAAATGCAAGAAATAATATAATTTATTAAATTATATGTAACTGTAAAAAATCATATATTGGAGAATCAAGATGTGCTCTGGAAAACAAAAAAACGTCAATTATTATATAATCATGTGAAAATAACTATAAATAATCAATGAAATATTATCTCATTATTCTTTGACCATGAAAAATCTTATAATTTAAATTTTACTTTTAATGTAAATGATACAAAAATATTAATGGAAGAAAGAAATCATAAAAAGAAAAAAATTAATAAAGCAATATTGATAAATAGATTCAAAGATAATATAACAAATAGACAAGCAGCAAATACTGATGTACACAGCTCATGCAAAACATGTAATATTAAACTACTGTGCTACTTTACAGTTGATAAGGAGTACTATATAATTGAAGTTATATTTTACTGTTTCAATTATTTAGATATTACATGTAGCATATTTATAAAGGGTATTTATAGTTTATACATAAATATAAAATCAGATGTCACATGACTTATATATACAGCTTATATTCACAAATATGTAAAATTAAGAGCATGCTAATAAGCTCTAAACAAACTTTTTTTATGATAAATGCTACTACAAGAGAAGGCATTCAAATCATCTTTATCTATGATTGTCCCCATCCTTAAACTGGTCTTGAGCTATGGCTTTTCAGTGAGGAGCTAGGGCACCAGATTCAAAAAAACAAACTCATGCTAAACATTTATCTAATAGTTAACTGTCAAGAAGATCTGAAACTTTAGACGTCTACATATCTTGAAAGTCAGCTCTCCAACTGAAAAAATTTATTGGCCTGAACTTAATTCAGATACTCCATATATTAATAGGCTTATCCATTTAATTTATCCAAAGCCCCCAACAGCAAAATAATAATAGTAATATACAGTATAAATTCAGAAGTCACTTGACTTATATATATAGCTTATATTTCCAAATGTGTAAAATTAAGAGCATGCTAATTAAATGGCTAAGCCTATTAATATATGGAGTATCTGAATTAAGTTCAGCCCCATATGATTTTTTCAGTTGGAGAGCTGACTTTAAAGATATGTAGATGTCTAAAGTTTCAGCTTTTCTTCTTGACAGTTAACTATCCGATAAATACTTAGCTTGAGTTGGTTTTTTGAATCTGATGTTCTAGCTTTTCACTGAAGAGAGACATAACTCGAAACTGATCTGGGGATGGGGACAATCATAGAAAAAGATGATTTGAATGCCTTCTTTTGTAATAGCATTTATCATAAAAATTAAAAAGAAAGCTTGCTTAGAGCTTATTAGCATGCTCTTAATTTTACATATTTGTAAATATAAGCTCTCTATATATATATACACCTGGGTCTCGTTTTATGCGATAGATAGGTTCCTCAGAAAACACGCACAAATGAAATCGCGCAACAATAGACGTAACTTACATTGAAAAAGGGGGGATGCGGTCTGTGATTTTTCAAAATTCACGTAAAAGCAAAGCACCAACGTGAAATTACTTTAAAATTTGCTCAAAAAAAAAAAAAAAAAATAAGGAAATAAAATATGACTAATAAAAAATTTCAAATTTGAAAAAAATTGATACAAGACAAACTTTTTTTAACTATAATATTTAATTTTATTCAAAATAATATATTTTTATGCATAATTTACATTTTTTTTATACACGTTTTAATTATTATCGCTATTTGCGAAAAACACATTCGTTTGCACTCTCATGTTGTGTTAATAGTTTTCTGTTGACAACATAATTAATCTTTGAGACGATGATTTTATTAATTGTTTATGAACTTAGACTTATGATAATAAAAAGACATTTATTCACCACTGCTGGGAAAAATTTAATTAAAACTAACAACTAAAAATTAAATTCTTATTTTTGTCTTTAATTTTTTAATTTTCAATTTGTTTAAAAATCAAGTTTCGTTTTACATCACATTAATTTCAAGTCGCCATAAGTAATTTTTAAATTGTTAATTACAATTAAAAATCAGATTTTAATTTTTAATTGTCAAATTTAATTGTGCCCACTGCTATTACTGACCTTTTAAAAATAAACTTGTGGACACTAAATGATTAATAATTGATTACATTTTTTTTTAAAAGCAAAAACAGAATTTGATTTAAAATGCAAAATTAACACGCACAACGTTTGAACAAATTTACATTATAATCTTGTAAAATTTAATGTGTGTATACATAAAATGTGGAAATCATGATTTTAATTTCATTATTGCATAAAATCTTACTATTGTAAAGCACTGAAAATATTGAAATTACTAAGATGAAAGTAGAATTCCAATAATGTGCTATTACTTTCAATATAACGTAGGTGCACAAAATTTATTATTTAAAGTAATAGCGCATTATCGTAGTTCGACTTCCGGTGAAACACGAAACGCGTAACTTCAAAATCGTGTTAAATAAGTCCGCGTAAAAAGAGACCCAGGTGTATATATATTGTAACATAAATTAAAGTTGATCAATGTCCATTGTAACATAAATAAACTGATCAAAAGGATTATAATATATTATTTAATTAAGAAAGGATTCAAATATAAATATTTAACTTAATATTCATTGGATTAAATGAAACAACATATTTCTGGATAGTAGCTATAATAGTAAATAAATATTAAAATGATGAGTAGGAATAAATTAAACATATTTCTATAATTAGAAATTAAAGATATCACAGTATCAATAATTATAAACAAATTATTAAGAACAAACTACTATAACTCAGGTATATGGAAATCAAGTGAGGTGAGTACACTAGTAACTCAATAAAATATCTTCTCAGGTATACAGACAGTAAATTTTATCCACTTTCATTTCTTGGTCAGATCTCTAGTGCATGTCTAAGTGAACAACAAGTGAATATGGTCTATCCGGGTGCCACTAGGTTAGCTGGACCTAGACAAAGTTATATTTATAACTTTTTCACCTGTACCAGGTTTGAATCCCTTTGGTACCTTATTTCTTACAAAATGTATGATTTTGATTTTAGACCCATAGTACTGTATGCACTAATATTTAAATAAACACCTAGGTAACATAAAACATCTTTAAACTAAAGTGGAATTCATTAGACAGAAATCATTTCTTAGATCTTAACATAACAAATGTGTTTCAATATTTTTTTTTATAAATTTTACTAGCTCAGATTATATTATTAATTTAGGATGGCAATTCACTCATCCTTGCATGAAATAGATGATGGAATGGTGGTTATTATAATAATAATAAGAAGAAGAAATCAATATTTATTTATGGCCTTTAAACATTTAACTAGGCATTAATTAAAATGTTGATGATGATGATGACGATAATGACAAGGATAATGGTTAACCACAGCTTTAGGACTAAGCCTAATCATAAACCTAATTTTTATAAAGAAATTCATAATTATTGCTTAATTTTTGTATATCTAATTGGGACTTAAATAGTTAATATTCACCTTGATGATGAATGATCACACTTAATAAAGACTATTCTTAATGAAATATATACGCCTCATTTAATAAAATTAACTAATATTTATTACTGCATTTCTAACATATACATAAAAATTTCTATATCTATATGAAAATTGATATTAACAATAACAACAGTAATCATAATCGACTGTTTTAAAATCGTAACATTAATTTTAAATTCTTCCCCCTTTCCTGTCAAAAATATATACATAAATTTGGATACTAAGTTTGCTAACGTTTTGGATTCACAAGAAAATATTTCATAAGAAAAAAAAATATTCACTCTTTTTTTTTGCTTTCTCTTTCGCACACATACTTTTATAAACCACGGGTAAAGTAGAATGGTAAAAAAAATAATGTTAGTAGAAGTGAAAGAGCAAGATTTCCAGAACAAGTTTTAAATTATTTTTCTCCCCCTCCCTTCTACCCTCTGAAATGCTATACTTTAACTTAAAACAAAATCTAATATTTCTAATACCGCCTATTTTTCTTTTTTTACATTTACACACCATTACATATATGTAACAAGTATTATTATATTATGTACGTGCGTGTTTTATTCCCATAATAACAAAAATATTATTTAAAACAAAATAATAATATATTAAAAAACTGTTACATATTAATCATTTCATATCTTTAGGTTAATAGACAATCATAATTTTAGTACATGTAAAAAAACCTATGTTTATCGATCTTAAAAAATTCTTGTTTTCAATTGATCCTGGTTGTTTCAAAAGTTCTTTAAACAAAAATATACCACTCTGTTGCTAAAATTTTACTAAGTCTCTGATATTATAAAGAAAACATAAAAAAAATTCATATTATCAGTTCCATTCTTTGGCAGTGACTTCCAATGATTCAAATTTATCTTGTTTAATGTCTATCTTTGGCAGCAACAATTTCCGTGTTTCTTTGAAACAATCTCTTTCTTGAGGTGTATAATTATTTGATGATGATGATCCTATTGAAGTTATTTGCTTTAGTGGACAATTTGGAAATCATTATATTACTCTTCTTCTCTTCCTGTCAAGCATGATTCTTTTAGTGGATGAAGTACAGTAGTTGTTTTCACATTTATAAATTTTCTTGGATTTAAACTCAGTTACTGGAACAATTAATTGGACTTGATGATTTAATATTTCTCAGTAGATTACTCTTTTTTCTGATCGCCTCCAAATGCAGGTGAATGTTTTCTTCTTTCTATTTAAAAACATCTTATTTCTCTTGGTCAGTTGAAAGGTGTAGAATATTATTTTTCAGACATGACATCTTTTCTTTCCTATATGATGACATCTTTTCTTTCCTATATGATGTGCTGGCTGGATGGTCTGGTCAACAGATGAGACATATTAATTTTCTTACCCCGCCATTCTTATATCTTCAATCCTCAAAAAAAAAATTAATAACAAAAAAAAAAAAGATTTTTGATTGAGATTTTTGTAGAGTTAAAAATGCTTGTCCTTTTAGTTTCAAGATTTTAGAATTCTCTATCTTATCAACTGATTTTCCAGACTGCTTTTATATCTGATTTTTTTTATTTCTATTTTTGACCAATTCGTTTTTAGCTGGAGAATGCAATCTTTTTTAGGAACATAAAAAAAAATCACACACCTGGTTTCCAGACAAACTTTTGTTTTGAAGGAAAAAATAGTCTTAATCCTTTTTTACACCTATGTAACATCTCAAATTTGAACTTCTTTCTTTTGATCTTAAGATGAGACATTTTTAAAATTAGACTTCTCACATCGTCTCTAAGTTTTTTAACAGAAAAACAACCCTTATAATAAAAAAAATATTGTTGAATAAGAAAAAAAAAATATAATAGATTTTCCTCTTTTTCTCTCAATATTTAATAAATAAAAATGTAGTTTATGTATGCAATGTACACACACTCATTCAAATTATTTATAAACTGACATTAAAATAATCTAATTGCTAGCTTAGTAATTATAACCCTAATATTTAAAATTAAATCCTTAGCTTTTAAATTTTAATTACAATTATAGAAAGCAAAAATAGAAGTATAGAATAAGATATTAAAATTTAGCAAGTGTAGGTTAGTTTTATTAAAATGTTTAATATTTGAAATATAAAACAATTAAATAGCTTACACATACACTGCCTATATGTATGCGTTATAACTTTTATATTTTAACAAAAAAAATTAAATACTGAATAATTAACTGTGTGTACTACTCTTTTTTGAGTTTTCTATCAACACACAAACAATTAAAGAATATAACTGTTGTCCCCCCCTCTTTCTGCCATAAGCTTTTAAAACTAGATGTTGTAGGGTTTAAACTTGGATGCCCTACAGCTTCCTTTTTATATAAAAATGTGATGATGATTTTTATTTTACATTTTCTTACATGCACATTACTATAAATTTAGCTAATGACTAAATTGTAATGGCACAACATATATATATATGTGTGTGTGTGTGTGTCATGTGATAGCTGACTTTATATTATACTATTATTATTTTGCTGTTGGAAATTTTGAATAAATTAAATGGCTAAGCCTATTAATATATGGAGTATTTGAATTAAGTTCAGGCCCATATGGTTTTTTCAATTGGAGAGCTGACTTTAAAGACATGTAGATGTCTAAAGTTTCAGATCTTCTTCTCAACAGTTAACTATTAGATAAATGCTTAGCTTGAGTTGGTTTTTTGAATCTGGTGCCCTAGCTTCTCACTGAAGAGAGGCATAGCTCAAAACCAGCCTGGAGATGGAGACAATCATAGATAAAGATGATTTGAATGTCTTCTCTTGTAGTAGGATTTATAAAAAATTTAAAAAAAGCTTGTTTAGAGCTTATTAGCATGCTCTTAATTATATATATAATGAATAGAACTGAGGAGATAATATCCATTAAATATAGATAAATTTTACCTTTTGATGTTACTAAGAAATTATCAATTATTACTATTTAACAATTCCTGGGGCTAAGCAAGTTTTTCTCATAAACCTATAAAAGCTCTTTTGTTAGGAGTCTTTGAAGTAAAAGTGATCCTATTTTACTTCAAATCTAACTTCTTATATGAATTTAAACTGAGAAAGCTATTTTTATAGGTGTGAGAATGTGAAAGAATAGTATATTTCTTGATGTTCTGCAAATATTTTCAACTTCTCCAGAGAGTTGTATAATTAATGTTTATATGGATTATTATTATAATAATGAATAAAAATATTGAGAAAATATCCATTAAACAGAGATAAACTTTACCTTTTGATGTTATTAAAAAATTATAAATTACTACTAATTAACAATTCCTGATGCTAAGCAAGTTTTTCTCACAAACCTATAATAGCTCTTTTGTTGGGGGTCTTCGAAATAAAAAGGTTCTTTTTTACTTTAAACCCAAGTTCTTATATAGATTTAAACCCAGAATGCTATTTTTATAGGTGTGAGAATAGCATCCGTCTTTAGAAAAATGGTATTCTTTCATACATTTATAAAAATGGCTTTCTGGATTTAAATACATATAAAGACTTGGGTTTGAAGTAAAAGAGGACCCCATTTACTTCAAAGACTTCTAACAAAAGAGCTATTATAGATTTATGAGAAAAACTTGCTTAGTCTCAGGAATTTTTAATTAGTAATAATTAATCATTTCTTAATAACATCAAAAGGTAAAGTTTATTTCTGTTTAATGGATATTATCTCAACATTTCTATTCATTATTATAATAACAATCCATATAAACATTTAACTCAATATATATATATTAAAACACTGGAACAGAAAATAAAAAGTAAATTTAATTAAATAACTAAGTATAAATTTCAACATTTTTCAGTCAAGTGTTAATCTTTAGTGTCTATACAAACATCTTAATCCATAGATATAGGTGGGTATCCATGTTTATCACAATAATATATATAAAAGTTGCCTTGACAATAAACTTCTTGTGATTATTGATATTGTTTGGTATATTTTAGGTGTGGATTGCTGTTATGTATTTAAATTTATAAATCAATCTAATCTTAAATAATATTAGCTGTATTATCTAAATAATATATGGTTTCACTGTAGTTTGAATGTTAAAACTGAATATTTGTTAGTCTGCTTTCAAAAACAGTTTATAATAGCTATTTAATGAGATTTTTTTAAACTTATATTGCACATATATTGTTTTTTTTTTTTTTTGTAAAGTTTGATATTAAAATAGATAAAGTTTTTTTATTTTGTCTTTTTGTAAAATAATAACTAAGATATTTATTACAATAAATCACTGGCTGTTTGATTTAAAAAAAGATTATTAATGATAGGAATTTATTATGTTATCAAATATGCAAATAATTTTTAATGTTAAGTTTTGAAGGAAACCATTTTGATTGTATTTTCTGATGAAAACCAGTTCTTTGGTGGAAATATTAAAAGCAGCAATGTGGATAAGTAGTTATATATATATTAAAAAATGTTTGCATTAATTGTGGTGAATTGAGATAAGATACTAGTTAAAAAACAAAAATATATACCTAAAATGTAATGATTATTTGCTCTTTCACAAAGTTCTAAATGTAAAAGCCAATCTTTATCTTGCACAATAGTGGGGTTATGAGGTATATCAAGCTGTTCAAATGAGTGTGGAGATTTAAGTTTGTGAAATACATTGTGAGGGTATATATTATGATATGGTAGATTTGATGTAAAAGAGGCACTGAAAAAACCCCCAGAAATTGAATATATATATATACATATGTTTGTTCCTTAGGGTAAGTGTGATATTTTAAAAAAATTATATTCTATATTAATTTCCCAATTTATTGTGGACCTATTGCACTTTACTGAGAACTTACAATGTATTATCAGTTTTGCAGTACTTATGTTAGATATAAATCTTTAATTAATTTATGATGAGAAGTTACCACTGAACTTTTTATTTTAACTTAAGATTAATCATTTATTTTTATTTTTCTTCAAATATTAATAGCGTAGTAATGCTACAATATTTTTAAAAATTAGAGTTGCAAAATGAAAATGGTAACATAATCCTTAGTTACATATTATTTTCTATATTTAATTTTTTAATTTATTGCATGGAAGGGAGACTTGGACATCTATTGGTGCAATATAAAGGCATTAGATAAGGTTCATTTAAGGATGCTCTGTAAATTTTAATACATAATGGCAAGATTATAAAACCAATTTCTTTTTTGATTTGCTGTATGTGATGCTATATCATTCACTAATGGAAAATCACATTTATTGGATTGGAAGTGAAAAATGAATTCAAGACATCCTAAAAGGGGCTTTTATGATGAATTTCAACATGGTTTTTATAGGAATCTTTGATCCCATGTACATTATAAGGATTATCTTAAAGTCCTTCTAAAGAAGCACAATGTCAGTTATTTCCAAAGATTATTTTAAAGTCCTTATACAGAAGTGCATGGTCAGTTATTTCCATTGGGGAGATATGGCAGATACTAGAATGCATCATAGAGCTACAATTAGACATGATATTAAAGTATTTCAGGAGGAAACTTTTTCTGCTGAAAAAATTAAAAGACAACATTGTAAAACATCAAAATAACAGAAAAATGAATTAACAGGTTCTGTATGAGAATGTATTAGTAAGTAGTTCATAGATTGGTTTTTGTAGTTACCATAAAACTAATTTCTACAGCAGTTTTTCTCTCTCGTCACACTCATTTATGACTGGCTGTTTATTAATATTTCTATATGTTATTTTGATATAATCTTTTAGAAATAAGATAGATAAGTATATTGTTAATATTTGATGGTTGATAAGGTTAATACAACTTTGAAATCAACCTGGTTTGCTTTTATTGCCTTGCCCTACCCCTCAATATTTTTATTTAGAGACAAATGAGTAATGATTCTTCAAAGCTGATATGAGTATTTTCATTGATAGTGTCAAAAGCTTTTTTTTTTGGTGGTCATGTGATGTTTATTGGCTTAAAAGCTTTTGAAACCATAGTAAACTCTCCAAAGCGCCACATAGTGCACATCTCCATAATTAATGGATGCAAGAAGATTTATGTATAAAATCCCTAGCTAATGCCTACTCATCCAATATCCCAAACTAATTTCTGACTCATGACTTTCCTCAATGATGAGCTTTGGATCTAAGAGCACTGCATCTGGATCTAAGGATTTAATACGACTATCCAAGCAAATGAGCTTGTGTTGAAAACATTATTGTGTTTTCATCTTCACAGTTAAATAAATAGGTAAAAGGTGGCTGCTGTAGGTTTGCATTAGATCCTAAGATCTAAGTGCAGTCCTCTCAGATCCAAATCCTCACTGATGAAAGCCACAAGCTACAAACTAGTCTGGGAATATTGAATGAGCAGGCACTAGATGGGGACTTTATGTACAAACCTTCTTGTATCCAGTGATTACTAAGTCTTGCATTGGGTGGCCCTACAGAATGGAGAGTATATTAAAATTATTAAAAACATTTACGCAAGAGATCAATCAATGTCATAACTATCAAGTTATAAACAATTATGGCAGCTAAAAAAGATCGTGACCTAATACACTCCAAATTTTTTGTTGTATATTGGAAGATGCTTCATAACAGATAATGGTTTAATTCAAAACTTTGATGTATGTAATAATATTGTCCCCTGGATGATTCTCATGCTCTGTCCTACTGTTCATGATAACCTTGTTTGTATTTATTATTATGATTAATGCACCCTCTCTAATTCTCCTACATACCTATACAGTGTTAAAAATTATTTTATTAAGTATTAGCTAATGAACTCCTGCTACTTGCTAATAACGGTGTTGCACAGTTTTTAAACTATTAGCTCTTATTATTTCACTTTGTTACATATAACTCATTTTTCTAGATAGTTTGGGTTGTTTTTTTTTAAAAAAAATACCTGTAATTACAATTGAAAAGGTAAAGCTAAATTATGATTTCAAAGCCAGTAAAGATAGATCTTTTTCACCAAAACAATAATATTTTTACATTCCAGCTAATAATGGCTAAATAATATCCATTTGCTGACCAATACCAAATGGTTACCTAACTTGGCTTTGACTGCTATTTAATAGAAAATTTAAATTTGCTCATGGCCTAAGTTTGTCTAATCAGATTCAAATCTCAAGTTGGGCAAGGTAGATGAATTCACTAGCTATTATAATAAGTTTTTTTTATTTATTTATTTTCAATTAGTGTTAGAAATTGGGGAGGGGTGGGAAGTTTATATGATGAAATGGCTTTAATCATCTACCTACACCGATATCAGCTGGGCTAGGTTAACCCAAGATTTTAAAGATGTTATTTCTGGCAATATTAATATTATATGAATGTGTGTGAGCGAAACAATAATTAAAAGCAACTTTAAAAGATGAATAATTGCAATTGTTAGTATGTGCAAAAATTTAAATCTTGAGAAAAGATTCGTCTTTTCTTATGGATAACTTCATTTTCTCGCCTTTTATTATAATGTATTTTATCTAATATCATAAAAGTTTGACTTTTTATTCCCCTCCAATTCATTTATCAATATGTACTGTAAATATCAAAGTATATTTTTTAAGAAATCATTTAAAATTAATTTTTGTTTCTAAGTTCCGCTAATGTGAAGGCGGAAGGCGACTTTGCAATTAGTTTTCATTTAACGTTCAAGGGTTTAATGACGTCAGAGAAAACGAAGTTTTCTTAAGCTTCTAGGTGATTTGACACATAGATTGTTCCAGGTAAATAAATGCATTAGCAGATCTAAGCTTGGAGATCGAGGATATTTTGTTTAAAGAATATTTATAACAACCGGACTGAAAATATCAGCGTGACTGACAAATAAATGTTAAGATAAATAACAACAAAGTAATATCTTTTTCCTGCGCCAACCTATTTACCTCTTCCTCTGACGTCAATTGTCGCGGATCGACGTAAAGGAATTTACAAATTTAGCAATTAAATACAATACAAGAGCTAAAAAAAGAAAGTACGAGCTAAAAATAGAGTTTATTTTCAGTAGTATCTATGGCTACTAATTTCAGATATTATTTTGATTCGGAAATTGCTCAATTTAATTTTCAGTAGATTACAAAGGTGTTTCTCTTCACCTCATACATTTTTAATTACATATTTTAAAGTCAAATAAAGTTTGATAAATGATTTAAGGAAAATAATACATGTTACACTGTAAAGATTTTACATGTTATCGATTATTAATAAATAAATTGTTTTAGAGAAACAAATAAAGATGTCCAGAATCAACATTAGCTTTTCACCGGAGAGGAATGGTAGATGTAATAATTTAATTATATTGGATTTAGAATTTTACCTCAGCAGTGTTATCTTTCTGTCTTCAAATCATCATCATCGTTATGAACCACTAAAATGGACATTCTAACTCCGGGTGGGGGGGGGGGGATGACCAAACAAAAAAAAAAAAGAATTTATGCAGAAAAAGAAAAGCTAAATCAGAATCGCTGTAAAATAATTAATTTAAAGGATGGAAATGTATAGTTAACTCATTATCCATCCCAGTCGCAGTTAGTATGATATGAGAATCTCATGATAAAACGATAAATAAATTTGGTTAGTGATCGCTTAAAATATATGATAATCTACATTTAAAATAAAGCATAATAGATGACTATCCTTAAAGCCTTTCTGTCATATCTGACCTTGTCTTCAGAAGTGGACTAATCCAGATTCCTTCCTTATCTGATCGAATTGAGCACACATTTCCACTAACCAACGTGTAAAGATGTGGACAACCAATGTATAACATGGCCAAAGGGTAAAACCAAATATGGTCAATGTGTAAACATGTATATAAAATCCTACCATTGGTTAAACTCTCTGAATCTGACTGCTGCCAGCAAGATAGGGGATCTGGCAATAAATAGTCAGCCTTTTTGGAGGCAAGGGATAGATATATTTATATGGATATACAGAGAGAGAGAGAGAGAGAGAGAGAGAGAGAACATCTGTTCACCTATATGACTGAATATACTCTCCATTGAAACCACTTCTAACAGTGAATTGTTTCTACTATATTTACTATCAATACTATACTCACTACCAATACATCTACACAATGAGGCAAATCCTGATAGAACTGAAAACTGCTATGACTAAGCCAGATTTGAGGCAGTTAAGACTAGAACTCACAAGGCAAGCTAAATATATAGCTGAAAGTGAGTCCAGTCATTTGGCATGACCAGCACAGTATTAATTACATTTATCTACATACAACTGTATTTTGGGAGTGTTCATATTTATTTTGATATTATTGTTGGTTTGAGTCCAAACCTTGCAATTCAGACAAACACAGTACTTTCAGTCTATGCCTCACTTTCCTATGTTTGGTAGTGCAGTAAGTAAAGTGTTAGACTCTATAAGGTCTTTGAATCGAGTTGTTTTGGAAATTCTGGGTTTGAACTTCTTATGAGTTCCCAAGAAATAAAGCCATTTGATTATTATTATTTTTATTTCATAACTATTAATAAAGTTCTGAAAATAAAATTATATGTCAATAAAATTGTCACAACTCACCTTGCCTTCAAATAATGGACTAAATCAGATTCCAACTTATCTAGATTGGATAGAGCATTCATCACCATAAACCTATGCATATCCAGATAAATAATGCATAGTCAATGGCAAGAATGACCCAATAGCCAATTGTGTTTACTGAGTCCAAGTTTTTGCATGAAGGATGAAAATCTGGCAATAAATAGTAAAACGTTTTGAAGGCTGTTACAAAGCTGATTCTCCATAAGTTCTGCAGAGAACTACTGTTACAAATCTGAAAGTTAGAATACACATTCTCCAGACAATAGCAGTTAAGCTAAATAGTTGACACAGCAAGGTAAGTCCATGCTCAGAATTGGAATCTGCAAAAATCCAACACTGACATAAGACAAGCTCTCAAGTACAACTGGAAGTGTCACCAGAACTACTCACAAGGTAGGCTGTTGAAGTACAGATGAAAGTGGTATGAAATGTATAAGGGCACATGCAATCCTTTCTTCCATAGTTCACCCTAGAACTAGGAGCTATATGTCTCACTGAACGATAGCATGCAGAATATAGCCATTGTAAATATAGTGTAAATATAAAAGTGTATATATGTTTCATGTTTTATTAATAAATATAATATTTACTAAGGCTTTAACCTCAAGAATATGCGTGTAAAAATGTGATATTAGGGACCTCTACAGGTCTTAACTACAAGCTTACGCTTTGGAAGATAGTATAAAATATTTACACATGTTTGTGCTTATATATAATGCAGACTAAATACATTTGGCACAGTCAACAGGATAAAATAATACAATTTTTTTATGAGCAATTCATATTTTTTATTGATATATACTTCATGGACTGCAACTAATGAGTTTTTGAAAAAGTCATAGATGCTGCAGTCAGGTGTAAACTGTTTCCTTATTGGTTGTATTTTCTCTTGGTAGTTATATTTTGAATTATTTCTATTACCTAATTGAATTCTTAAATTTTTTAGAAAAAATTCAAACTTTTTTATATCTTTCCAAATATATTTAACTGGTAATAATTGCTCAGAGATTTATAATATAACACAATCTTTTAAATGCAGTGATAATAGTCAAGCACAGGATTTGAACCAGTGTTTATTAAAATTAGAAATACTGAATTTAAAGTGAAGTCTAACCAACTAGGCCATTTTTCCAAAGACAATAGTCAGCAGAAATTTTATATAATTATCTATGAATTCACTTTTGATTTCACCATTTTTTTCCTTTTAAGGATAAGGCTAATATATGGTTTCCATTTTTCCTTTTAAGGGTAAGGCTAATATATGGTTTCCATTTTTCCTTTTAAGGGTAAGGCTAATACCTGGTTTCCAAATATTGTGGCTGATTTATTATTCTTGCCCTTAAAAAAATAAAAAAAGAATGGAGGGTTGCATTAGATCATAAGATTTAGGTACAGTATTTTCCAATTCAAAATTCTTCACTGATGAAGGTCACAAGTTAGAAACCCATATGGAGATATTGGTTGGATAAATAGCCACTAGATGGCATTTTTTTGTACAAACCTTCTAGCATCCATTGATTACTAAGATTTGCATTGGGTGATACTATTGCATGGAGAGAGTTGCTCATTGTTTTAATAGCTTGTGTACACATAAGAAATAGTAATCATGTGGTGAAATACAAGTAAAAAGCTGTATCATAAAGCAGTGCTATATATATATATATATAATTGGATTAAAATTATACGGGTTAAAAGATTCAAGAAATCCCTGAGGCAATTGATAACTTTTATCTAATAAGAATTTACTTACATTTATAAGTGGACCTTTCTGATTGGAGATAAGCTTTTGCTCTCAGAATGTAGAGATTTCATTGGTAAAAAAATACTTTAGAGAACAATAACCATATAGAGAGAAAAAAACCCTTCCCAGAAATCGCCAGACACACTTAAGTTCCATGGCCAGGAAGAAGGAATAATTTACTCGTCGGAGAATATAATCTGGAAGGCATATAAGAGCCAACAGAGAAGGCAACAACTTTGGGAGATTTGATATCATAGTGCAGTGCAGCACTAAGATACATAGGGAGCCTTGATTAAGGCCGGATAATCCCTGCAGTGTTCATACTCCCTGATCCGACCCATTGTGTAACTTCTGGACCACCCTCCATGGTGAACTTCAAGACATATCATTGGCGCAGTCGACAAACCAGTAGGATATTTAGAAATATATAAACATTGGGAAACTAGTAATCCAAAATTCACAAATTCATAAGTGACGCCGTTCAAATTAAACATGGCGCAGGTAAATGTTGGAGAATTTGACGTGCATAGACAATCAGAATGGCCTCTATATGCAAGCCGCATAGATAAATACCTTTTAATGAATAATATTGTAAAGGACGAGAGAAAAATTGCCACTCTACTGTATTTTGTGGGTCCAGATGTAATTAAAACAGCAAATCATTTATGTAACCCGAAAAAACCAGAAGAACTGAAATATTCAGAACTACAGGACATACTTCAAAAATATTTTGATCCCAAACCAACCAAACATGTAACATGCCTCCATTTCCAGAATCGTAGGCAAAATAGAGGCGAAAACACTCGCAAATTCGATAGTGCACTACAGGAATTAGCAAAAGATTGTGTTTTGGGGAATTATTTGGAAGAAGCACTATTGCAGCAATTCTTATGGGGCATGTCTGATGGCAGACTCTGAGAGTGGTTATTAACAATCGATGACCTTACATACAAAACAGCGATCAAACCGGGCCTCACACACAAAGCGGCTATGGAGCAATCAAAACAATTCCAGAGTGCAACGGCAGCAGAATGGCATCAAATAAACCTCGTGGAACTAAATGGAAATGATGAAATGAAGTGTTTCAGGTGCGGAAAATCCGGACATTTAACTAAAACGTGTAAACAAATAAACTTCGCAGAAAGAAATGAAAATGACGAAATGAAGTGTTACAGATGCGGAAAATCCAGACATTTAGCAAAAATGTGTAAATGGAAAAAGAGTAAATGTAGAAATTGCGGGAAAATAGGACACTTAGCAGACAAGCAAGTGGAAATTAAAAATACGGAAACCGTTAATAATGATCAAATAATGTTGTCAGTAAAAATATTTGACCGACTATTTGCCATGGAAATTGACAGCGGTTCCGGAATATCTTTAATGGCTTATAAAGATTGGAAAACAATAATGCAATTTTGCAATCGAACCAGCAATCTAGAAAAAACAAATCTGATAGCAAAAGACGTAAATGGGAAACACATTGAAATAGTCCGGTACAAACAAATAGCAAAATCACCGATCTCCTGTTATATATCATTCTCAGAAAAACAAACCCCATAATTGGAAGAAATTGGTTTAAACCTATGGGCATCAAAATAACTATCACAAAAAAAATTATGATTGAAAAGGAAATACACAATACATTCCCGTCATTGTTTAAAAAAGAACTAGGGGAAATTAGAACAAAACCAGTTGAAATACAGCTTAGGGAGAATGCAAAGCCTGTGTTGTGTAAACCACGGAGAGTGCCATACGCGCAATGAGAAAAACTAGCCAATGCACTGGAAGAGTTAACAAATAAAGGGGTATTAACACCTACGGAAAACTCAGAGTGGGTGACACCCATAGTAATCATTACTAAGCCAGACGGCAGTATACGTATTTGTGGGGATTACCGGATAACAGTTAACCCAGCTTTAAATAAAAGCAACTATCCAGTGCCAAACGTGCGTGAAGTATTAGCCACTCTCGAGGGAGCAACTCACTATGCAAAATTAGACCTTAATGCTGCATTTCACCAAATACCAGTAACAGGAAAGTCAGCAGAGATCTTAACACTGACTACACCTTTCAGTCTGTTTAAATATAACCGTTTGCCCTTTGGAATTACCACCGCACCAAATATTTTCCAATCAAACATAGACCAACTACTCCGAGGAATAAATGGTGTGATACCTTACTTCGATGATATATTAATAATGGCAAATTCAGAGACAGAACTCCAGAGTAAGGTTCATGAAGTCTGCGAAAAGCTAGCAAAATCAGGAGCCAGACTAAATGAAGAAAAATGTATCTGGAATACTTCAGAAATTAAATTTCTAGGACACATAATATCCAATAATGGTAAAAAACCAATGCCTGAAAAGATACGAGCTATTAAAAATGCAAAAACACCTCAGAATGTCAAGGAATTACAATCTTCCCTGGGCCTTATTGGATATTTTGAATGTTTTCTTAAAGGAAAAGCCCACATTGCCAGTAAGTTATATGAGTTATTAGAGAAAAACCGGAAGTGGAGCTGGGATAGAATACATGAAGATGCATTCAAGAAGACAAAAAGCTTGCTAACATCAGATGACCTACTCATAAACTAAAATAACAATGAACAGGTAATATTAACCACTGACACATCAGAATATGGAGTAGGAGCTTTATGGAGTAGGAGCAGTAATAAGTCACCCCACAGATGAAGGTGAACGACCCATAACTTATGCTTCAAGAACATTATCAAGGTCTGAACGGAACTATAGTCAATTAGACAAAGAAGCTTGGCAATCATTTTTGGGATAAAAAAGTTCCACCAATATCTATATGGAAGGCATTTTACAGCAATCACTGACCACAAACCATTACTGGGAATATTTTCGAGGTCAAAACAATTACCTGATTACTTAAGCCCACGCATACTGCGTTGGATTGAAATATTATCTGCATATGATTATTCCCTTGAATACAGGAGAGGCAGCTTTATAACACATGCTGACGCACTGTCCAGAATACCAGATAATAATGGAAAAACAATAGGACAAGTCTCTATAAACTACATAGATACATGGGAATCAAATGTGTTGAATAGCGAGTTAGTAGCAAAATGGACTAAATTAGATGATGGGTGTAGACTATTATGGAATTGGATATGTAATGGCTGGCCAATTAAACGACCCAACAATCTTCCAGTGGCATTCTGGAAAGCATGAGACCAACTGTCAATAAATAAAGAATGCATACTGATAGGCGATCGAGTAATCATACCAGTTCAAGGTCGCCCAGCAGTCCTAAGTTTGATCCATGATGGACATCCTGGAATTGTAAGAGCCAAAGCTTTGGCACATTCCTATGTATGGTGGCCAGGTATAGATAAAGACATCGAAAACACTGTAAAGGCATGTACAAACTGCCAGTCAACTGCAAATCAGAAACTGTGAACGTATACGTCATGGCCAACTGCAACTAAACCATGGGAGTGGGTCCACATGGACCATGCAGGGCCTTTCAGAGGAAACCTATTCTTGGTTATAATAGATGCATATTCTAACTGGGTAGAATATAGACTAGTTAGGAATACAGGGTCTAATGAAACAATATCAACTCTTAAAGAAATTTTTGCTTTCCATGGAATACCAGAAAGCCTGGTAACAGATAATGGTTCTGGTTTTACCTCAGACCAATTTAAAGATTTTACAAGGGAATGGGGTATCAAACACATTTACACTCCACCCTACCACCCAGAGTCAAATGGACTGGCTGAAAAAGCCATACACCAGTTAAAGCAAGCCCTTAACAAATCAGAATCTCAACAAACCCATGAAGTTCTTCAGTTAGCAATGCTTTACCAACATTCCACACCCATAGCATCGACCGGGATTTCACCAGCTGAAAGGTTACTAGGCTGGAAACTAAGAACCAAACTATCACTACTACACCCACAACATGAATCCATTGAAACTATAACAAAGGAATGCAATGAATTTATGGTGGGTCAAATCATTTGGGTTAGAGATTCTCTTAAAAAAAAGTGGACATTAGGTGTGATCTTGAAAATACTTTCAAACAAAATTGTACTCATAGAATCAGAAACAGGCACACAATTCCGTCGCCACACAAACCACATTAAGAAGTGAGTAACAAACAAGTCACCCCCCTACACAGGACTAAATCATGTAATTATAGAAGAAAAGGGAGCTGACCAAATAGCTGAAGAAGTAATCACACATGAGTGTAATCTTAAACCAGGGAAAGATAAACCTCAAAGAGTGCGGAAGCCTCCTGTCTACCTTAAAGATTACTTGTGTTAAAAAAAAAAAAAAAAAGGGGGGGGGGAACCGTGGTTCTCTAAAGTAAAGGGGAGGAGTGCTATATATATATATATAATTGGATTAAAATTATACGGGTTAAAAGATTCAAGAAATCCCTGAGGCAATTGATAACTTTTATCTAATAAGAATTTACTTACATTTATAAGTGGACCTTTCTGATTGGAGATAAACTTTTGCTCTCAGAATGTAGAGATTTCATTGGTAAAAAAATACTTTAGAGAACAATAGCCATATAGAGAGAAAAAAACCCTTCCCAGAAATCGCCAGACACACTTAAGTTCCACGGCCAGGAAGAAGGAATAATTTACTCGTCAGAGAATATAATCTGGAAGGCATATAAGAGCCAATGGAGAAGGCAACAACTTCGGGAGATTTGATATTATAGCGCAGTGCAGCACTAAGATACATAGGGAGCCTCGATTAAGGCCGGATAATCCCCACAGTGTTCATACTCCTGATCCGACCCATTGTGTAACTTCTGGACCACCCTCCACGGCGAACTTCAAGATATATCAAGCAGGCAAATATATTTTCTTATATTTAGTTTGACTCCCCCCCCCCATCTTAACAAACTTCATAAAGTAAGTATTTTGAAGAATATTTATCAAAATGCAATAGCAATGGTCAGAATGCATGGTAATATGAAGATTATTAACATTGAGAAGGATGTAAAACGGTGTGATTCTATTTCTCCAAAACTTTTTTTTAAAATTTTACAAGTATTTCATAGATTAAAATGAAAAGCTAGGGCAGGGGTCGTGTGCCCGCCGCTATCCGAACACGATAAAAAATTATTTATCTGATACAAATAAATTTAATTTTTAAAATTGCTTATATTGTAATCAAATTGTAAGGCATACTATACTTTTACAGCGTAAAAATATAAACGTTAATTATATGTTAAAATTTTATTTTTGAAATAAATATTTTTTTGTACATTATGTATATTATTAACAATATTTGACTATAAATTTACATGTGATGTGATGTGATATGATGTATTATGGCTTCTCCTTAAACGAAGTCAAGAATATCTCAGCAATATAAACCTGTTAGCCACTTTCTTTTACATTCCCCACTCTAAATTTACCCATAATCTGCTCTATCCCATTTCCACAACATAATCTTTGTCAACTCTATAACCTTTATATCTAAATCCCCCTTATCTTTTCCCAAACCCAGCATAAAAACCAATAATTCACTTTCTATATAATCACTCTTTTCATATTTATTTTTCACAACTTTATTATATGTACCCTTTCTGTTTTCAAACATTTACATTCAATTAACAAATGCCTAATATTTTCTATTCCTTCCTTACATAATTTGCAAAATAAATCACCCATATTTTTCCATTTACATGTATATTCTTTTGTAGCTAAAGATCTTGTTTGAGCCTTAAACAATAAACTACTTTCCTTACTATTATCATATATTAACTCACACCTAATATTCTATTTATTTCTATATATATTTAAACTCTTTTTACTCTCCATACTATTTCTCCATCTCTCTAACTCCCTAGTCTTTATTAATAAATTTATTCTTTTATCCCATTCCTTACTACTATAACACTCAATAATCCTCTTAACACAATCATCCCATCTTTTGTACAAATATACTGATATAAATTCTTTATCCAAATCTTTTGCATAGCGCATTACCTTTCTCACCCATCTTGTTACCTGCCCTTTACTCATAACCCAATTAAATACTATTTTAGCTATTCTTTTATTATCCATAAACTGCAATCTACCAAACATTTTCATTTTACTTTTTGCATCTCTCATATGAAAACTTGACCATCCCATTTCTCCTTGAATTGCCTCCCTTGCTGTCCATACTTCTGCATCCAATGCATATCTTCCTACTTCCCTTTGAGCTTTTTCTAAATAATCTAATATTTTTTACTAACATATAATGCATCATTACCATATGTTAACCCTGCTACTGCAACTTCTTTCCATATATTTCTAGCTACATCATATTTATTATATGAAAATACTGTTAATTTCTTTATCAATCTCTTTCTTTTCTTTGCTTTATTTATCAATTTTTTCTCCCATTCATCCAAATAATTTTTCTGATTACTTAAAATAATTCCCAAATAACTATATCTATTCATCACACTTAACTTAATATCTCCCAATAAAAATTCTACATCTTCTCTTTCCCCAGTATTAACCATCATTATATTTGATTTTTCTTCACTAAATTTAATCCCCATCTCTTTATCCACCCTTGCACATGTCCTCAACATAACTTCCATATCTTCTATTTTTTCTGCACACAAAAATATATCATCTGCAAAAAAAAATAAATGGTGCTCGTCACCTGATTGAAAAAATAAATGGTGCCCGCCATCTGGCGGGTATTATAGAATGTGCTCTTAAGTGCAAAAAGGTTGAGAGCTAGGGGAATAAAAATAAATATAGATTATTTAAGTTCATATAGATTTCACAGATTATATGGTGTTAAAAAAGGTGTGTGCTTATTGCAACATTGTTTTCGGTTTTTATGACAGTGATCTTTGGAATTGTTTACAAGTTGTTTAATGAAGCAATAATCAAGATACAATGCAAATTTGATAGTGGAATAATTGATTAAAAATGAAAACAAGAGCTTCACCTTCTTAAGTTCTAGATTTCCAATATGATAATGATTGTGCTATTTTTGCCAACTCAAAAGGCAATCTTCAGAATATACTTAATGTTTTGAATTCAACATATAAAGATTTTGATCTAACAATTAAAGTTCAAAATCATTCAGTCAATGATAGAAAAAAAATCCTGTGAGCAACTTTTAGTTTGGATGTTAAATCTTCAGAATATACTTAATGTTTTAATGATTTTGATCTAACAATTAAAGTTCAAAATCATTCAGTCAATGATAGAAAAAAAATCCTGTGAGCAACTTTTAGTTTGGATGTTAATCAATTTGAGAATATAAATCATTTTAAACATCTTGGTAGTTTTATAAGTAGAAAGTGGATTTAAATGTTGAGGTACAACATAACTCCAGTAGGCTGTTGCTTTTATCAAGACAGCATTTTATCATGATAGTAATAATTACTGTAATTAAACTAGCTATATATACAACTGTTATATTATCCAATTTACTGTATGGAAGTGAAACCTGGATCCCCTATCAGTACAGTACCAAGACATTAGAAATGTTTCATTATAACTACTGCAATTAAACTAGCTATATATACAATTGTTATTTTACCTAATTAACTGTATGGAAGTGAAACCTGGACACCCTTACAGTACAGAACAAAGACATTAGAAATGTTTCATTTAAGGATGCTCTGTAAAGTCTTAAAAATACAATGTTAAAATCATATATCCATCTAATATGTTTTTCAACTTGCTGGATATAATACTATAGAATCTGTTGAAGTGAACAAGTAAGCTAAATGAACAATGCAAAATTTTCTATAAGATGTTTTATGATAAATATGAGCATGGTTTTTCATAGGAAAGATAACCCCCACCTATAATTATAAGCATTATTTCAAAGAATTCTAAAAAAGTGCTTTTGTCTTTAGTTTCTGTTGGCAAGATATGGCAGAAAATAGAATACAGTCCAAACTTACAATTAGATATAGTGTTGAAGTATTTTAAAAAGAAAACTGCACTGCTGAAGAAATTAAACAACATTGTAAAATTAGATAAACAGAATAATGAATCAGCATGTTCTATGTGTTGATATATTTGTGGTTCATAGATTGCTTTATATAGTCATCACAAATCTCATTTCTGGAGCAGTTTTCTTCCATTTTGTTGGAGTTGGAATAGCCATACATTTATGAGTGGTGATGGTGTGTGTGTATATATATATATATGTTATTAATCTAGGATTCAGCATATGGTAAAGTATTTCCAAGAGAAAACAATCAGTTTCACAAATACACAAATGTTGGTTTCATGGAATGCTGTGGAAAAACTATTATTCATATACCCTATTAATTACATGTGTCAATTGCTCAAATTTTTAGTGATGTTTGAGCACCAAAGTGGTCAATTAAGCCTAACAGTTTTACTCAGGTGATTAACATTTTAGTTCTTTTAATTGAGACAAGAGTAGAAACTTTTGGTTTTTGAACATGCCATTTTTTTCACTGTTCTACATCTCGCAGATCTTTTAAAATAATCACTAATTGTTCATTGAAATGCAAATAATTAACCATATATGAAATGTATGGTTATTAAACACTGAAGATGATGCAGTAAAACGTTTGGAAGTCTGGACAAATTTGAACATATAGTAGCAATTTTTCATAAATAGTGCCACCTAGTGCAAGCTATAATAATTAATGGATGCTAAATGGTTTTGCACTAAATAACACTATTGTATAGAAAAAGTTGCTATTTTAACAAATTATGTAACCATATGAAATAACAGTCATGTGATATTTTAGTGATACAATATAAATTCGAAAATATAATTAGGACTACTTAATGAAGTATTATCTTTCTTATTGCATTGCCAAATCCATATAATATCATTAACTTTCTGTATTATTTTTATAATGCTTTATACAATTATAATCCATTACTGACGGTTTTTTTTTTCTTATCCAATTCTATTTTCAGTATTCTTTAACTTCTCTATGAAGTATTTATAACTTTATCTTTCTTGAATGCATTGCCAAATCCATATAATATTAATATCATTTACTTTTACAATGCTTCATATAAATATGAATATTCATATAAATATAAGTATTCATTATAAAGATAGAATATATATATAATGTAAAATTATATGTTCATGCATATTTATATTCATGTATTTGTATTGTCTTTGTTGTAGTTCTGAAGAAGATTGCTGGGGCAATCGAAACCGCCAATAGAGGGTTATAATTATATGAAGCATTATAAAAATAATAAAGAAAGTAAATGATATTAATATTATGATTACTTAAATTAAATTGACGTCCTCCTAAGCATTGCTAAAGATTTGTCTTATGAATAAGATTTAAGGAAGAATTCATCTGCTTGGATTCCCTTAAGAAATAATTACAAAAAGGTGAGGTTTAAATCTAGAAATTATACATATTTGTGTCGTATAAATCATTGTTTAATTAAAAAACTAGTGAATTCAATAATAATGGCTAAGTAAATTTAAAAATAAAAGATTGAAGCTAAAAATGAGCAAATAAAAAGATAAAATCAATTTTATCTAAAAGTTTAAAAAAAAAAACGAGTTTTAGATTATTATTTCCAACAAAATATCACGAGATTGGGATCTATTCCTAATGTTTGTTTTTTTTTAAAGTGTCATAGCATCGGCCAGGACGCGAACCCGCAATCCGGGCAACTTCCTGCAAGTGCAAGGCTGTTGCGCTGACCTCTCGACCACCAATGCAAGACTATTTCTAATGTTTTTAATTACTTTTCTGCATTTTTTTTTAAAACTATGGAGTTGTTATTTTTATTTTTGATTAATTAATTAGTTGTTTTTTTTACTTTTGATTAATTAATTATATTTGGGTAATTTTAATTATTTAGAGAATTAGTATTAATTAAAACTATAACAATTGAAATAACAACTACATATTAGAAATATTAAAAATACTAAGAGGAGAAATTATAATGAGGTCTGATAAAAAAAAAAGATGTTCAGAATGATAATAACATGAAAGGCTAAAACCTTTGACAGAAGCGCCTTAAAAATGGTTATGTGACAGCCAATCAGATGCAATAATGACTGCACATGGACCTCTCAATTCAAGAACACAAGCCCGAACTATGAGAAAAGAATGGGACCCACCTTCTTTTCTACTTAAATTTATATATAAATAAGTCAGACTCAAGCATTCCGAACTAAGAGCGTGAACCTTAAAACACCTTCACATTTAATTCACTAAATCTTATATATAAATAACGTGAAATCTTTCGATTTACAATGAAGCAATTTTCAAATCTAATGAAATGATAGTAACAAATGTAAATATATTAAATTTATTAAGTACTAGAAGATGATCTAATAATAACGTGAAAGGCTAAAACCTTCGACAGGCTGTCACATAAGCAATTTAAGGTGCTTCTGTCGAAGGTTTTAGCCTTTCATGTTATTATTAGATCATCTGCTAGTGCTTAATAAATTTAATATATTTATAGATGTTCAGAATAGCAGAGACTGATTTGAAATAATTTTCTTATTCTTCATCTATTTTTATGGGACAAAATCTTTAAAAGCTATTCATTACTGTAATAAAAAGAACAATTATTAAAGAATAAAATTATCATTCATATTCTATGATGGTAGTGCTATAGGTTATTAAAAAGATAATAGCTACAAATACCTTGATCAGTTTATTAATATAGATGGAAATATAATGGATGAAATTAGTCACAGAATTAAACTTGGATGGAGTGTTTTTGGTAGAAATATTAAAAGAAAATATACATCTGTGTTTGAAAAGAAAGATTAAAAAAAACAAGACTTGGACACTTAACAGAGAGCAATACAGAAACTTCAAACCACTCAGGGAAATATGGTATATGTTGTGAGCAACAAGAAGAGATCAAAAAGAAAATATATGAGTGATAGAACAAACAGATATCACTGACATCATAGACAAAATTAAGAGACTGAAATGGAGCTGGGATTGACGCATTAATAGACGAGATAATAACAGGTGGATATTTAAAGTTTTAAATTAGATCACAAGAGCTTATAAAAGACCTAGAAAGTGATCACATGTAAGATATGTGGATGAATTAATGAAATTTGTTGCTATGTGTAAGCAAGAGAAGTTAGGAATCATAGAAAGAAAGAAAATATGGACACCTTCATCTTGCAATGATTCAATTGTGTTTGAAAATGATGATGATGATGAGTAGATACAAAATTTGAAATATTGTATGATAGGGAATTGATTTTAAAAATTTGGAGTTATGATGAATCTTGATAAAAGGTGAAGTTAAAAGGATAGTAATGGAATGTAATCAAAATTGCTGATTTTGTTTTGATTTTTTGGCCAATTATGAAGAATTTTGATAAAAAATCATTTATTGAATCTATATACATCAGAGTGGCAAGGTTAGTTATTCAACTTAATAGCAGATATCAAATGCAGATAATTCAGGTTTATGGCCCAACAAATCCTTATTGTGACGAAGAAGTAGATGATTTTTATATGGATGTACAAAAAACTTTTGATCATACCAAACAACATTTTTAAAATTGTTATGAGAGACTTTAATGCTAGAATTGGTAAACAATTGAAAGATGAAAGTGCTTTAGATAAATTTGGTTATGGTAATAGAAATGAAAGAGGATATAGACTTGTGGAGTTTGCAGAAAAAGAAAACCTTTACATTATAAATTCTTTTTTTGAGAAAAAAATTAAGCACAAATAGACATGGAAACATGGCAAATGAGGATACAGCAGAATTGAATTATTATTTTGACTATCAGAAAATATGTATTTCAAGATTGTAATGTTTTTAATAAATTCAACAAGAAAGTGATCATCGATTAATGAGATGTAAGATGCATGTTAATGCAAAACTAGAGAGACAAAAAAATTATTAAGAAAAACAATATTCTCAGTTGATATTCCTAATCTTCAGAAAAATTCGAATGAATTTAAATTAGGACTTGTAAATCGTTTTTAAATATTTGCAGATTTTGAATATGATTCAGATTTGAATGAAATCAATAAGAAAAATAACTGATACAGTTTTAAAATCTGCAACAAAGGTAGGTGGTAAAAAAAAAAAAAGCAATTGACCAATAAATTTTTTACTGAGACTAGAGAATTTATAAAGAAAGGAAGGAAGATGAGGAGGATCTCCTTTATCTATTATATCTTCCAAATTGCCTAGGATTTTAAATGAAGAAGTGAGATTTGCGATTAAATTTATGAAGAAAGGAAAAGATCCAGATAATGATGGAATTATAATTGATATCTTAAAAAAAAACAGGTGAAGAAATAGAATTTTTTTTGGCAGTATTAATATTAATATTTTAAAAAGGTGATAAAGATATTAGAAATTATAGACACATAAGTTTTTTATCAGTTCTATATAAAATTTTAGCAAAATAATTACAACTCATCTTCTATGAACTTGGAATTTTGACCAAATAAAATAACAAGTTGGATTTAAAAGTGGTTTTAGTATAATGAATCATATTCAAGTATTGTGAGAAATTATAGAAAGAATCAATGAATATGAATTGCCATTATACTTTGGATTTATAGATTATGAAAAAGCATTTGATTCTATAAATATTTCTTCAGTGATTAAAGCATTGGATCGTCAAGATATTAAACCAGGAAATTATCATATTCTGAAGAATATTTATAAAAATGCAACAGCAACAATTAGATTACATAATGATGCTAAAAATATTAACATTGAGAAAGGTGTACAACAGGATAACTACATACCTCCAAAAGTTTTTACACCAGTTTTGCAAGTATTTTGTGGATTAAAATCAGAAGTATAAAAATTAATGAAGATTATTTAAGTCATCTATATTTTGAAGATGATGTTGTTGTTTTTGCAAACAATGGTTCAGAGCTTCAGGAAATGTTGCAAGAATTATCAGATGAAAGTAAAAAAGTAGAATTAATGGTAAATAAATATTAAAAAAGATTATATATAGTAATATTCAATATATTTTCTCAACAGAAAAAAGTAAAGATTGATAATGATGAGTTAGAAGCAGTTAAACTACAAATATCTTGATCAGATTATTAATATAGATAAAAACATAATGGATGAAATTAATCATAGAATTAAACTAGGTTGGAGTGCTTTTGGTAGAAATAACTTAATGTTAAAAGGAAATATGCCTATGTGTTTGAAAAGGAAGTTTTTTAATAGATGTGTTTTACAAGTTTTTACTTATGGATCTGAGACTTGGATACTTGACAGAACAATTAAAGACTTTAGTCCACTCAATGAAATATAGAGAGATGTATGTTAGGAATAATAAATAATGATCAAAAATGAAATACATGGGTGAGAAAACAAATGGGTGTTACTGAGATCATTGAAAGAATTAAGAGACTGAAGTGGAGTTGAGCTGGACATGTTATTAGAAAAGATAATAGATGGACAGTTGAAATCTTAAGCTGAATTTCAAGAGATTGTAAAATACCTAGAAAAAGACCACATGTGAGATGGATTGATAAAATAAGGAAGTGTGCTGGGTGGAGAAAAGAGGCTAGAGATCAGAGAAGATGGATTGAACTTGGGGAGACCTTCATTCTGCAGTGGATTGCTAATGGGTGAAAATGATGATATTCTGTAGATCTAAAGATATCTATAAAAAATAATAGCAAAGCCGAAAAACAAAAAGCTGTCTATATATAAACAGAATGTTTTAATTATATGATTATATATTATTAGTCTTGGGTAAAGATATTGAAAGATGAATTAAAATTTGGAAATATGATTTATAACCAAAAAGAATGAACAATTATTTGTAATATTTAAGTTGTAAGTATATTTATATAGTATTTTTATTAATTAATATTGTATTTTTTCATAAGGCATTGATATATTGATCAAAAACCATTATGCGATTTTTAAAAATAATTTATCTATTACTAATAAGACATTAACATATATGAGATTATAATTTGTTTATTTTATTAACAAGTACTCTATTATTAAGCTTTCCTTCTTTTTTTTCTCTTCCAAATATGTATATTCCTCAAAAATGACCATTAAAGATGATTGAAACATAATATATATATATATATACTATATGCATAAAGATAGAAAATAGTCCATATAATAATACAAGATTTGGAAAGAATAAAATGTAATAAGATAGAAAAAGACCATATGTAAGATGGAAAAATAAGATAATAGAGCTTTCAGAAATAATGTGGGAGGGGATTATGAATCAGACTAGAAGAAAGTTTCATCTAAGAGTGGATCAGTAATGATTGAAGCAGTTGTGATATTTGCTATATTAATATACACTATTTAAATTGTATGCTACCCCCCCCCCAAGTAAATTTAAAAAAGGAGAGCACAAAAATTTATAAATTTAATAAATTTTGCAATATGATATCAGCCATTTTTTTGTCCCAGAATTGGGAAGTCTACATTTTTCTTATTATAACAATAGCCATTTTCCCATCTTAAAGTGCCATTCAGGATCATGTTTATTAATAATGTTTCTTTGGATTGTATTATTAACACATACATTTTATTCTCTTTATTATTTATTTTATTTATAATATGTTTCATAATAAAATGTTTTCTAAGCACAATGCCAAAAGTTTTACAAAATTGAAAAACAATTACAATCATTGGGATGGCATAACCTCATGAGAAAATGGATGCTATTACATTTCCATATAAAAAAAAGTTATCGAAGAAACATGATATCTTTCAGCGTGTATATAATTGTGCTGAAATTCAAAATTTTGTTATTTATAATAATAAAGATATAGTATAGTGCTTTTATTATTTTTTGAGTGAATTAATTAAAGGGAATTTGAACCCAGATTTTCAAGATCCCTACAGTCATCAACACTATCCAATGTAACCAATACAAATGTCCATATATATGTGAAAATGATAAATGAGATCCAATAAATATAATTCATGCTGAAACAGAACTTGTCAGTAAATATATGTAAATGTGCACAATTTATTATTAATAACTATATTGTTCACATGATCACCATTTCTTATGCTAGCACATAACTGTTATATACAATAGTGCCACTCAGTGCCAACCAGAGTAATCAATGGATGCCAGAAGGCTTGTGCATAAAATCCTAGATTGAAAATATTATTGTGTTTTCAATTTTATTCTCGTAGTTTTGTAGTTAAGTAGAGATAAAAGGTGGCTGCTGGAGGGTTGCATTAGATCCTAAGATTTAGGTGCAGTGCTCTCAAATTCAAAGCTTCTCACTGATGATCCACAAGCCAGAAACTAATCTGGGGATATTGGATGAGTAGGTACTAGATAGGGATGTTATGCACAAGCCTTCTGGCATCCATTGATTACTCTGGTTGGCACTGAGTGGCACTACTGTATGGAGAATTTTGCCTATGTTAATAACTATATTATTATTATTATTATTATTATTATTATTATTATTATTATTATTATTATTGTTGTTGTTGTTGTTGTTGTTATTATTATTATTATTATTATTATTATTATTATTTTTATACTAACAATTTTAATTTATATATGCATACTATACATGTAAAAAGGGTCTCTGTGTTATGCATTTGTATATATTGAAAAGTACTATAGATTTGCAGTTCAATAAACAATATGTATTCTATTGTAATCAAAACTTATCAATAAAACAAGAACTGTAATGGTTAATTTACATGAAGATACCTTTATCACAAATATCATAGTTTCACTTTTATCTCAATTGTTCAAATAGAAAAGTGTATTATTATAAAAATAGTTTTTTGATTAATCACAATATATATATATTAAGAGATATGTAAAGAATGTATATTAACATATTGGGGCACTAGTATTAATGCCTAATTTAATGAACAATTATCTGCATGACAATTTGAGGTTAGATAGCTGGATCCAATTTTTGAAATGAATATATAATAAATATGCTACTTGTTATTTTTCAGCAGAAAATAAATATTATTTACAAATGTTTGATGAAGATTGCAAGTTCAGTCGAAGTTGAAAATAAAAATATTTTTACAACCAGCAAAAAGAGGAATGATATATTATATTATGTTAAATTAAACAATAAAAAGTTAGTGAAAACAATAAGTAATTCAAGATATATATATATAAATGAAGCAATACATGATAAACATCATGAAAGTATGCATATTTTGTAATTATTGCCTTTGGAATTAATGGCTCAGGTTATTTTGTTGCTGGTGTACTATAAATCCAGATTCAAATCTATAAAGCAAAAGTTTTGTACAAACGATTAATTCTTGAGTTTTTCAAGCATTTTCATCTTCAGTGAGATTTTTTATCTGTGAGAAACTGATTTTCACTGATGAAAACCAAAATAAAACATTGATATATAATAATATATAGATAGGGTGTATGAGCACAGACTTTCACACGACCCATCACTCTCCACTCTATCTCATAATACTGATACAATTGAACACAAATATGTTGAAAAGATAGTATTTCATGCTGAACTAGTAAGCATCAGTTGGTCCAGATATCATCTCCACACATATAGGCAATAAGTGCTCAGATATATATTAAGATAGCCAATGTTCATACTTTAATGGACCAGCTTCAATCCACTTCACACTCCAACTTTTCAACCGTCCATCCAATTGAAAATTGTAAATGTCTTTAAGCAACAAAGGTTAAAAGCTGTACAACGTTTATCAGACTGAAAAATAACATCTAAGTATTAAAAATTGTGTATCTATATGTAGGAATGACAGGAAGCAATGTCTAGCATGATGAAAGAAAAATTCAAATCATGGGTGACGGTTTTTTTATTGTTTCATGTTAAACACTTTTTAAATAATATTTATTTAGAGCGATTATTATATATTGACTAACTACTTATTTAAAATAATAATATCAAATGGTTTATTATTTAGAAGCTCATAAAAAATTCAAATACCGGAAGTGACCAACAGAATTGCCTCCATGACCCTTCAGTTTCAGAGACCGCCATTATATCTCCGAATGTTTTATCATTTAGTTTTTACAGAATATCCATTAAAATTTCAAATAATACAATAACAGATAAATAGTGTAACAATTCTATATATATTTACTTTCTTTTTTATGTTAAAACGAAGCTTTTCTAATTTTTATTTTGACTAAATTACTGGAATATAAAGAACTTACTTAATATATATAATTGACGTTAAAAAAGTTGGAAAATACAAGTTTTAAAAGCATTAAAGAAATTTCAAAAAAATACGACTATTTTAACTTTAAATGAAGGAAATGAAACAAAAGAAATTTAATTAAAATACGGTAATTAACTAAGTTTGAACAATTAAATTTCAAATTAATAATAAGATATTGTTTTTTCTATTACGCATTCTTTACATGGAATTGTTTTGTTTGCTAAAGTAATCTTTTATTTTTCAGTTTTACAAAAAAAAAAAAAAATTGCTTATATTTAGTTTATGAAATAATTAATGGAAAGTGACAAATTGTTGGCAGCTGCTAATAAACTGTCGTTTGCCGCTTCTGTACAATGCGTTAACTTCTTAACATAAAACCTGTCGTGTATGATTCTGTAAATTTAGATGACGAGTATTTGTGTGAATATGCGCACATGTATATATGTATTGTTTTATCATCTGTATCATCAGCACTCTTAAATATATGACTACTCCAGCTCAAAAAAAAAACAAAAAAACAACCATTCTACGAAGTGGGATGTTATATTCTAACCAATCTTAGCGAAACATTTAATACATCCATATATAGAATATGCTGGTACACGTTTCTTTTGTTATTTGACAATGCTTGTTAGAGCTTGTTAAAGCTATTAGCACCGCTCATTATTTTTATTTACAAACTTATAAAATTGAGTCATGTGATGCATGACTGTTTTATTTACTATTCTTTTAAGAAGATGTGTTTTTCATTTGTTTCACATGTGTAATCCAATGAATATGTGATTTTACAATAATGGATGCTAGAGTAACACATCCAGCAAATTGAAGAATATTTTGATGGGTTTTATGATTTTACCATTGTATTTTGAAAATTTTTGGGATGGTGGTGTATTCTTAAATAAAAATTTTCTAATGCATTATGTTGCATTGATAGGGTGCCCAAGTTTCACTACCATACAATAAACTATGCAAATTAACAGCTTTAACTTAGTTGAAGTAGTTATTTCTCTGTTACGAAGTACTCTTTTAACTTGTTAAATGTAGGAGTAGTACATTGGAATCTGTGTTATACATCAACATCTAAGTCTAAATTTCTATTTATAAAGCTATCAAGAAATTCAAATTACTTTACATTCTCAACTTCATAATCATCCAAGCTAAAAAACACAGTATATTTCTTTCATCACTAGCTGATAAAGAATTTGCATCTTTAAATGTTGTATTTCAAGACATTTACATTCTGTAGATTGATTTTTGAAAATAAAACAATTATCAGCAGTCTAATTAGATAAAGTTCTACTTTTCACTTTTAATCAATGTAAATTAAAAATTCCATTATTAAACCTGTATCACATTTTGATCCTATTTTATTGAGTTTCTTATAAAATGTTCAAACATAACTGTAATAAAATTTCAAAAAGGGCAAGCCCACATCCTCGTTTAACACCAGTATTCATTTCAAATGCCTCAGATTTTTCACTGAAATAACACTTCCTATCATTACATTATCTAGAAGGTGTATAACATGAATAAACCTTCATAGATAACCAATTAACTTTAAACAATGTGTCACATTTCTATTCAATTAACTGAATCAAAGGCCTTGATTAAATCAATAAAAGCAATATATAAACCACTCTTCTATTTCAAATGTTTTTCTTGTATTTGGCTAGTAAAAAAAGTAATGTTTATAGGGCTTTTGGATTCTTTTAAATCTTATTGAATTTCTGGTAACTGTTCATCTATAACTCAACAAAATCCTTGAAAATATTTTTGCTGTAATAAATAATATTGAGATTCTACAATAATTAGTCCAATATTGTCTATGATCATTATTTTTAAAAATTGGAACAACTGTCTACAAGATCATGGATACAACTTTATGATTCCATATATCCTAAAAATTCCAATATTTTTGAATTTAACATATTATCATAATTTAAAACTTCTCTAGGATCTTCAGCCTTTCTACTTTTTAAAATTACAGAAAAATGTTGGACTTCATCTTTATCCAAATATAAATGAATAGATAAAATGGCTATATCATTAAAAGTAATCATCTCAATTATTCTCTTGTAATTCAAAAGATGGTCAAATTTTTCCTTCCACCTGTTCAAATTATCATCATCATATAGGATTTAATAAATTGGGATATCATTTCTCAGGACCTATGTGCATTTAGTAAAGATTTAAATGATCATGCTCAACAAATATATGTATCTTTCTTTAGAGTTTTAACCCACCAATCATTTTTAAGCTTTCTTATCAGCCATCAAACTTATATCTTTAAATATCAAAATTTAATGTGAATCTCCATATTTATTTATTTCCCCAAGCAAAGATCGTAAAACATTTATTTTTAACATTTTTATTTTAATCAAATAATTTAATAATAAAATTATTATTAGAAAAGGTCATGATTCTTCTCTTTAGTGATATCAAGAATAATCCACTCCTTAACTGAATTATATGTCTCAGTAATATGCCAAACCAGATAATCTAAAATAGCAATTGTAGTATTCAACAGTCATTGAAATTCAGTACCGTAGTAGACACATCGAAAGAATGTGTGAATATGATTGAAATAAGATCTATTTTTAATATAGTTATCATTTTATTCTTGGTGTGTACTAATCCATCCAATAATCTGTGCTGGTAAATTTCCATATAATATGAACTTCTCTTGTATTCTTATTCCTAACTATAAAATAATCTATTAAATGAAACTGTTTTGAGAGTAGATGTATCCATATTTCCCTGTAGTGATTTTTCTGCCATAAGAAAGTATTTGTGATAGTCAATCCACATATTGTCGAAAAATTCAATAACTATAGATCATTTGAATTTATAGACCAATACCATTATTTCCAACAACTTTTGTCCAAAGTCTATATTTTAGTCCAACACATGCATTAAAATCCCCAAAGAAGAAAAATATGATCTTTTAATGACATTTCTACAATAATTCTATTGAGTAAGGAATAAAAACTTTTCTTCCCTGAAATCTTTGAATCTAAGGTTGGAGCATAGCCTTTAATAAAATAAGCACTGGTATCATTGTGTAAATCAAGTTTTAATCACATGATCACTATTTCTTATGCTTGCTCAATCTGCTACAACAGGCAAAATTCTCCATACAGTAGTGCCACTCAGTGCAAACCAGAGTAATTAATGAATGAGAGAAGGGTTGTGCATAAATCCCTATCAAGGCTTCTCATCGATGAAAGCCACAAGATAGAAACTAGTCTGGGGATATTGGATGAGTAGGCACTAGATAGGGATTTTATATACAAACCTTCTCGCATCCATTGTTTATTCTGGCTTGCACTGAGTGGCACTACTATATAGAAAGTTTTAATGTCATTAGCCTTTCATTGATCCAGCAAGGAATACCAAGAATAGAAGATACTAAATTACAATTTACAGTAAATCCAACATCTTGCATTCTCTTTTCACTGATGGACCTGCCCTTTTAGAAATTTTTTTGCAGCCTTCCCCGAATTATATAAACATCCTTCCCTTTGGAAAACTAGTTTTACTAAGAAGAGCTATATTGATCTTAAATCTTAACATTTCTTTAGCTACCAGTGGAGTTCTCTGTTCTGGTCTTGAAGAGACTTATCAAGTAAAGTATATACTATACCTATATTTAGAAAAAAAAATTACAATATTGATTTTTAGTACTAACACCATTTCCTACTTTAGCACTATTACCAACACTATTATTTCTATTATTTTAATGAATAGTCTGCCTACATATTTAAATATTTTCAATTAATCACTAAAAATGGTATTTCATTATATCAAGACATGTATTTTATTTATTTATCTGATTCACAAAATAAATAAAAAAATAGGACTTCAAAAACTGGAAGATGTAATTTAGAGCAGTTTGTCCATGGTACTTGTTATCTTAAAATGTACTGATTCAATAATATGAAAAAATATTACGTGAGGGGAAAAAATCATCTATTATATATATATTACTTTTCTAAATAGCAACAGCTATTTCCTTGTCTTAGATATTCAGAAAAATTGTATGATCATACCATGTTTCATTGAAAATAAAACGTAATCAGAAAATAAGCCTTACTATGATTTCTTAGGATGCTATAATATGAGCCCTACTCCAAATATAAGCCCTAGTTAAGATTGTCAGTCTGATAGATGAATGAAATCATCCATTGAAACACATGATGGACATATTGAATTATAAAGTAATGAATGTATAAATGTACTTGTTTTAAAACAGGCAAAACTCACTATATGTATACGAGAAATGGTGGTCATGTGATGCTTATTGGCTTAAAATAAATGTATTTGAATAAATGTTACAATTATTCATAATTTACCACTTTAATAAATTTGCAAATACAATTTTATTGTTCATTTATCAACACACCTTCATTCAGTCTGATATAAGAATTTCTCATTAATCTGACTTCCAGTTGTGTATATTGTAACTAAATCAACATTAATATCCGAGGCTGAACTTATTGCTAACGGCAATCTTAGTTCAGAAATTAATCAAAACAGTTTAACATTTCATATATTATTTTAAATTAAATATTACTAATTTCACCAGCTTGGAATCACTTTTAATATTCCTGTATAGAATGAGAATGTTATGTGATATATTTATAATCCTAAACATTACATATTCAAGTAGTAAAAATTATTTATATGTTATTGAATTACGGTAGTAATATTGAATTAATGTAATTTTTGTACTTGAATAAATGTAGATTTTTTTTTACATAAGAAAAAAAAAAGACATCCTCTGAAAATAAGGCTTTAGCTATCTTTTGGAGCAAAAATTAATATAAGATCTGATCTTATTTTTGAGGAAAGACAGTAGTGCTACCACTTGCACTTATAATGGAGTATTGCTACTTTGAATTTAAAAATTAAAATTTTGTTTAAAGAAGAATGATGAACTACTAATGATATCCATTCTGTTGAACCTTAAAAAAGCAGTGAAGTGCTTTTTTAAAGTGAGACAGTGAAGATAATTGATTTAGTTAAGGAAAAAAAATCATGTTACAGTTGATCTGTTATTTGATAAAAGTGAATCATCCATTTGCAAAATTGTTAAAAAACAATCATGTTAACATGAATTGTGCAACTGAAAATGTTATGTTGAACATTAAATTTAGTAATTTATTTTTTCACCGTGATCATGCACATATGTAAGCCCTAACAATCAATAGACACCATATGGCAATGCTTACTAAATGAGATGATGAGATGAGATGCACTGTGACTTCTTTATCGGAGTCAGGAATCTCTCAATTATCATGCTCAGAGAAACCTGGTAGCCACTTTACCTTCACCTTTCCATTCCCTGCCCTGTTTTTCCTATATTCTTCTCTATCCTGCTCCATCCCTTTTAAATCCCTATCCATTACTGTCCTGCCATCTGGTATTTATGGTTACTAAGCATTGCTTTAGTTGGCATCAGCATGATGAGAGAACAAAAATTTTCTGTGAACTTCATTATATAAGCATTATGTAAGATGGGTAATGTTATGAATGTTAAATGCATTTTGCAAATATTGAAAAAGTATTACATTCATGGGCACAGACAGCAATATATTGTGTTGGTAAACATTAAATCTATCTATACAAAGTCTTTAATGCAAAAAAATCGACTGAAAAGAGTAGCACCATTTACTGCAAGTAAAGAATGTTTGTATAAATTTAAAAATTGGTACTAACTCAAAAAAAGAGCATTCCCTTCTTTTAGGTTAAGAATAATTGATAATACCTTAAGTTTGCACTTGGAGGCCATTTTGGGTGAAATTTTAATATTAAAATTACACAGCCAATTAAAATGATATTGCTGTTTTCAGGCACTGTTAACTATGTAGGTACAGATGTAAAAAAAATAATATCATACAGGCATCACGTTCTTTACAGTTTATTAACACCTTTTCTCTAAAAGAATGAAGCAGGATAACTTGTTTTGCAATAGACAAGTGAAAAACACATTCACATATGTATATTTGTTGATTTGACTATAGTATGTATGTAGGTAAATGTGCACTCTCATTTTATTTCTCCATGATCTTTTTCATAATTGCATTATCTCTTTTTTTGCTAATTATTTTTATTAACATCTTAAGTTTTATAATTTTTTAGTTGAGTTGTATAATAGGTATGTATATACAAATTAAAAAGTTTATACTATATAGATGTACCTGTTTGGTTTAGTACAGTAGAAGAGCGATGGATTCTGGTACTGAAGACCTACAGGTCATGATTCTGTTTCATCGCTTTGAATACTTTAACTTATTATGAACTCTCAAGCGACAAATCTTTTGATTGTTTTTGTTACCACTACCTAAACTATGATTATATTTTCAAGTTTTGTTCTTATCTTACAGCATCTTTCATCTTAGCTCAATTGTATTACAACCATTTATCAGCCTAGAGGTCAGATCAATCTCTCATTCTGGATGAATTTTGGAACATCACTTTTTTTCAAATGAGGAATTACATGCATAGCTCATGTTGTAATTTTCACTTCATATATACAATTTTTTTTTAGATATATAGTAGTTCCACAAACTACATTACATTTTGTTCCAAGCTCCCCTTGCATACAGTGAAATAGCCTATAATAGTTCATCTTTTGTTGATAAGCAATAAAATAAAATACATATTATTTAATGCACTCTTATGTGTATAATGCAATACATTGCAACATGTTTATACATATAAAACATTGTACATATAAAATTAAAAAAAAATAGTCAGGGCCAATCAGAGGAGGAACAGGAGGGGCAGCTACCCTGGGCCTGCAATATTATGGGGTCTCAACTTGGCAACTCAATATGTTAAACAAAAATATACGAGAAGGCAAAGTGATATCACAGCTTATATAATGGCCTTAATTTCCCCCAAAATATATTTGAGAAAAAACTTTTCCCAAGCAGGCATACCATGAGTCGAAAATGTAAGCCAGTTTAGGGATGAAATGTAAATTTGATGACTCTATGATGAAAGCAACTGCAACAATTAATGACTGGCAGAATTAATAGTCTCAGCCCCCTGCCAGTCAGTTTTACAATACTAACAATGCTAGAGTGAATCTACCCTATCCAAGAGTTATCTAGATCGGATCTGCTTGCTCGTTTCTGCGACTTGTAACTAACTGCTCCCAGAGTGCTGTTTTCAGCCCTGTAAGTAAAGACTCATTCTCGTCTCTCTTCCTATATTCTTATTTTAAATTTTGAAGGGCCTCTAAAATATCAGTTGCCCCAGGCCTCACATTTTCTCTGAAAGGCCCTGAATATAGAATAAATTGAAAAAACACATTCACATATATATTTACAAAAACTATGTCTATGTGTTCAATAAATTCATTAAAAATAATATTGTAATAAAACTTTTCTTTATTATTTTCATAAAATGGACAATAGAAGATTCAATTTTTGGTACATACCATCTGTTTCTGAATAGGACTTCTTTTACTTTTTTTACTAAATCAATAATTTTAATTTTCTCTTTGTAATGAAAATACGTTAAAATGTTTTTTTTAAAATTCTCACTCATGATTCTGATAAAATATGGTATTTTACGAATGATATACAGAAAAAAATTTGAAGAAAAAAAACGCTTTGAAAAAAATCAGTATACATGCTTTTAACTACAATGGAGAACAGAATAAATAGAGTATTTAAATCATGAAGTAGTTAAGACTTTACTTCATCAGCGTTTGAAATCAATTAATATATATATATGTGCTCTTCGCACAGATAATGAAGCTATTATAAGTAAGTAAAATTATCAAAAGTTATTGCCAAGCGCTTTCAGAACAGTTTATAGTCCCATATTCATGGCTACTTGTGTTTGTATGAAGAGCACATATTGAATCATGAAGAAAAAATAATTATTGTACATAAAGTCACGTTTGAGTATGTGCTATTTTGGGAGAAAAAAATGGCCGCTACCATACTGAAATTTGTAAAATTTAAATTGCATTGTTTTTATTATTTATTTGTTTACATTTTTTTGTTTATTTACAATTACTTCTGTTAACATATAATTGAAGTCTTGTAGTTTGATATGGCATAGTTCAATGCTACCCTGTACTTCAAACTTCTGTTGTATTGCAGATTTCTGAAACATATGGCCAAAAATATGTGAAAAAGACTAATGATCCCCGAGATGCTCATTTTGTATTGAATTAGTGCTCATCCATTGACTGACACCACAATCTCGTACACATATTTTCATTATATGAATATATGAAGGTTTGTGTCAACGAATATATATATTTTCTGCTATCCTTGAATTTTGGTATATAAGCATTTGGAATAAAATAGAAAGCCTATTATGGCCAAATAATAAATAAATTAGCATGACAAAGACTGCTTCACCATTCATTTCTAACGAAGCAATGAAAATGAAGTTTTACACGTTTTAGTGTGGTACTAGAATTTCATACTCTGAAATGTTGGCCTTTGGATCATTTACAAGCATGGCACTTCTAGTGCCCAAATTTCTCATGAACTCACACAATAAAGTCGGTCAATTCTTAATGAAAAGAAAGATTACTATCCAGACTGGTCACAATAATAACCTGTTTATGAGACAACAATTTGGAAGAGTAAAATATTGACAGAATTACTAGGACTAGCAACCTTTTATGACTTTTGAAAGAATCATGTATCCTTGTCAATCAGGATTCACCTAATTTTTCCCTAACAATTTTTAAAAATAACTTTACTTGTACTCATGTATAAGAAATCAATTCAACAATTTTTATAAGGAATTAAACAGACAAAAAAATATTTTATAAATAAATATGCTGAAACTGGTGTTATTCAATATTAAACTTATAATAACAAAAATAAATGATAGAACTATTTATAAATCTATATTGAAATAAATTGTATAAGAAGGTAGTAACAGAAATCATTGCAGATCTCTAAGCATTTATTTTATTTTGGTCTGTATAAAACTTCCTTCTTTTAAAAAGCTGTTTAATAGACAACTAGACATTTAATACTAAACAGACAATGATCATGTGTTAATTCTTAGTCTTACAACTTTATTGTCAATTGCTGAACCTATTTTAAGCATACGCACACACATAAATACATAGATATATTCATGATTACAAACAAGCCCAAATATATTATCAATATAATTTGGGATTCAGATTCCCAAATAATTATTTAAATATTGAAAATAACGTTTACATTTTATTACATCAATGTTAATCTATTTTGTCAGGTAAAAGATAATCTCTTTTACATGTCTTCAGTTTGTTATATAGTAATAAATCAAACTTTAATACTCAAAAAAGTGTAAAACTATTTATTAGCAATTATTTTTGCTTTTAAATTAATCAAGCCAGCTTACAGTTTCAAAAGATGCAATTCTAATGACTTTTAATGAGGCTGTAGACAATTTTAGGAATTTATCAGATATGTAATGCTGAGAATACATATCTATTAATGGAACAAACAAGTCAACATATCAAGTAAGATAATTCGCAAATTAGATTCTCAAAGTCATTTAAATGAATTTGCAAACAATGCCCACTTATTAAACAATTCAAAACAAAGCAAAACTCTCCATACAGTAGTGTCATCTTCTTCCAACAGGAGCAACCAATGGGTGCTAGAAGGCTTGTGCATAAAATCCCTATCCAGTGCCTACTTATCCAATATCCCCAGACTAGTTTCTGGCTTGTGGCCTTTGTCAGTGAGGAGCCTTGGATCTGAGAGTACTGCACCTAGATCTTAGGATCCTTACTGACAAAGGCCACAAGCCAGAAACTAGTCTGGGGATATTGAATGAGTAGGCACTGGACAGGGATTTTATGCACAAGCCTTCTGGAATCCATTGATTGCTCTTGTTGGCACAAGATGGCACTATTGTAAGGAGAGTTTTGCTTTGTTTTGAATTGTTTAATAACAATTATGTGCTAGTATGAGATAGTGATCATGTGATGTTTAGTGGTTTAATGCCCACTTATGTTACATCAATGCTCATCTATTTTCTCAGATAAAATGGGATTACTTTTATTTGAAACTGTAAGCTGATATGATTAAGATAAAAACAAAAATCACTGCTAGTGACAAGTTTCAGCCTTTTTGAATATCAGTGCTTGATTTACTACTACATAAGAAACGAAAAATCTGATAAAAATAATAATCTTTTATCTAACAAAATGGATATAAATTCTTAAAGTACTTACATATTATTCTGTCTGCCAAACATGGCAGCCATTTTTTTAAAATGTACTGTTTTAGAAGTGTATAAGTATTTGCTTTGTTTTTGTTTTTTTTCAATTTTATTTTATTGAATATGTGTTAGTTGTTAATAACTTTATCTTCCTTATTGCATCGCCAAATCCATATAATATTAAATCATCTATGCATTTTATTACTATTTTACAATACTTTTATTATAACCCATTATGACAGTTAAGATTTGGAAATATAAGTAGAAGTTCTGAAGAAGATTGCTGGGACAATCGAAACTGTTATAGTGGATTGTAATAAAAGTATTTAAAACAGTAATAAGGAGCATAGATGGTTTAATATTATATGTTAAAAAAAATAATAAATCGAATATAAATTCTAGTCAGAATAGAGGCTTTTTATTTTTTTTTAAAGTAAAAAATGTAAATTGCCTTTGGATTTCTTTCATAGTCTTATAACAAACATAAATTGCATTTTGATTTATGAAAGATTTATGTAAATTGTGATTTTGTAATTATCTTTTTTTGAAACCACATGTCATTTATCACTTGGATGTGTCAGTAGGGATTTTGGATAAGTTATAAAATTCAAAATGACACTGAGCGTGTACTATATCAGCACCAAAAATTACATTACAGGAATATTATTCATTAAATACAGAAAATTGAGAAGGTTAAAAAAAAATTAAGATGTATAACTTTTGTTTATTTGTTATAAAATAATTGAATCGTTTATTGCTCGGGAGTTCAGCGGGAGTTCAGAAAATTTAGATTCAGTGGTAGCAGAATAGGATGCAATACATAGACTTTGAGTTTCAAGATCTGCCACTCTAACCTTAATTAATTATAAAGGGCACTTGGTTTTTATCAGTTAACCAAAATTTATATTGGAATATTAGACTTTTATAACTATCAATAAAAAATCATTCTTATAGCAAGGCAACAAAAGAGGGCCACTCATCTTACCTCCTCTTCCCAAACATTTTGCCTGAATTTCAGTCTGAATAAATAGACTTTTTATCAATTCTATGTTTTATATTTAAACACAAGAGCCTTTATATATTTACTCTGAAATCATAAGTTCGGCTTAGTTATTTCAACTTTTCTCTTAACACTATATATTTGACCTTAAGATTTTTTTTATTACAGATTTAATAGTAGCATATAACGATCTATAAGATAGTACTAACATAATAACATTCAAAAATCTATACTGTAAAGAAATAATCATTTACAATATGCACGAAGCACTCTTTTTCTGAAGGTAATAAATACTGCTCCTTGAACATTTAATGATCATACAAACTTACTGTACCTAACAGAAGTTTTATCAACTGTAGATTCTACTTCTAGTAAGCACTATTGTAATTTTTACTAAATAGTACCTGACCTTTTTCAAGAATGCATATAATTCAATAAAAAAAAAATTGACTTAATATGCATGGAAGTTTATAAAAAGTTTGAGTACTAAAAATGACAGGATGAATCACAATCCATGCATTCTGAATTCCATAATTCATTATTCTACTACTACTCTAAAACACATGGGCCTATATATTTTAATAACCATAGGTAACTTACATTTGAAATTCCTAAGATAATTGCTATATATTAGATGAAGTCTTTAACAGTCTTTTTAAACATATGGTTATCAGTTTATTACCCATGCCAACTATAATGCAGGAGGTTAGAAGTAGGATTACATTTAAATAGTGAAAGTAAGATGTTTTAAAAGTATCTATAAATGAATGATTTAAACGGTTTAATAAAACACATATACACATATCAATAATTATTTTTCTCAAATTATGGACTATACAATGTATATTTTGCAGCTGGCCAGATATTATATGGCCTATTGAGAATTAACTATTAATTCTAAAAAAATATCATTATTTGTGAACCAAAATAGGAAAGAAAAATATTTAAATACCAGAAAATATCTTTTATTGGTAAATATCCTCTATAACGTTGTTTATAAATCATTAATTTTTTTTACATAAAGCACACAAAAATGTCACTCATTAATATGGGTATATTGACATTAAAGAAGACACTTCAGGGCAAACACTTCTCCCAGAACATTTCACAAAACAACCAGATAAAAGAAGGTACATCTTATTAGGGTGGCCATTTGATGGATAGTGAGAATTTGAGAGATTCTCTATTTTTGTTTTTCTTTTTAATAATAGAAAATCCAATAATTTCATTTTCACTTTTTAAATCAATTTGATTTTTTTCCCCTCTGTTTTGAAAGAAGTTGCAGCTTTCATCAGATATCATTTTAGCCCTTTTATATTGATTTCTGATGAAGGCTACCTGTTTAACCAAAATTGTTAAAAACCATTGTTTAAAAAAGTGCAAAAAAAAAAAAAAGAGAGAGCAGTGGGCTTATTGCATAAAATTGAGCCTTAAGATGAAGATGATGATGTGAACAGCTACATTAACAATTTATTAACCAATTGGATGGCTATCTAGATGGCCATGAAGTGCTACCTAAAAAATAATTCTAAGCTTGTTTGGAAACTAAAAATTTCCATGTTATAAGTAGCCTGAATTTGAACCTAAGTCATGGTAGAAGCAAGTGAATATAAATAGATATTAAACAAATATCTATCATAGTTTCTATAAGGAGTCAAGAATTTTCATAATAATAATTATCATCATCACCACCATCAAATGGTTTTATTACTTGTGAGTTCATAAAAAGTTAAAATACCAGAAATGTAGAACTGAAATCAATCCAAGAACCAAACTCAAAAGTCTGATATTTTACAAGTGCAAATCATACAGGGAAAGAATTTGGTGAGTTGGATTTTAACCAACACCCCCCCCCCCCCCAACAACATGTTTTCCAAACAAAGGCAGTAGGGTTAAGATCAAGTCTTTCTACTATTAAAAATAAATAATATTTTATTAAAAAAATTCTTATCTGGCTAATCATTATTAAAAATTGCCCAAAGTATCAAAGTATTTCAAGATGGCCACTGAAATGTAAACAATAGATAACCAAGAAACATCAAAATAAAGATTCTCCAATCTTCATTTATCATTTTAAAAAAGTAATTACTGGGGGAGGAAAAATCTTAAACATGTAAGTATTCCTTACAACAATGTCTAATAATATTTCAAAGCATGTTGTTCTAGATTTTTATATTCTACTTGTTGGTGATGATTCACTAACACATATCCTTTACAATTAAAATATCACATGACCAATAAGACATCACATGATCTTACTTTAGCATAAAAAATAGTGAGAATGGAAACATTTTCTACTAAATTCTTTCCAGTTATGTTCCAAATATATTCAGAAAAAAAAAAACAAGGATATAATTGGCCATAATAATGTTAAAATTGTCATAAAAAGATGATACAAACATTTTATTCCTGTATACCTTTATTATCAATTCTAACACACCATCAGGTGAATTTCTAGCCTTACTTCAATGCTTTCAACAGCAATTCTTTTTATTCTACTTTATCACCATCTATTGTGAAGATGAGAAGAACTGATTTTGGAAGCCCATAAGTGCACAGATAAAATCATCAATAACATTTCTTAATTAATTTTCCAAAGCAAAAGAGAGAAATGTCTTACAAGTAGTATAAAACAGGGCAGTTTAAGTTCAAAATCTTAGGGTTTTCTAAATATCAGATGATTACCTTGAATAGTGCAAAGGAGTGAAAAGTGTCTCCTAGATGCATGAGTGCATTAATTCCAGCGTTGAATCCTAATTTTTCAGTGGTTAAGACAAACACTAGAAAACAGTCTTGAGACATGGATATTATATCATTATCATGTCTCACATCCATTGGTTAATTGTGCTTACAATCAATAGCTATGGTGTAGAGTAAAAAGAACTGCTCTAAACATCACATGATCACTATTTCTTATGCTAGCACATTACTGTTATTAAAACAGGCAAAACTATCCATACTGATGAAGGCCACAAGCCAGAAACTAGTCTGGGGATATTGGATGAGTAGGCACTAGATAGGGATTTTATGCACAAGCCTTCTGGTATTCATTGATTACTCTGGTTGGCACTGAGTGGCACTACTGTATGGAGAGTTGCTCTATATATTAATTTGCAAATATTATAAAAAAAATGCATTCATTTAAAGATTGAAATAATTTTGCTGATATAGCATGGGAATTAGTAATAACTGTTCCCTAACAACAGCCTTTGAATATTTGGTTTAAGGTTATTTCCTAATATAATGGAAAATAATTCTTTTACTACTATTAGCTTTTAAAAAATATGTACACTCTTCAGAAATGACTATTTTCTCATCTTTAAACACCCATTTTGCAGTTCAAAGCTGCAATGTAACACTCAGAAACATACAATTTTTAATTAATCATCTGTGTTGACTCTAGATTTCATTAATCTTGAAGATCAGCTTTCCTTTAGAATGACCACTTTTCTAATGTTATATTTGTGATTATTTCTTCTATATAATCAAAATTATTATTCAAAACATCATGTGGTCATCATTTTATATGCATACACATGCTGTTAATAAGAGTAATGTGATATGATACACAGTGACTTCTCCTTAAAAAAAGTCAGGAATCTCTCAACAATCTCTCCACACAGTAGTGCCACCAAGTGCAAGCCTTTGTAATCACTGGATGCAAGAAGGTTTGTGCATAAAATCTTGATCTAGTACCTACTTATTCAATTTCCCCAAACTAGTTTCTAGCTTGTTCCTTTCATCAGTAAGGAGCCTTGGATTTGAGAGCACTGTTCTCAAATACTCACTATTAATAAATGGTAGATGTGCCCTCATGATTTAAGGCAGTGATAGAACATTAGATTCTGGGGCCACTCGGTCCTCGGGTCCTCAGGTCGATTCCAGTTCTGGCACTTAAATTTCTTATGAACTCTTGAGCAATAAAATCATTCGATTATTTAAATAATAGGGGTGACTTACTGGCCTGCTATAATAATTATCAATTTGTCTTTCAGTAACATCTAATAATACAAAGGCTAGTTGCTACATTTTCATCAAATCACTTGTTGCGCCGTGTGTTTTAGTGCCATGATAGAGTAATATATCTGGAGTTCAAGGCCTATGGATTACAGTCTGTTTCCACGTTCAATGCACAAACCTTTTATGATCTTCTAAGCAACAAACCATTTTTTTTTTAAATCTAAATTTGATTCTTCACGATTTCTTTCTTTTATTTCCACAAATAATAAAAAAAATTCAGAAATATAAATTGTTTTGATTAAAATTCTAAAGTGTATGTTTTAAAAACAAAATTAATTTGCACATTAACATTCCAAACTAAAAACACTTTCACTTTTAATTTTTGCTCGCTCGTAATCTTCTAATTTGCAAATTACCTAATTAAGATAAAATCTCTTTTAGTTTTACTTATTCAAAATCTTCATCAACGCGGTTCTGAATTATTTCTTTTATATCACTCGTACTTATATATAATTAATCTTTGCATTGATAGTAGTATTATTTATTTAATAAAGCAAACAGATGTTATATGTAAAATAATGGCAAAGCTATAAGCGATGAAAGCTGTGTATGTGGAGCTCAGGATTTTAGGGACCCTTTTGTTTTATAGATATATATTCAAAAAAATATTAATGTGTATGTTACAAATATTAAAAAATTATGTTACAAATATTAAAAGGAGCCTTTAAAAAAACAACTTTTGATTGTAGGATCCCAAAATTCAAGCTATGTCATTGATGTAAAACAATGATTCACTACTGTGAAGCAAACCAAAGCAATACCTAGTGGGGTTTTGTTTGGAGCCCAGGAATTCTAGCTATGCCATTGGTGTAAAAATCTATATTTTTAAAATAAATCAAAATAGTACATAAAAACTTCATTAAATAACACAAATTATTTATTCCATGTCAGTTTAATATCTAATTTGGAATACCAGAATAATGATTAAATATTAAGTAATTGTTTGTGTTATAATTTAAGATAAATTTGTTCTGTATGATTTGACTTATATTAAATTTTTTATTAAAAAAACTCATCCATTTATTTATCTGACTATCCATTTTATTCATCTGACCTTTTATCCATCCTTTATTTATCTATCTGCCTGATTACCTATGTATTTATTTATCTATAATTAATGACATCACATGACCTTTCATATAATTAATCATATGCTTCCAAGAGCAGTTGTCTTCACCCTACTTTAGAGCCATTTATTGTAAGCTTGAGTAATCAATAGAACCACATTTTAAGACACTATAACATCTGCTATGAGTTATTAAGCTTAGAGAAGATGGCTCTGGAATAGGTGAAGATAACTATTTTTAGAAACAAATTTATAGTACATACAAAATTTAAAATCATAAGAACAAAGACTATATGTTACTATCAAAGTAAATCACAATGACTTAAATAATAATGCTATTCATTATAAAGAAGCAGACCAATCTCTCATGTTACATATACATGTTTCGGTTAGAACCTATTTTCATTGTGTTTTTTGAAAATTTGAGCATTGAAAAACTATACTGGTTTACCAAGGCTTTCATAGTGTGTGTGCATGTGTGAATGTATTTGTGCAAAATTAATCTTCTATAAATAAAAGAGATCTACAACATTTCTATTCTGAGAACTAATGGGGAAAAATCACTATTCATCAGGTTTACAAATATCATATGATAAAATGAAAGTTACTGATTTACGTAACTGGATGTAATATAATTTTCTTTTTTTTCTCTTCCTTATGTATTGATTTCTATATTTACATATCGTACCACTTCCAACCTTTTTAAATATTTTAATAATACTATTTTTTATATCAAAACTTTATTCTTACAGTTTCAACTGTACTGTTTATTAATTGTATAATTATAAGTTTGGACATTGTAGTTCTGATAATAACTGCAGGACAGTCAAAACTGTAAAAATAAAGTTTTTTCTCTCGTGTGTCATAGCATTGGCCAGGAAGCGAATCTGCTAACCCAGGACAATTGTTTTTAAGGCAGCTACCCTAACCTCTTGACCACCAATGCTTGACAAAAATAAAGTTTTGATATAAAAAATAGCATTGTTAAAGTGTTTAAAAAGGTTGGAAATGATATGATTTACATAACTGTAAAATATTCATATATTTTATCAGAAAGTTTAAAGTTTGAAGAATTTAAACAAGAATCTGAAATGGTTGTAATGGCAAGTAAGGGTGACTGTATAAATTTCTGAAGCTGATGCAGACTGAAAAACATCAAAAGAACTAGAAAGGCCATTATTATTATTATTATTATTATTATTATTATTATTATTATTATTATTATTATTATTATTATTATTATTATTATTATTATTATTATTATTATTATTATTATTATTATTATTATTATTATTATTATTATTATTATTATTATTATTAATTTAATACAAACTCAGACTTTCACATGACCCTCAACTCTCCAAGTCATCTCATATTGCTGACCCACATGATCACACACATGCTGAAAAGATAAATAATCACCAATATATGTACTTCATGCTAAACCGGCAATCATCAGTTGGTCCAGATTACTATCTCCACACATATATACAATCAGTGCTCAGCTTTATATTAAATTAACCAATGTTCCTACTTTAATGGACAGGCTTCAAACTACACCAACCCACAACTCTTCAGCATCCATTTCAATATGAAGCAGAGATAATCTAATAACGAATCAATGTACGATGTTTTTTCAGCTTTTTAAAAATATTTATTTATTAAATATGTTATGAATACTGCAATCGTAATGTTAAATGTATTTTTAAAACGATATAAATCCCCCCCCCCCACACACACTTTTTTGTTGTTGTAAATATCGATATATTTCCACATTACCTATAGAGATTCGCTTTAATTAATCTACATTGAAATAAAATCTTAAAATTAGTATTCATTAACGATTCCACGTCAGAAGAATGATTTTGCAACGCGAGCATTAATATGATATTGATAATGTTAGCAAAAATACTTCGGAATCACGTAAGCTGAAAGAGACTCCGGAAATCATTAAGATCTTTCAGTTAGGAAATATTCAGATTACTTAAATATTCTGGAAAAAGTTTTTTTTTTTTTTAAAAAAAAAAAAAAAGTAGAAAATTTAAATTACAACTGACGTTAGGATAAATAAAAGTTTTCAAAACAATTTTGTTAGTTTAATGATCAAAGAAAAAAAAGGTACTTCTATAAAATATTACCTAGTAATCAAATGTAGGGGATTTGAACTCAGACTTTCAAGCACCCTTCAAACATCCATACTATCTCCTACCACTGATACACATGACCACATACACGTAGAAAAGATAATCACCAATATGCGTATTCCGTGCTAAACCAGCACTCATCAGTTGATCCAGATTATCATTTCCCATACATATATATATAATCAGTGCCCATTTTATAATAAGATAGCAAATCTTCATACTTTAATGGACAGGCTTCAATCCACTCCAACCTCCAACTCCTCAGCCATCCATACCATTGAAAATCTGATGATGGAAAGCCCAAATCCTATGCTGTTGCCAATATTATTGCCATACCCGTGTTGAAGAGGGCCTGTATTTCTATAGTCAAAGTGTTCTCTATGAATAATTATTTAAACGTACACGCTAAATCTTATAGATTTTTAAATAATAGGCTGAAAATCCCATTAAAAATCTAAAATCTTGAAAAATTTGAACATCATACCTTCTAGTTATATATTTATTAATTGATTAAATGTGAACGGGTCAAATGAATTTAAAGTGCGAAATGGATGGCAAAATAGCCAGCAGGAAATATTTCTTCGCATATTCTTTTCATTTTCCTTGCATTGAAATCGATTCAAAACTTAAACTGCGCCAAATCTTTTCTGAGCTAACTGCTCAGGGTGTTTTTTTATTCACATATTAGAAAAACAAATAAAATATTCTTTATATATTAATTATTGTAATAACAATAAAACAAAATATTAACGGTAATATTAATAATAACCATTATAAAACGCAGTTTATTACTGTTAGAATAAACAAATATTTAAGCGAATGTATGTGTAAAGTGCGTTCTATGAAGTCTTCTAGCAAATATATACATGTAATGCATTTGATAAAAAAGTGATAAACAAGGTATTATAAATTATAGATCTATCAGTCTTTTATCTGTTTTATACAAAATTTTTACCCAAATAATTACAACTCGTCTACGGCGAACTTTGGATTTTACTCAACCAAAAAAAACAAGCTGGATTTAAAAGTAGTTTTAGTACAGTGGATCACATCCAAATATTAAGAGAAGTTATAGAAAGGACCAACTTGCGATTATAATTTGGATTTGTAGATTATGAAAAGACATTTGATTCAATAAGCATTGTTTCAATGATTAAAGCATTAGATCATCAAGGTATAGGCCCAGTATATTGTCATATTCTGAAGACTATTTATAAAAATGCATTAGCAACAATTAGATTATATAATAATAGGGAGATTAACATTGAAAAGGGTATAAGACAGTATGATTCCACATTTCCAAAACAAGGGAGTAAAAATAAATGGGGATTAGTCATCTAGATTTTGCAGATGATGTAGTTGTTTTTACAAATAATGCTTTAGAGCTTCAAGAAATGTTGCAAGATTATACCATGGTCAGAGGTTTGGGAAGGGGTTCCTGACAGAGATATTTTAAGTGCTGGCTCTGGCTAAGCATTTATCATAAAGCTTATAGAGGTATTGGCAATCCTCATTGTTTATAACTTACAAGCTTAAGAGATAGGGTCATGTGATCTATGAGTCTTATTTTGACTATTTAAGAGTTATCAGATGAAAGTAAGAAAGTAGAATTAAAAGTAAATGTTAAAAAGTCTAAATTAATGTTCAACGTACTTTCTCAAAAGATGGTGTTCGCCTTAAGATGACGTTGATGCTAATCAAAAACATATATGTATAACGATTCCGGGCCGGACCTCAATGATCGATTTGATCTAAAAAGATCTGATTTCTTAGATTTGTAATAAAATATTCTACTAACTAATACTATTATATGATGTTAGTTTTTTTCATTTTTATAAATGTTTATTAATCTTATTTTGTTTTTGAGTTTGTGTGTGTGTGTCTTTAAAGTTACGGTGTTTCTCTAATTTTTTTTTTTTTTTTGACTTTACGTGTGTCTTTTTAAAGTTACGGTCTTTTTTTTTTTTTTGCAAGAGTAAACCAATAATTTTATTCAAAAGCAAGATGTAATAAGTAAATGTTTATTAATCTTATCTTGTTTTTGAGTGTGTGTGTCTTTAAAGTTACAGGGCTTCTTCGAATTTTTTTTTTGGGGACTTTAGGTGTGTCTTTTTAAAGTTACGGTATTTTTTTTTTGTGAGAGTAAATCAATAATTTGATTCAAAAGCAAGACGTAATAAGTCAATGTTTATTAATCTTAGATTGTTTTTTAGTTTGTGTGTGTGTGTGTGTCTTTAAAATTACGGGGCTTTTTCTCATTTTTTTTTTTGGACTTTACATGTGTCTTTTTTTAAAGTTACGGTATTTTTGGTCAAGAGTAAATCAATCATTTTATTAAAAAAGCAAGACATAATTCTAAATCTATCAAAAGTAACGTAATTTATATACTACAATTTAGATTTGATACCCAATTACTATTAATAAGGACTGTCATTAAAAGACTCGATTGAAAAATGATACCCGACTAATTTCCGTTTTCTTTTTTTTTGGGGGGGGGGGGACAGTACTGAATCAGAAAGTGGGTTGTTTTTGTTAAAGTCTGTCTATATAAAAAGGGTACCGTTATTGAAATACTAAATTTAAAAATGATAGCCGACTAATTTGCGTTTCTTTTGACAGTAATTAATCAGAAAATGGGTTTTTTTTTTTTTTTGGTAAATCTTGTGTATATATAAAAACAAACAAACCGTAATTCAAAGACTCCATTGAAAAAAATCAAACCCCGTTGAATTTGCTTTTTTTTTTAAAGACAGTAATTAATCAGGAACTGTGTTGTTTTTGTTAGTGTGTAGATATAAAAACTAATCTTATTTTGAAATAATAAATGTAACAAAACAAAAAAAAAATAATACCCGACTAATTTTATTTTTCGGACAAGTAATTCCTAATAATTATACAGTGGGTTGTTTTTGTTTGTGCGTATATATATAGCGAAAGTAACTGGTCATGGACGAATTCTTGCGAAAACGGTACTTTTCGCGTGATCCTTTATTTTTTTCCCTTTCGCACCCTTAAAAGCAATTTTTGAGGGTTACCCCTTCGTAATGGAATCTTCAGGACATTATTACTAAACTTATAACCGTAAAGTAAGTTACAACACATTAAAAAAATAGACGTCTTATCAAATTTTAAAAAACTAAGACCACTTCAAATACACACACTCTCACACGAAACTACAGAGAAAATAGATATTCTACTATTACAAGAAAATGATGAACAAAATCGACTACTATGGCAGCCGATCGAGACATTTCTTTCTCTTTGCTTTTAGCATAGAAAAAAAGCCATAACCGGCAGCCGTCGGGAACTCTTTCTGTGTTTTATCATAGAAAGAAGTCTCTTTATGTTGGCTTCTGTCGCCGCCACCACCCCCTCCATTCAACATAATGTGAGAACTTGTCTGCATTTATAAAGTAGAAAAATTCCTCTTTTGTTGGGTGAAGGCCGGTGAAACGGTATATTTCTAGGAATTTACCTAGAAGTAGCGACATCTTAAGGCGAACACCAAGGATGAGAAAACAACCGAAAAAGTTAACTGCAAATACCTTGGTCAGATTGTTACTACAGACGGAAACATAATGGATGAAATTAATCATTGAATTAAACTTGTTTGGAGTGCTTTTGGTTGAAATAACTTAATATTAAATGAAAATATACCTATGTGTTTGAAAAGGAAGGTTTTTAATAAATGTATCATTTCTTACTTATGGATATGAGACTTGTATAATTAGCAAAAGAGCAATAAAAAGACTTTAGATCACTCAATGAAGTATGGAGAGATACATGTTAGAAATAACAAAAAGAGATCGAAAACTAAATACATAGGTGAGAGAACAAACAGATGTTATTGACCTCATTGAAAGAATTAAGAGACCGAAGTGGAGTTGGACTGGATATATTACTAGAAGAGATGATAATAGATGGACTGTTGAGATATTCTAAGAGATTGTAAAAGACCTAGAAAAACACCACATGTGAGATGAATGGATGAAATAAGGAAGTAAACTGGTATGATGTGGAGAAGAAAGACTAGAGATAAGAAAAGTGAGATTAAACTTGGAAAGACCATCCTGTAGTGGATCGATAATGGTTGATGAATATATTTGAAAATTAGAAATAAAAAAATAAATATTTTATTTTATTTTTGTTCATAATTCATATGCAAAGTGCACACACACATATATAAACTGTGCACATACGTTTTTAACATATATATCACATAATAGCCACAAGCTTATCTAAACCACGAATCTTCAATCTGTTGTCAAGATAACTTCCATAAGTAAAAGATGGATCTCATCTTTTACTCTGGTCTAAGATGTTAATATTAACAAAGAAGTTAACACTTGGAATATAATGGATTGAAATTTTTTTACATTCTTATAAGTTTAAATAAATCCCATTAAACAGGTAAGTGTAATATGTTTGAAAGCACATATATATATTTTTTAATGGTATATACTATGCCGTTACATTAATTTAAAATTAGAATAAAAACTTTTGAGTCAAACCGAGTGCTATTTTCTATTATATACTGATATTTTGACGAAATAGCATCCGCCATTGTCAAGGTAAACTCTTGAAAAAAAACCCATTAAATATAATATTATATATATATATGAAAATCAAAGTTCTCTCCAAACAGTCCCTGAGCCAGGGTGGACTAAGGCCTAGGCAACCTATGCACGTGCCTAGGGCCCGTAATTTTTGGGGCCGAAAATTAGGTTTTTAATTTTTAAATTTTTATAATTAATTTTTATTTTTATTTAACAGAAAATCGTGATATTCATAATTATTGCTGAAACGTATCCAAATTATGCCGAATCGTTGATTGATAAAGTCGAAAAGTGTGGACGAGCGTTCCTGTGCTTTTACATCCACGCCCACGAGTGTCAATGTGTGTGAAAGATCATTCTCAGTAATGGCCAGAATAAAAAAAAATTTTAAGATCCACATTAGGCAAAAATTAAATAGTTTATCATTACTTTATATAGAAAAAGAGTTATTAAATAATTCTATTAATTATGACAAACTAATTGACGAGTTTGCAGAATTAAAAGTGAGAAAAAAGGCAATATAACTAATCAATCTGGGTATATTTGTTTAAGTATTATTGTTTGTTTTAATAAATTATGTTTATGTTTGTTTGTTTTGATAAATTATGTTTATTTAATTTTTGTACATGTATATTATTTTTTTCCTTTTTTTTCTTGGAATCCGATAATTAAATAGAATTACATACTAATGCTTTAAAACCAAAATACCAAATGCAAAGTATGTATCATGACTGAAAAATAGGCCCGGAATTACAATGTTGCCTAGGGCCCGCTTTAGCCTTAGTCTGCCACTGTCCCTCATAGAAAAACAATAAAAGAATACTCATTAGATTTTTCATCCATGTTTTATCCTTTTATTAATAATAGTTAGGTACCCATTTACTGATTAATTTGATATGATTACTGAATTAAGTACCAATCAGCTACCTAAGAGAAAAATATTAAGCCTCTTGAAAATAATTTAAATTGGCATAGATCCTAACTTAAATGCATGGCAAATAGATACGCTATCTCTATACCAAAAGATCCTTATATATATATATATATATGAGGGTGTGGATGTTAAAATGCATTTTATAATATAATTCATAATTTTTCTTGAGTTCCAGTGCCTATGATATGGCTGGAACCAAAGATCATGGATATGAGGAGTTACTGTATGTAATAAAGCACACATTTTATGACCACTAACTCTATTCATTTTCTGATTAAACTATATATTCAGTTATAGTAAAGCATTGACAGATTAAAATGACTTTCAATTAGTAAAAGTAAGTAATTAAACTGTTAGGCTAATGAACATTTATGCTTAATCTTTTCAATGTAAATATTTTCATTTAGCACATTTTCGGTCTGTGTGTGTAGAATTAGGCAAGCAAGTAACCAATTATATGATACGATTCAACAGACAATCTATTATTATTCCAGAGATCAATCATGGATCAAAGTAGAAAATATTCTACTAATAGGGGCAGCACTGATAAACATGTGATTCACATCACATTACTAATGTTACCTTTATGGCATAGATCTAAAGACACTTAAAATCTTACAGCAGAAAAGTTCCAATTATCTCAACCCCAGATAATCTGCTCTTCAAAAGTCTAATAGCAGCCTTTCAAGTTACAATAAACATCTGCATCTAATTATATTATGCAAATAGGTTGCCTCACATAACACAAATGACAGTAATAATTCTGTTTACATCATTACTGCAAGAATATTTAAATAACTTTGTGCTTGATCTTATAATCTATGTTAGTAATAAGTCAACAAATGAAAATAATACATATGTTTAACTGATTAAATCTTTTAGATTTACAATAACTTTTATAAATTTCTTAGACCAATTTCTTTCACTATACATGCATTTCAAAAGAACTAAAAAAAAAACTTGACATTAACATAGAATTGAAAGTCAGATTTTCCCATTTATATGCTTTAGTTACAATCAATTTGATTTTGAAGCATAAAATATTTATCAATCAGTCATACATATATGTTATTTAACCCATGAATGCTCAATGATTTGCATGGTTTTCATACAGTGGAAAACTAAGAGACTCTGGAGGTCAAAACTCAGGATCACAGCTTCTGGAACTCATACTTTTATAAACTTTCAATCAATAGGCAATTGAATAAATTTTTAATACTTCAGTATTTACATTTTATGACATTTGTATATTTAAAAGTGTAATTAATTTAAGTGGTACAAATCAATGAATTACTGTAATGAAAATAATCACACACACATATTTTTGGGAGATGTGATTTTTTGTTATAAATAGTATCATGAATATAAATTATAAGTACATAAAAATCTTACTTCATTTAAAAGTAATATAAAATCCACAATCATTAATGTTTTTTTTGTGTAATGTATATATACATAACTATAAAGTGAAATCACTTATAATTTTTAAACAACTAGAGTATAATTATATATATATCTTCTACAATTTAAAATAAAACAAATAAAATATTTTTATATAGAACAGCTGAAGAGGAAGGTTTTCTTGAAACTTGGGAGTCTTGCCTAATTTACAATTCAGAAATTGCTTATCATATAATATTTAATACTTTATTTCTTTTATGGGATAAGTTTTAAGTATTTACTGTAATAATTATATACTGATTACTTATTTTATTATATAAATTATTCATTCATTAAGTTAATCATTTTCATGAAACAATAATTGGAGTTTGGTACTTATATATCATTTGATATATCATGAGATATAAGCACTTTTATCTCATATTGTATAATAATAATAAATAGTTTTTAGCTAAGGAGTGTTGGGATGTCATAATACATTTGTATCCAGAAAATGAAAGAATTGTGATCCATGTATCGTGTTTCCTCCATTCTTTAAAATCCTACAAGATAAAATCTAAATAAAATTTTTAAAATAAATAATGATATTTAATTACTAAGGCAATAATATTTCATAATATTTAAAGCTTATTTGTGAAGATAATGCAAACCAATATATATATATATTAATACGCAGGTTAGATAGATATTATTTAATACAGTTTCAATGAAAAAAAAAAAATTTAATTACCTTTTTTTAAAAAAAATTATAAATAAAGATGTTTAAATTAGATGTACAAAGAAAGAAAAAGCTGCAAGTAGTAATGGAATTATAATTGATACCTTAAAAAGGTGGAGGGGGGGGGGATTAAAAAATTGTTGGCAAACTTACATACCAAATGTCCAAATGATAAAGATATATTAGATGAATGGAAGACTGCAATAGTAATATTGATATTTAAAAAATATGGTGAAGATATAAGAAATTATGGACCTAGTAATCTTTTATCAGATCTATACAAAATTTTTCCAAGATAATTACATTTCATCTATAGCGAATTTTGAATTTTAATCAGCCAAAAGAATTATTCATAAGCATATTTAAAAATGATTTCAGTACAATGAATCACATCCAAGTATTGAGAGAAATTATAGAAAGGGCCAATGAATGTAAGTTACTATTATGCTTTGGATTTGTAGATTATGATAAAGCGTTTGACTCTATAAGCATTTTATTGGATCATCAAGCTATAGACCCAGGATATTTTCATATTCTGAAAAAATAGTTATCAAAATGCAACAGCATCGATTAGTTTATATAATGATACTAGGAAGAATGACATTTAGAAGGGTGCATGTCAGGTTGATTCCATATATCCAACACTTTTTACAGCAATTTTTCAAAAAGTATTTTGTGAATTAAAATGGGAAGCTAGGGTAGTAAAAGTAAGTGGAGATTATTTAAATCATTTAGATTTTGCAGACGATGTGTTTATTTTGCAAATAATGTTTCTGAGCTTTAGGAAATATTACCAGAGATATGTTGAAGAATCTTAAAAGTAATGTTCAATCGTTTTTCTCAAACGAAAAAAAAAAGATAGATAATGATGAATTAGAAAAAGTTAATAACGACAAATGTCTTAGTCAGATTATTAATACAGATATAAATATAATGAATTCAATTAATCATCGAATTAAACCTGGTTGGAGTGCTTTTGTAGAAATAATTTAATATTAAAAGGAAATATGCCTATATGTTTGAAAAGGAATGTTTTTAATAGATGTGTTTTACCAATCCTTGCCTATGGATTGATATGTGAACACTTAACAAAAGAGCAGTACAGAGACTTCAGATCATTCAACAAAATATGGAGAGATGTATGTTAGGATTACTAAGGAAGAATCGAAAGTGAAATACATGGGAGAAAGAATAAACAGTTATCAATGACATCATTAAAAAAATTAAGAGACTGAATTTGGATTTGGGCTGGACATATTATTAGAAGAGATTATAATAGGCGGACAATTGAAATCTTAAACTGGATTCCAAGAGATTGTAAAAGACCCAGAAAGAGACCACACCTGAGATGGATGGAATAAAAGTTTTTTTTTTTTTGTTATATATGTCAAAGCGTTGACCGAGAAACAAACCCGGGCCAGCTGCGCTACCAACGCGGAAAAGAGAGACTAGAAATCGGAGAAATTAGATTAAATTTGAAGATCCTACAATGGATCGATAATGGTTGAAAATGATGACGATTTCACAACATAATTATTAAATTAAATAGTTCCAAAAGACATAAAATCATATTTTGATAAACGTGTTAGTTACTGATTTTATTTATTCTTAATTTAATTTAAATTAAAATACGCACGCAAATTTAACTAATTAAGTGGATAATTGTTTTATTTTTATGTACTTGATTTTTTGAAAGATTGCTTTTAAATCATACTTCTAAATCAAAAATTAATTTTAAAGTATTTTACATCAATTTGCTTATTAATTGAGGGAAACACGCCAACACAAAAAAGAAAAGACAACGAAAATTAAGTAGTTATTCAACATATTAAAAGAAAATCATTTTTTTTTTGCTAATTTTTTTACTGATAAACTTTATTGGAGAGCTTGTAATATTCCACAGTATTATATCAGTAAGCACGAGACAGAGAAAGGGAAAAGAGAGAAGGTGGAGGAGGGGAGAACGGAGGGAGAAGATTAAAGAGTGGAGCATGATGATAGAGAAAAATAATAGAGAAAGAGAGGCAATAACAAAAAGCGGGAGAGAGGAAGGAAAAAAGAGACAGTAAGGGAAAGGAAAGATAATTAATTAGGTAAGCAATAGCATACTATTTTTTAAAAGTTAAAATAAATTGACAACTTCATTTCATAAAGTGATTGCCATAATCTGCATTATTTCATTCCTTCATCTTCTAAATTAATGTTCTCGATTTATGTTTTGTATATTTAATACATTGTATAGGCTTAACACCTGCATTTATATATGTAATACATACTTTTACACAACCCACAACTCTAGTAGTTTGAGGCCTGTCCATTAAAATATGAAGATTGGCTATCTTAATATAAAGCTGAGTACTGATTGTATATATGTGTGAAGATGGCAATCTGGACCAACTGCTGGTTTAGCACGAAATATGAATATTGGTGATTATTTATTTTTTCAACATGTGTGTGATCAGGTGGGTCAGCAATATAAGATGGCACTGAGAGTTGTGGTTGGTGTGAAAGTCTGAGTTCGTTTTGTATATTTGTAAATTAATATATTTACAATAAAAAATTAAAATTTACCCACTACTGTGCAGCTCAATTAATAATAATAAAATTTTTGTTATTAAATAAACTTTATCACATTATTGGGTAATTTTCTAAATAAAGTAATATGAACGGTTTTAATACCTTGTATGCTTCTCTCTTATATCCCTGAAAATATAGATTTATCCATGGTAAAGATAATTGAAATAAACCTTCATTATATTGACTAAACTAAATATATACATATGCATCTATATGAACTTAGATGAGGTGAACAATGAGTCTAACATACGATAAATACATTTTAATCTAATGCATTTCCAATGCAGAACACCATAATTATGCATACTAGAAAGTCAGCATTATCTTAGTAAAAATTCATCTTAAATATATGAATACAGACATATAGATCAATTTTTTTCTTTATTCTATTATATAAATGTTTATATTGCCTTATTCTTATTATAAATGAATAGGTTTTGATTATGCTTAACACTTAGATACATTTATGTTTAGTGTTGAATCATGGGAAAATATAATACCAGTTCAATCCAATCACCCTATATCTATAATCTGTCAATACAATTGGTTTCATTAAACTTTTCCATTTCAATACTTTAAACACGCATAATTTTGTAATAAATTAGGTAAAAAAACTAAAATGATTTATTTACAAATCAAAAATTTATTTATAAATACATTAACAATTTCAGTTGTAATTTATTTATAAATAAATAAATAATTTAACTTAAAAGATTGAATTATTCAAAAATGTACACATTAGAAATGATATATTTCTTATTCCTTTAGCCAATTGCTACTATAACAACATTTTATTACCAAGCTATTTTATTTTAATTTATGCATCATAAATCTTTGGGATTATATTGAATAATGACATTAATAATTACAGAGTACTCCATTTGGATATCTTTGGGGTGTTGATGGATTCTCAACTTTCCTTTATTCTCCTGTGGCAACTTGCTGTGATACTTTGATAGTATTGCATTTATTTTGATGACAGAAACTATATTGATTTCTTAATTTAAAAAACCTGAAGAGGATATAAGTCTATGGCCAAAATATAATTCAAAGAATCTGACCCACATCTATTAGGGTATTGATTGTTAGGAGCATTGCACACTCATCTTGTGTCCTTAAAGATCAGTAAAAAATTGTCTTGTTTTCATAGTTAGAATTATTTTTATACAATAAGACCTAGAAAGAGACCACATGTGAGATGGATAAATGAAATAAAGAAGTATGTTGAGATGACTGTGGAGAAGAGAGGGGAGAGATTGGAGATGGATTGAACTTGGAGAGACCTTCATCCTGCAGTGTATTAAATAATGATTGAAAATGATGATGATTTTTACAAAATTATAAATGCATTTTTAAATTTTAGAACAGAATTTGATAGATGTATGATAGCTTCACATTTACTTATTCACATTTTAAAAATAAATTTAAACCATCAAAATTTTTATTAATTTTCTTTTGTTCATCAGTTATGTTGATTTGCTTTATACCATCAAATCAAATTAAAGTTCATTGTTCTCATTATGTTTTATCCTAATTTTATTTATTTTTTCTATATTTGCAAAGTTCAAATGTGATTTTTTAAGGTTGTTTTTCATTTATAATCTTATATTTGTAACAAATCAAATCCAATTTCTTAGTTCTGATACAGAATAAAGATTTAGTCCTAAAATCTAATATTAAATAATTACAAAAACTGCCACCAGAGGGCACAATTGACATGTTTTCATCTGATGAAGGGTTAATGGTGTTATGTGATGTTCCAAAATTTTATTTACCAAGTAATTTCTTATTATCTGTCATATTTTCTTGAGCACATTCAAATAGCTTTCAAGATAAATTGGAGAAAGATATAATATTCTAAATCAAATCAGCTACCTAAAAAATCCTTCCATCAATCATTTTTTAATAATTTTTTTGGAAAAACATTTATATGAACAGACTTCTTTACAACATTGTGTTTGCAGTTTTTATACTGATGTTGCTGAAGTTAAATTCCAAAAGTTTTTTTATTTTATTTCATTCATGCTATATCTGGAAAATGATTAAATGTCAAATATCTAACATACATGCACATGTACACAAACAATTTTTTTTATTCTCTTGACTCAATAAAGCAATAAAAAAAGTATTAAAAAACAATGTGAAATTGTTTGAGCACCTCTAGTGTCAGATTGAGTAGTTAGTTCTATTCCATTATTTAAAGTCAAATTTGTACATTTTATTTATGTTACTCAGGTGAGAATTGATTTTGTAATTTTTAGTTCTGAATTTACCAGTCCAAACTTCCAAATGCAAAAACAAAAACATAATTGTAAATAATATTAAGCTCCTATTAAGCTTCCACATAACTGAAACATACTTAATGGTTTCAGTGATGAGAAAACACAGTGGTCCCAATGAAAAAGTGACTGGTTTTTTTTCCAAGTTGCCTGCAGCGCCATCTCTGAATCATTGCATGTGTTACATAGCAATCTAGTTTAGCTATTTACCACAATATTTTTAAGGTGCTAGTGCGTCCGGATCATGAGTTGCGAAATGAAATGTGATAGTATGTTCCTTGCTTTAACCATAAAAATGGTAAAATAAAACTGCTACTAAAACATCTAAAATGATTCATATTGTATCTGACAGAGAAGATATGACTTGCAGGAACGTTTACAAATTGTTTGCAAGCTTTCATGATAATAGGAAAAGCACTGGAGATACATAAAGGTATGAAACACAATGCCACATTTCCTATTTTAATTCATGATCCAACCATACTAGCATTTTAAAATGTTTCTATATAATACATAAATTGATTCATGGATGGTGTGCAAGAAGATTTAAGAGAGAACCAATCACCTTTTCATTAGGACACATTATTTATACTAATATAAATATTTTTATAATTTTTAAATGCTTTTTCAATGTAAAATAATGAAACATTAAAATAGGATCAGCATAAAGACCGGTTTTGAGGATCTAATTTTTTTCATTAGAATACATTTGTAATTACTTCTTTCTCAGACGGGTAAAAATTATCAATTCTATTTTAACAGCCTACCTTTAATTTGAATATATTTAGTGCAGTTTATGAAGAAAATTATCAGTTAGTAATAATGCCAATTGATGAGTGTTGGTTCAGTATGAAGGACGAATATTGGTGATTATTTATCTTTTCTATATGTGTGTAGTCATATGTATCAGTAGTATGAGATAGTGTGGGTAGTTGAAGGGTGCTTGAAAGTCTGAGTTCAAATCCCCTATATTTTAATAACGCCATAAATAATTCTTTTTAAAATTAAGATTATGAAACTCTTACGACAGTTAATTATTGAAAAGTTAAAATAAAAATATGGTGGGGGAGGGGGAAGTAAACAAACATGCATTTGCCCTATAATATTTATATATTTTTTTCACTGCTCCTTATTTGAATTTACTTTAAATGTTGATTAGTAGTATTTCTGTTATGAGGATAGAAGAAGGCGGTTGGGCAATCGAAACTGTCAGTTTTTTGTAAGTGTGAAATAATAAAATATTGTATTTGATTGTATAGGTATAGAAGAGTGTCTTAGTATTTTTTGTTTATATTAAAAAATTATTATTATAATTAACATATATCTAAGAAAAATAAATTAATGACAAAGATATATACCAAATATTTAAATTATATATATCGATATACATTATCTTATTGCAGTAATGATATCGATGTTTAAAAAATTGGAAGTAAAAAAGGAATGAGATTAAAAATTATAGGTTTATCACTCTTCTGTTGTTACTAAGTAACATTTTTACTAAGGTTGTTATAGTTTTCCTACAAAGTGCTCGAGATTCAAACCCACCAAATAAACAAACTGGATTAGAAAATAGTCGTTAACGGAGTAAATTGCATAATAATATTTTCAAGAACAAATGAATAAGACTGATTGGCATGTACTTTGGATATATGACTCTATAAGCATTTTAATGGTGATTAAAATTTAAGAACATCAAAGTATGGATCCAAGATATTATCAAATTCCAAAGGATAATTATGAAAGTGCAATTGCAGTTATTAGATTATACAGTGACACGTGAAAAAATAATATTAAAAAAAAAAGGACGAGTAATTTCGTCATTTCCAATTTTTTAACAATAATTTTATATACAGGGTATATGAGCGCAGACTTTCACATGATTCACCACTCTCCACATTATCTCATAACACTGATACACTTAAGCACATATATGTTGAAAAGATAAATAATCACCAATACACGTATTTCATGCTAAACCAGCAATCATCAGTTAGTCCAGATTACCATCTCTACACATATATGCTATAAGTGCTTAGATATATATTAAAATAGCCAAACCTCACACTTTAATGGACAGGCTTCAATCTAGTCCACACTCCACCTCTTCAATGGTTCATCCAATTGAAAATCTGATGATGGAATGCTCAAAAGCCACCCTGAGGCCGAGATTCTTGTCACACCCATGTTGACCTAAGATCAATCTGACCCCTCATATACAGGACATAATCCATTTAATACATATTTTATATAAATTAATACATATTTTATATGAATTAAAATAAGAAGGTAAGTTAGATTTTGCAAATGATGGATTGTTTGTTTTTCTTTGCAAAAAGTGTTACAGAACTTGAAACAAAGTTACAGGAGTTGTCAGATGAAAGCAAGAAAGTAGAACTAAAGATAAACCCTTTAAGTAAATAAAATAAAGACTGATAGTAACAAACTCAAAAAAGTTTGCATCATATAGGCTTTGATCACATTATTAACTCAAACAAAAACACAATAAGAAAATTAATCATAAAATTAAATGTAAATAGTGATTTTGATAAAAAATAACATTATATTTTAAAAAATGTATCTATGTGTTCAAAACTCAAATTTTTAAATAAATGTATTTTATTTATGGATTTGAAACTTGAGCAATACAGAAATTTCAAATCAACAATGAAGCAATAAAGAGATGTGCATAGTGAATTAAACAAGGAGAGATGGAAAATGAAATACATTGAAATGAAATAGTTAGATGCTAATGATATCTTGAAGTTATTAGAGAATGAGTTGCAACAAGTCTGGTCTTATTCTTAGAAAAGAAACAAAAACAATAAACAAAGTTTTAAATTGGATCCTCCAAAATTAGCAAAAGATCCAGAAAGAGACCACGTGTGAGATGGATGAGTGAGACATGGTAGTTTGTTACTGAGATTTAGAAAAAAAAACTGTGGTTCCAGATTAACTGAATTACATTTGGAGCAGTAATGGTTCAAATTGATGATAATACTTAGAACTGATAGCACAAAGAGATTTTTGGCAAAAGGCAACAATATTAAGCAATAAAAAACATCATTACTAATAGTTTTAGTTATCTTGCTGTATTATTGACCTACGGTAATGTAAGATGATTACAACAAAACAACATTTTAAATTTATTAGATCAAGAGTGTTCAACCCTTTTTAATTTGCAAATTACTTTTATTTTTAACTGAACAACTTCGCTTTAATCAAATAAGACTTGATTAATGCTCTGAAAAATAAATATATATGAGATCAAATTACATAATTTATTTATAGAATTGTTAAGGGGGAAAAAAAGACACGGAATCTCTTTTTAAAAGCAGACTTTTTTAAAAATAGAAATATTAATAACAAATTCAATCATATCTATTGTCAATTTCTATTTTTTTTGATGGATTGATATTTCTGTCAAGGAATAAAAATTCTGTTAAATTTATTATTTTTAAAGGAAAGTGTAAATCACTGCTTTATTTCACTTTCGATGGCATTCCCAGAATCATATATGTTATTATGGGTAACTAATAGATGCATCATCGTAGCGTCAGTAGTCACTATTTATTTCTCCCGTATTATTCAAGCTAAAGCCTTAAAATTTTCAAACCCCGTAAGAGTTTGAACCCAAGCATTTTTTGTCAGCGAGCTATGCAGGACTGACACCAGATCGATAACTATATATTTTAGTAACCTCAATTAAAGGTAAACCATTTGCACCTTTAATCTTTTGGCAAAAGAGTAATACTTAGCACAATAAAATAAAGTGATGTGAATAAATTAGCTGCCGCCAAATGAAGATTAACTCTAAACTAGAGCAATCTTTGAGTGATTTCGTTTTTGCAACTAAACTAGATACATATACATAAACAAACAAAAGTTTTTTTTTTTTTTGTTTTAAAATTTTGAATAAATTTAACACTTAATATTTAATTCATTTGTGTGTGTTTTTTTTTTTAATATTCAATTTACAATTTTTTTTAATAACTGAAACACAGAGGCTTATTATATGCCTGTGTCTATATATGTAATATATAGGGTATATGAGCACAGACTTTCACATGATCCACCACTCTCCACACTATCTCGTAACACTGATACACGTGAACACATATATCTTGAAAAGATAAATAATCACCAATACACGTATTTCATGCTAAACCAGCAATCATCAGTTGGTCCAGATTACCATCTCTACATATATATGCTACAAGTGCTCAGATATTTATTAAGATAGTCAATCCTCATACTTTAATGGATGGGTTTCAATCTACTCCACCCTCCAACTCTAATTTTAAAATCTGATGATGAAATGATCAAAGGCCACCCTGAGGCCGAGATTATTGGCACACCCATAGTGACCTAAGATCAATCTGATCCCTTATGTACAGGATATAATCCATTTAATACATATACAAGGGATGGGCAGATATCTCTACTATGTAATAACTGAAGCACCCAGGCTTATTATATAACTGTGTCTATATATGTAATATATAGGGTATATGAGCACAGACTTTCACATGACCCATCACTCTCCACACTATCTCATAACACTGATACACTTGAACACATATATGTTGAAAACATAAATAATCACCAATATATGTATTTCATGCTAAACCAGCAATCATCAGTTGGTCCAGATTACCATCTCTATGTGTTCAAGCGTATCAGTGTTACGAGATAGTGTGGAGAATTTTTTTTTTAGTATTTTTGAAAACATGCCATAAAAGGAAATCATACAAGAATGGTATAATATTATTTCACCCTTGCAAAAATAATAATCTTTTAGAAGATTAAAGATATTTATTAATGTTACTTCTTAAACAAATGAGAAAAAAAGGTGGAAAATACTAATAAATAAAGATTTCTATTGTCAAACAGCTTAAAACAAAAAGCACAATGATATGCAATAAGATGAGGAATGTAGAAAGGTAGTAAAATTACAAGACAAAAAACTTTAAAAAGGAATCAGCAAAACAAGTCAGAAAAGAACGTTCATAATAACACTAAATAAATAAAAATCAACAAAAGAATAACATGTAAGAAAGAGAAAAAGGTAGTGATTAGACTATTCATTGCTTTGATCCAAGTGCTCTTTTTAAAGTGGAATCTAGTAACTGGAGTATAGACTAAGGTAATTTCCAATTATAAAAACAGTATTCATTGGACGAATAAATGTTGATTTTGTACAAGAAAAAAAATTGTAAAACCAAACCTATTTTGGACTTCCAAAGAACTAAAACATATTTGGAAAATGCCTGTATTTCCAATATATTAATTCTCAGACGTAGTCTTAATGATCAATGAAAAGAGTATTCTTAGATTTCAGTTGTAAGCAACATTTTGTATGGTTTAGTGCACTGGTAAAGTAAATAAATAATCAAATGACTTCATTAATTGGAAGTCCCTAAAAAGTTTGAGTGCCAGAACCGGGATTAATCCAAAGATCTTAAAACCAGGGTTTAATATGCTATCGCTGTATTAAATCAGGGGGCATTGCAGTCATAAAACGATAAACTCATTATAAAGATTTAGCTATCATTTTCATGTATGAATTTCATATGAATGATCAAACATTTGCTTATGTATATATGTGGAAAAAATAGCAACTGAATATAATTCATGCTTAGAAAGTACTTTTCTCATTTGGCATTATACAGGTGTTTATGTTATGCCAAAACTTTGCTCAAATTCAGATTTAATTTAATCATTAACCAATTAGTAAGTGGAAATAATTCTTTCATATGAGATTTATTTCTAATGACATATCAAAGATAATATTTCCTGAAAATAGTGATGACAAAAATCCATTGCAAAGTAGAAAATTTCAATATAAAAACATAATTACTTTGGAAGACAACTATGGATTAGTATTTGTATAAGAAGGATGTGATGTGCTGTAGCTTCTCCTTAAACGAAATCAAGAATCTCTCAGCTATTATGCCCAGAGAAACCTGTTAGCCACTTTATTTTCCATTCCCCAGACTAAGTTTCCTTATATTCTGCTCCATCCCATTTCCACAACATATTCTTTGTCAACTCTATGGCCTTTATATCTAAATCCCCCTTATCTTTTCCCAAACCAGCATAAAAAACAATAATTCACTTTCTGTATAATCACTTTTTTCATATTTATTCTTCCATAACTTCATTATATGTACCCTTTCTGTTTTCAAGCATTTACATTCAATTAACAGATGCCTAATATTTTCTATTCCTTCCTTACATAATTTACAGACTAAATCACCCATATTTTTCCATTTACATGTATATTCTCTTGTTGCTAAAGATCCCATTCAAACCTTAAACAATAAACTACTTTCCTTACTACTATCATATATTAACTCGCACCTAATATTCTGTTTATTTCTACATATATTTAAACTCTTTTTACTCTCCATACTAGTTCTTCATCTCTCTAACTCCCTATTCTTTATTAATAAACACTCAACAATCCTCCTATTACAATCATCCCATCTTTTGTACAAATATACTGATATAAATTCTTTATCCAAATCTTTAGCATACCACATTACTTTTCTCACCCATCTTGTTGCCTGCCCTTTATTCATATCCCAATTAAATACTATTTTGGCTATTCTTTTATTATCCTTAAACTGCAATCTACCAAACATTTTCATTTTACTTTTTGCATCTCTCATATGAAAACTTGACCATCCAATTTCTTCTTGAATTGCCTTCCTTGCTGTCCATAAATCTGCATCCAATGCATGTCTTCCTACTTCCCTTTGAACTTTTTCTAATTAATTTAATACCCCTTTACTAACACATAATGCATCATTACCATATGTTAACCCTGCTACTGCAACTCCCTTCCATATAATTCTAGCTACATCATATTTATTATATGTAAACACTGTTAATTTCTTTATCAATTCCTTTCTTTTCTTTGCTTCATTTATCAATTTTTTCTCCTATTCAACCAAATAATTTTTCTGATTACTTAAAATAATTCCCAAATAATTATATCTATTCACCATACTTAACTTAATATCTTCCAATAAAAATTCTATATCTTCTCTTTCCCCAGTATTAACCATCATTATATTTGATTTTTCTTCACTAAATTTAATCCCCATCTCTTTACCCACCCTTGCACATGTCCTCAGCATAATTTCCATATCTTCTCTTCTTTCTGCACACAAAAATATATCATCCACAAAAAAAAGACCTGACAAAATATATACTCCCTTAACCCCTATTAACGGTATCTCTATCCCTCTTCATAATCTTTCTATTGCTCTTTCCATTTCACTCAAATACAACACAAACAAAATAGGTGACATAGGGCATCCTTGCCTTAGTCCCACCCCATTTTTAACTTTAACTGATTCTATATTCTCTAATTGATATATATAATAATTATTTTCATATAAGTTCTTAATAATATCCACTAAAGCTTCATCCATTTCCAAATCTGCTAAACTTATCCATATTCTATTTCTATTTACTCTATAATATGCCTTCTCTATATCTATAAAACTCATACATAACTGTTTATCTGAATTCCTACTCATACCCATAAGTTGTGTAACTACAAATAAACTATCTCCTATATGCCTATCTAATCTAAAACCTCCTTGCATTTCCCCCACTACATTATTCCCTTTCCATCCATTTTCCAACTCTTCTACTCTACCCCAGAACCATCTATTGTAATCTATGGACACTAGGTAGTATTATTATATCCAAATTACCAGATCAGTTTCTGGCTATTATGTAAGGTCCATTGATTATTCAAGTTTATATTGCAAAAAGGAAGAAAATCTCTCAGAAACTATGTCTAGAGAAACCTGTTAGCCATTTTGAACTCTTTTTCATTCCCCACCCCAAGTTTTCCCACATTCTTTTATACCCTGCTCCATCCCATTTCCACAACATAATCTTTGTCAACTTCATGGTCTTTTAGGTCTAAAACCCCCTTATCTTTTCCCAAACTCAGTATAAAAACCAATAAGCCATTTTCTGTATAATCACTTTGTTCATATTTATTCTCCCCCAACTTCTTTATTTGTATTCTTTCTTTCAGGCATTTACATTCAATTAACAGATGCCTAATATTTTCTATACATTCCTTACACAGCTTGCAGCCTAAATCACCTATATTTCTCCATTTACATGTATATTCCCTTGTTGCTAAAGATCCCGTTCGAGCCTTAAACAGTAAACTACTTTCCTTACTATCGCACCCAATATTCTGTTTACTTTTATAAATATTTAAACTCTTTTTACTCTCCTTACTAGCTCTCCATCTCTCCAACTTCCTATTCTTTATTAATGCATCTATTCTTCTATCCCATTACTTAACACTAAAACCCTCAAAATTTCTCTTAACACAATTATCCCATCTTTTGTATAAGTATACTGACATAAATTCTTCATCTAAATCTTCTACATAACACATTAAATTTCACATCCATCTTGTTGCCTGCCCTTTATTCATAACCCAGTTAAATACTATTTTGGCTATTCTTTTATTATCCATAAACTGTAATCTACCGAACATTTTCATTTTGCTTTTTGCATCTCTCATATAAAAACTTGGCTATCTCATTTCTCCTTGAATTGCTTCCTTTGCCATCCACACTTCTGCATCTAATGCATTCCTTTCTATTTCTTTTTGTACTTTTTCTAAGTAATCTAATACCCCTTTACTAACCCATAATGCATCATTACCATATTGATACTTACACCCCCATTTTCCAAAATTTTTTGGGGAGGGGAGGTTTTATTTCTTGTTGAATAGAAAGATTCACCAATGCCAATAAATAATAATTACTTTGTAACTATAAATTTATAAGCTTTAACTCAGACTAAAATGTAATAATAGATATACAAAGACCATATAAAGAAAAGCTTTCATAAAAAAAACGTTTTAAAACAGTATTTGCTTAGTCAGCTTTTGATCATTACAAGTCATAGATCTAGCATAAATTGGGAAGCAAGAGTGGTTATATATATATATGCATGCTGTTATTGCTACTTGACATGGAATTTAAATATGAAAATTAATTGATTTGTTGGAACATGCCATCTCTTAGAGAGGGGTGCACACATTTCTTTTCTACTGATAGAGTTTTTGTCATCTGATATATGTCACACCTCTTTAATTTTTCATTTAATGTCGCTGCATTCCATACACACAATGTTGACAGATGAAGGAAAAATGAATGACCAGTTGTAGAAAAATTTTCGAAAAATATTGAATGTGTATCTGCAGTTCTTCTAACTTTATTATATAGGTATGTATGTTAGACTACATGCATAGATAAGTTTGCCCGAGATTCCCTATAGTAAATGGAGGTGTAGACGGTCCCTAGCATTTGATCTTATAAACAACTTGAGAGCAGAGATCATTTGGTAAAGTATCCTTTGCATTATTGAGAAGCTGATGCAATGGAGGTGCATTATGTAAAGTGACTTGATAGATTGGAGTAATAATTTTAGTAATGCAGTGCATTATATTAGATATATATGGAAAATATATTCAGGGATTAGGGTCAATGGGGTGTGTCATGTTTTATGATAAAAGTTTCTGATGGTTTGTAGTGTTAGATCTTTATACTGATGTTATGCAGTTCAGAACTGTATTTGCTGATATTGCCTTTCTTTTCAGATTCAAACATGCATAAATGAAGGTTATGATGTAGAAAGGCTTTAAGACCCACAAATTTGTGAGAGCATGGTGTTAGAAAGTCAGGATATATGGAATCACGAACCTGCATTTGTTTAATAACCATTTTGTAATTTAATGTGGGAAATTCATGGGGGGACTTTTGATATGCATGTTTAACTATGGTTTAAAGTTATTGAAAATAATGATTCTAAAAACTTGAATGCTCTATTTTGAATCATCCTGCATGTATCAATGCAGTGAAAGAGTCATAGATGTATTAAAAATAGCCATCTGAATCAAAAGTTGATCCATTTTCCCTCTGATTTAATACGACTGAATATGTTATATTATTTTCAACACCTCAAAAAAGATCTCATCACAAAACTTCTTTCAGTTTTATTTCAGAGACCATTCCTTCTTAAACCATCTTTGTTATCAGCAAACTTTAATCTTTGAGTCAGTATATTTTTGTGAAAGCTTCATATGTATTTTATTACTCTGTTTTGGGACAGTTGTATAATAGCAGATTCTAGAGTTCAAAATCCACAAATACTAGTCCAGCTACGTTACTTCCAATATGTCTATATCATGAGTTATGACATAAAATGTGACACTGTGTTTTGTATTATAACCCTCTATGGAACAATGCACTGATATTAAAATTGTTTTAAATCGGGCAATTTGAAATGATTTAAACTATATACAAAAGTGAATCCATGAGTTACAAAAATATTGTCATGACATAAGGGAGAGCACTGAAGATGATCTACAAAGGGATGAAATATATTTTCACATTTTATATCACATCATCGAATCAATATATGTGTCTCAAAACTTTTGTGGAGAATATTTAAACTATAAATTCCAAAGAGTAAGCTTGTGGTTTAAAACCTGTAGAGGTCCTTATCGCATTTTATACACATGTGCTTGAGGCTACAGCCTTAATGAATATTACTATATTACTATGTAACACATGCATTGATTCAGAGAAGGCAATTCAAAGCAGCTCAGAGAGAAAACCAATAACCTTTTGATGGAATGCAGTTATATTAAAGCTTATCCATAATAGACGTTATATGCTGGTGTTAGAAGAGGCATTATTACTAATGAAAATCTGAAGTATTTAAAATTAAAAAATGACATTAAATAGAGGTGTGTACTGTCTCTGACTTTGGTTTATTACTATTATTTTATGACAATAGCATTAAAATGCCTATATAGTTTTATATTGAATAAATTTTGACCTAGATTTGAAAGTAAAATTTTAAAAAGAGCAAAATCTAATGATTATGCCAATTCTTACCAATTCAAAGAGTGAAATATAGATTATTAAAATTTTGAGTGCAACCTATAAAAAATTTGAATTAGTATTAGATGATTCAAAACTCAGAAATATTATCAGAAATATATTTATCAACTGATAGTTTGAATGATTATCGTTTTGAAGATTAAGATCAATTTTAAATCTTGCTAGGATTTTAGATAAAAAGGCACAAAGGAGGAACATTCTTCAGATTAACAGATCTGATATTGGATCTATTATTATAAAATAATAGCTTCATTGTATTGGACAAGAGATTCAAATAGATAAGAATATCATCTTAAAGAGCATGTTTTTTCTGGGTAATGCAAACTCTTTGTATGTTGCAGATTTATCCCAAAGACACTCTAAAAAACATATTACCAATTGCTTTCATTTGAGTATGCATGATCGATGACAGAATGTAACATGAAAACTTCCAAATATTGATTAAATGCTCAATCTGCCACTAAGGGCTCAAATGTCACAAGATCTCACAGCAATGCTGAGATTTTGAAGTTTTCAGAAAAACTTGTGGCAGAACTCATCAGTGTTGCAAAATATTAAGTAAACTTATTGAAGAACCAGTATATGTTTCATGTGAATGTATTTATAATTCATATATTAATTTGTATAGTCAACACAAAATTCACTTTTAACTTTTTGGTTTATTAGCTCTCTTTTTTCTTTCTTCAGGAATAAGAATGACCATTTTTTTCTCTTATGCAATTGCTTGGACATAATTAGCTTAGTTGTAGGAGTGATTTCTGGAACTCCTACTAAGAAAAAAAAATCAGTTTGGTTAACCAAATAGAATTAAAACCAAACCAGGCATTTTATTATTCATGATTAGTATAATATGGGTGGTAAATATCATCGATTCCAGATGATGTAATTATCCACTTCTCTAATCCTTTTTGTATTCAATACATTATTCCTAGGATGTATGTTAAGGTTTAGTCTTACTTAAAATTTATTCTCAAATCTATCAGAAAACTAATTGAATTTTTAATTGCATTGCCCTGATAGTTGTAAAAATAATATTATTTGCCAATCGAAGATAATTTTTATAATCAACAACTTTCCCAAATTAGATCTTTAATAAAGTTAAAATCTAATTATAGTTCATGATATAGTTCCAAGATTAAAATAGCAAAAAATGGCAAACTGCCATTAATTGTAATAATCATATGGTAAATTGTTTGTGAGGTCACGTTTGTGAACCTTGGAGCAGATTAAGCATTCAACAGTTCCATTTAATTAATAAGGTTTTTTTTTTAAATTTTATATTCAGAAAAGAATCTAATATATATATGTAGATAATTATTATGCTATTTAAAGTATAAATTATTACTATATATACATTTACATTATAAGATTGGCATAGTGGAGAAATACAAACAGTAAAAAGTATATTGAATAATATATATTTATTTATAGATAGACAACTTCCATATTTCTCCATTCTTTTTTATTTCATAAATAATTTCATATAAATAAAGATACAATAAAAGACAAATAACCCCCAAGATACATTTCTTGCTGAACCAGTACTCTTCAGTTGTGCCAGGTCATCATCTCTCATATATATCTTTATTACATGAAGAGTATTTGGTAGAGCAAATTGTCTCATTTTGATTTTCAAGCGTCAATTTATCCTCTCCCAACTTTTAAGTTATCAACTTTTTGATAAACACGTAATGATTATTACTAATTATTTATTAAACTAGAGATTTTCTCTAGCACAGATATAAACTTTAATCCAAGTTAAAGATTAATATGTCTGATTTTCAGCACACACACGGCTATTTACGTTTCTCTTGCTCACATGCATTTAGAGAAAAATATTTATCATAAAAATTAATGATGAGATTAAATTAAGAATGTGTTTAATAGATGTTTTATTAGTTGTTATTTGTGGATCTGAGACCTGGACATTTAACAGAAGAGCAATACAGAGACTTCACATCACTCAGCAAAGTATGAAAAGATGTATAGGAGTAATAAGAAGGGATCGAAAATGAGAGACACGAGTAAGAAGAAAAAAACATATATTACCGACATCAATAGAATAATTAAGAAATTCAATTGGAGCTGGATTGGACATGTTGTTAGAAAAGATAATAGACATATAGTTGATAAGGGTCGAAAATGAAAAACATGGTTAACAAAAAAAAATATTACTCATATCTGTATAAAAATTAAGAGATTGAACTGGAGTTGGGTATATTACAGATGGACAGTTGAAATACTAATTGGGATTCTAAAAGATTGTAAAAAAAACATAGAAAAAAAACACACATATGAGATGGATAGATAAAATAAGGAAGGGTGTTGGTGTGATATGGAGAAGAAAGACTAGAAATCAGAGAAATGATTAAACTTGAAGCACTTCAATCCTGCAGTAGATCGCAAATGATTAAAAATGCTGAATTAAGCTGAAGGAAATAATTAGGTTTGAATTAAGAAATCAATAGCAATTTAATTATATTTACAGACTTCAGAAAATTATAAAACAGTAAAAAAGCAACAAAATAAATTGCTTTTGCTGAAATTCAAGTGCTACCTAAAAAGATTTTCAGTACTGAAACAATTGAAAAAGAAAAGATAGCTAAAACAAAAATTGACCCAAGACTTGAATGCTAGTACAGACCACTATATAGACTTAAAGCAAGCCTAGGTTTTCCTAAAGCTCATTTCATCCACATTACTTTGTATGTCATGAGAATGATTGTAAGTAGAATTTTGAACATTATATATGATTGAGCAATTATGTTAAATTAATTATTGCTTCAGTGCTTCTATTAATTTGGTCACTGCTGATTTGTCAAATAAATGGTTACAAACTTCCAGTCTGCACCATAATTATTATTATTCATTATATATGCTATACTTAAACAGTTTTTTATTGCTCATGGACTCATAAGAAACTCTATCACCAAATGTGCCAGCACTAAAATTGATCCGAAGACCTCACATGCCAAAGCTTGACATGTTGCAACCACTAAACCATTCAGGCCAGAATAATATTCAAATAGCCTTATTTCTTTCATAAGAAGTGTGGGAATTGGAAGTACCAGTACTGGAATCACTTCAAGGATCTTTCACTCTCCAATCTGATACCTTGTCACTGCACTAGACCATACAGGGTGAACTATGTTATGTTTGCTTGCCACCAAGTTATTGCAGATCAAAATGTAACACAGGCACAGCTAATCTCAAAGACTTTTACCTCTAGGTTTGCCACTTTACCACTGCCCTGATCTGTACAAAGAAAGACTAGCAATGATGAAATATAACTTGATCACATGACCTCCATTTCCTATACTTATACATGTTGTTAATACAGTAGCAAACCCTCTACACAGTAATGTCACTCAGTACATGCCTTAGTAATCGATGGATGTAAAAAGGTTTGGGCATACAATCCCTATCTAGTAGGCAATTTTATGCATAAACCTTCTTGCATCTATTGATTACCAAGGTTTGCACTGGGTGGCACTGTCGTATGGAGAGTTTGCTGCTATGTTATCATTTGGTTATATAATTTTATTACAGGTAAAACACCATTAATCCAAATTCCCTGGATTTATGAAAATTTGGATTTCATTGTAAAACTAAACTATTTAGAAAGGACTGGGGTGGGTGGGGCAGCAGTTTATTGCAATTAGGCTTATTAATTTATAAGTGTTTACTAAATGTGTGTGTGTGTTTTTGCTTGTAAATATAATATAAACTAGTTTATTTATTTTAAAAGTTTAAATATCATTATTGAAATTTTGTTTGGATAATGCAGTACAGGTTTTTTAAATAGTACGTATTTGGATTAATAGTATTCTACCTGTATCTAATTTCTTCAGGTAGAGAACTTAAAAGTATAACTCTTAAAAAAAAAAGGGGGGGGGGGGTTCAAGTACAGCAGGAAAAAAGTTGGGAAAATATATATGCACACACACATTCATATAAGAATAAATGCTATTTAAGAATTACAATTGATATGAGATTCAATTTTTATTTCTTAAAACATAATTCAAAATTTGTCAATTCTTTAGTCTCACGTCATTTAATGATTGGGGGGTGAGCGTGCGTTATTTCAAACTAATTTTCATGCTTGGTACAATAGTTTACGAAGCGATACACACATTTAACATAAAGACAAATAGCCATCGCTTTCAAGTCCTAAATTCATTCAAGTCTGGGTTAAATGTTGGTGTGTGTGTGTATAGCAGAGAGAAAAGAAAAAAGGTGGGAAAGAAAAAACTATTTTCACTAGACGTAAATACACTCACTCTTTTAAAATATAATACTTGATATATTTTAGATACAAAAGTTAATATTACTAAAAACATTTCAATGTTAGATCCGAAATATTTAATTAATAAGGTTTTATAAAGTAATATATTTCAGAGAATGGAATATTTTTCAAGTGGTAATAATCTTAAGAAATTCAATACGACTGAAAAGAAACTATTGTGTATCATATTCGTAAATGTAAAAATATTTCAAAATACACCCATATTTCGTATCTCACCTTTCAATATTTTACTTTATATGTAATTTGGCTTTTATAAAAACCGTTAATTTAATTAAAAATATTTTAGCGACGATTTTTTATAAGTTCTGGAAATGTTTTATGATTTTTTTCCCCATGTGTCAAAGCATCGGCCAGGAAGCGAACCCGCAAACCCGGGACAACTGCTTGTAAGGCAGCTGTGCTAACCACTCGACCACCAACGTTTGACATGTTTCATGATTTTCAAACTTGCATCGTTCAAAAATTCAAAAAAACTGATTAACTCACACCAATATATATAAAACATATATCGTATTGTTTTGTGTATCAAGCCAATAAATCTTCATTTATATACATTAAGATTGTTGCCAGGTAAAAATTTTTTTTTCGTTACGCATAGAAAATTTACTGATTGCTGTCATTTAAATATATAAAAATATCATAGATATTTCAGCAGAATATGAATATTCGGAATACATAAAGTTTGTTGTTAAACACATTTTCCCCAAAATCATTTAACTTACAACCATAAAATTTTGATTAATAAGACAGAAATTAACCATTAGAAATAATTCAAATATTTTGAAACATAAAAGAAAAAAAATAGAAATAGGTGAGGGAATTCCTATTAGTTAAAATTAAGAAAATATATAAATATTGTATGTTTTATTTGAAAGTTTATGTTACTACCTGTAATTATATGTTGGACTACTTCCGTTTTTCTGAATTTAATCATTAAATGTTGTCTATATATGTTGGACTGTTTCCATAATCTAAGTATTGAATGTCTTTAGAAAAAATTAACACATCATATATGCACCATCGAACATATGTTCAATTGGAAAAATATTGAACAGAAAAGAAAAGGTACAAAAAAATTTAAAGAAACTGCTCCCATGACCAGGACAATCAATCCCATAAGTCAACCTAGTGTGACTATACATAATGTATGAAACTACTAATCAACATTACTTTTAGGAAAAAGTGGAGAAATCAGAAGGAACATCATAGATACGTATATGAAATTTCTGATTGTTGCCTTTGACAGGATGGCTGTTAGCTAGAGCATTCCCTTAAAATTCAATACTCAAGAATCTAAGGGTCCAGGTTCGATTCCCGTGCTAGTATTATCACTGATCAGCAACACCTGAAGAAGAGGGGAGAATATTGCCTCTCAAGACATTGTGCATATACTAATCTCTGCACTATTATTAATAGTTGAATGTATTTGGAATATTTAAAGTTAAATTTTTCTAAGGACATTCAATACTCATATTAGATGATGGAAATAGTCCAACATATAAATACAACTAAAACACCATCATCACAAACCTTCAGGAAAACATTAGTTGTTAAATGTCTTCAGAAAATTTCAAATTTTATTGAAACTTTTCAAATACATTCAATTGTTACTAAGATTAACACACAAACCAGTGTTCCAGTGATATTCTTCACGGATATTGAATTTAAAGTGATACTCTAATCGACTAGCCTATTCTAGTTAGCTAAAGCATCACCTTTAATTCAATATTCATAATATAATGATTCAGATTCAATTATCAAGCAAATATTGTCACTGATCAGGCCAGCAACATATGAAGAAGGTATAACACAACTTGAAATGTTATACAATAAGATGTATGCTATGTCCTGCTGGTTTGATATGACATTAGAACATCTGACATTGGGTTGTCCCAGGATCGATTCTGGCACTTGCAGCTATGGTGCTCAAATGTCTTATGAACTCCTGACCAATAAAGCATTTATGTATGCTAGTACTAAGAGTTTAATGTATTGAAAAGTTTAAATGAAATGTTTTTAAAGATATTTAAAAATTTATTCTAAATGATGGAAATAGTCCAATATAATTGCTAGTGATGTAGCAATTTTTTTAGCAGGCAGTGCAAAAAGATACAAAATTTTACCAAATTTACCACTTTATTTTGCTGCAATATTTTATATAAATGCAATATATCCACTCTACTTTGAATACTTTTTAGCAAAAACCTTTTATTGTATACATATGTATACACAATCTTACGTTTCGACTGTCCTGCAATCTTAAAATGCCTCTGAAGAAGTAGAGTGGATATATGGCATTTATATAGGATATTAAATTTTTATTAGAAAAATATTAAGTATGAAAATTAAGACAAAACTGATAAATGGAAAAATGAAAAATATTGACTGGAAAAAGTGAAGGAATATAGATATTTAGACTTTGTCAAAAGAAATGAATTGATGTAGAATTATTTTGAAAGGAGTGATGTTGCTTACTTTAACATCTGAAAATGAAGCACTTTGCATTGGCTAAAAAAAAAAAATCAGAATTTTTTTAGGATGAATACACAAAAGGTTGCCTTGACAACAGATTAAGATTGTTATTGATGTTGTCTAAGTGTTGACTAACTTTAAGGAAAAGGAATAGATATGCATTTGTGAATAGTGGACAGTAAATGAGTATAAAATGGGATGGACTTTTGTTTTAATGATAGAAATTAAAAGTACACCTGGGTCTCGTTTTATGCGGATTTTTTTATTGCGATTTTGAAGTTATGCGATTCATGTTTCTTCTTATCTTTTTATGCAGTTTTCTTTTATGCCATAAAGAAGTTCATATTTAATTTAAATTCGGAATTTTCCCTATTTTATATACACACATTAAATTTTACATACTTTAAATGCCTGTTGGAAAAAGGTTTGACAATAAATTTAGATACCATAAAAGATTTAGAAAAAGATAATGAAACAGAAGTGTAACCTATTCGTTTCACAGCAAAAATGATTCAAGAAAGTCTTCAACTTTCTAATCAATTGGAAATTTTTTTTTTTTTTTAATGATATGATTTATGAACTAAATTCCAACGAGAGCTAAATAATTGTATGTCTGGTATTATGTATGTGTATATTTTATTTTATACACATATGTACATGGAGAAACTTTTAGACAGAAAAAAATTACAAGTAAAAATAGTTAAGAACTTTTAATTTCTACTTAAAAATTTTTAAATATTTTTTCTTATAACTTTTTTTTGTCTAAAAGTTTCTATATGTATATACGTGTATAAAAGAAAATTTAACCATTAGTCATTATTAACACACTCATGGAAACATGTTATATATATAGTTGCAATTGTTGCACTCATGGAAGTGCATTCTCTAACAGCTAGACATAGCACTCTGGATATCGCGAGCTTCATAAACAATTAGTAAAATCATCTAAAGTTTAATTACTGATTACATTATCGACAGAAAAATATTAACACAGCATGAGAATAAAGTTGGTGCTAATTGTATTTCCTCTTGTGACGAATCTGATATCTTACCAGTTCACAAATGAACCACATATTATCAAATAGGGATAATGATTAAAATATGTATGAAAAAATGTAAAATAAATTACACAAAAAAATATAGTTTTGAATAAAATTAAATAGTTAATAAAAAAAAGTTTGTCTTGTATCAATTTTTTTCAAATATATGAAATTTTTTGTTAGTCATATTTTATTTCCTTATTTTTTTTTAATGCAAATTTTAAAGTAAATTTAGGTCGTTGCTTTGCTTTTATGCGATTTTTGAAAATTTGGGAACCTATCCTACATTTTTCAAGTTAAGTTAAGTCTAATTTTGTGTGATTTTTTAAATGCAGGTTTTCTGTGGAACCCATCTACCGCATAAAACGAGACCCAGGTGTATAACTAAAATTATTTTGAAGATTACAGTATATGAATATAGGTTTGTAAAAATAGTGTTTAATTGGATTATGTTGAGAGAACAATAAATCTACTGGGCAAAAATGTTTTATATTATACAAAATTAATAAACAATTCATTTCCATGTATTTATAGTGGAATTGGATAAAGATGTAAATAATGTATTAGATACATAATTAAGATTGGGAAAAGAGAATAGATAATTTGGTTGGATTGGAAAACGAATATGAATAAAAAAATAATTTGAAGTTATTTCAGAATATAAAAAATATGAATGGATATATGATAACATTAAAAGGAATTTATTATTATTTGGTACAAGAGCAAGAAAAATAAGGTAAAAATGGAATAAGGATTTGGATTGTAGATGTGGATTATGTAAAGATAGTAAGGAAAGTATTAAACATTTATTTATCCAAGTATAGAATATTAAAAGACAATTAGGATAAACTGTGTGGTAAAAGAAGAAATTTAAATATAAAAAGAGTGAAAAAGATGAAGATTTTATAATTTTTTGTTTAAGTCATTAAAGTGAATTTGGAAATATGAGAGCAGATTGATGGAACTATTGAAGCAGTTTTTATTAAAATTGGATAGGAGAAAAAAAATCGGGGTCTAAATAAGTATTAATCCATCAACATAACATAATCACTATTCTTTATGCTTACACAAGTAGTTTTCATAGAGGCAAAACTCTCCACCCAGTAATGCCACTCAGAGCAAACCAGAGTAATCAATAGATGCAGGAAGATTTGGGCATAAAATCCTATTTAGTGCCTACTCATCCAATATTCCCAGACTAGATTCTAAGATCTAGGTGCAGTGCTCTCAGATCCAAAGCTCCTCACTGATGAAAGCCATAAGCTAGAAACTAGTCTGGGGATATTGGATGAATAAGTACTAGATAGGGATTTTATGCACAAACCTTCCTGCATCCATTGATTACTCTTGCTTGTACTGAGTGGCATTACTGTGTGGAGAGTTTTGCCTCTTTGACCAAATAAGCAATAAGAAATAAATGAGTTTATAGAAATATATAGAGTTTGGAGGGATAAAATATTTAACTTGACTAACAGGGTTTCTAATCATATAGTTTGTGCATATAAATGTTTGACTTCATTTAAAGAGAAGCCATTTTACAAAACATCAAATTATATTATCACATCACAGGCCTGAAAGAATAACATATTTATAAAATAAAATAATACCGAGTTTACTGAGTAATGTAGTGTAGTATTCTTTAGGCAGCGACAAAACTTATATACACATGAAACATTGATATTTTTGCCTGATTCCCATCAATTTTGATAGACTTTTCATCTTCATTTTTGCTTTTCCTATTAGTCATGGCTGTTTCATGCTATATTGTAATACAATTTATTAAGTAGAAGATTATTAAGGACAACATGAAAATAAATCGCAATGCAGTTTCCTATCCAGTGCCTACTCATCCAATGTCCCCAGATTAGTTTCTAGTTTGTGGCTTTCATCAGTGAGGATACTTGGATCTGAGAGCACTGCACCTAGATCTTAGAATCTAATGCAACTCTCCAGCAGCAACAATTTACTTTTTTTAGCTAACTATAAAGCTTTAAGTCCAAAATGAAAATACATTTTCAAGCTAAGCTCATCAGCTTGTATAAATGATGATGATGTGATATTTGATGTTAAACTAACTATTAATCTACCTATCCCATCCCAATGAAAGTTCAACATCCTTATCTTGCCCAGGTTCATAAAAGTTTTGGAGTCCCCCTCCTCTATTAGTCTTTGAAATCAACCCAAACCTAAATAGCAGGAATAAATCACATATCTATTGACAGCAGGGGCTTACTATGCTACAATGTTTATCATAGATCAAATTTGGGTTTTATTGGAAGATCTTTTAGCTTCAGAAAAAAATTTCCCAACAGTTTGTTTATTCACTGCAATGCCTCAGATCAAGATTACTTATTCAGAATCTCTTTCATAGTTAATCCATATTTTAATAAGTCAATCTGTGACTTGCTGCATAATCAGGATTTATTTAAAAGACTGTATGTAAACCATATATTGTAAATTCTACTAATATATAAGTATTGTAATTGCTTGTTTGTGCCATACATGAGTTGGCCACTTGATTTTGTGTGTATTAATGGTGTTTCTTAATAAATTAATTACTACCAGTACTAACATAGGCTTAATACTTTCAATGAGTGAAAACATTTCAAAATGAGTATCGATTATTTCTTCCAGATTGACAAATATGGATCAGAAATTGAACAGCATACAGGAAGTGTTTACTATTTACTAATAAAGCTAACAAGTTTAATTATAGAAGCTAAGTATCAATTTTTTTCTACAGTACAGGCTTTTTCATACCTGCACTCCAATATTAATTTATAGGGGTTTGAACTCAGACTTTCACACAACCCTCAACTATCCACACTATCTCATACTGCTGGCAACACTTGATCACACATATGTCAAAATGATAATCACCAATATACATATTTCGTGCTAAACCAGCACTTGTCAGTTGGTCCAGATTATCATCTCCACACATATATACAATCAATGCTCAGCCTATATTAAGATAGCCAATCTTCATACTTTAATGGACAGGCTTCAATCCACTCCACCCAACAACTCTTCAGCCATCCACTTCATTGAAAATCTGATGGAACACTCAAAGCCCACACTGGTGCTAACCTTCTCAACCTACCATGTTAGTCAATCTGACTCTTCATTAAAATATAGTGCTGTAAGGTCTGCACATCCTTTGTATATGTATGTAAATGGATTATGTTCTGTACATGAGGGATCAGATTGACTTATGGTAAACATGGTTAGGATGAGAAAGCTAGCACCAATGTGGGCTTTGAGCATTCCATCATCAGATTTTCAATGAAATGGACAACTGAAGAGTTGTGGGGTGGAGTGGATTGAAGCCTGTCCATTAAAGTATGAAGATTAAACCTTAATATAAGCTGAGCATTGATTGTACATATATATATGATGATAATCTGGACCAACTGTTGAGTGTTGGTTTAGCACGAAATTCATATATTGGTGATTATTTATCTTTTGGACATATATGTGATCAAGGGTGTCAGCAGAATGAGATAACGTGGATAATTGAGGGTCATGTGAAAGTCTGAGTTCAAACCCTGAAATACACATATATAAATGATACTAAAGTAGAAGTGTTCGACTATATATATAAGTACATAAAAGACATAAATAAATAGCCTAAATCTCCATTAGTTTATCATAAAGAAACTATAAAGGTAAAAGTCACAACCGTCTAAGCTTTTAAATAGCAGGAGGTTTTCCCTCTCATAATAACTAGATGTCTCTTTATTGACCGATTTTTGATGGTTAGATGATTTGTCTACAGGCTGGCTACATGGGAAAAAAATTTCAAACTTATTTGGTCTGAATTCTAACGTAGCTTTCATAAGGCATGGTAGACGAATGCCCAATTCTTTTATTATGAAATCCTTTACGCACACATACATAAACACAGACAAATCGGTATAATATGGCATGGTTATAGTTTTTTGAAAGTGACACTGCCTTTATTTATATAAACTAAAATAAAATTGGATAACTTTTAATACCAAAATGATTGCTCCTTCTACACAATTTGTAATCAAAAGTACGGTTTGAATGTCTTCAAAACAATTTAATTAACGGTTAATATTTTAGCTAAAATCAGGCAGTAGAATTTTATCAAAATCCAATCTGTAAACTCTTTATAAAACATAAAGAATCCCAAGTTAGCTTCTGATTAAAGTAAATGGACAGTTGAGTACTGTATTAAAAATTTTAGTTGTTTGAAAATGTTAGATTATTAATTGGAATTATACAAAAACGCTGTTATACGTTAAATAGTTTTCATTGTTTCAATTCTTTTAAGTAGGTCATTAAACAAAGGTCAAGTAAATCTGCAGACTGCTTTTGACCTTTAAAAGTAAATTATGAACAAGGTAGATACTGTAATTGTATAGTGCATAGGTTAAGACAGACTATCATGTGACATTCCGATCTCTCTCTACACGGACAAATTTTTTAACATTGAAATTTGATCATTTAAAGCACGCATATACATATATGAATATATAATTAAAAATTTACACAAGTAATAGATTGTAGTGCATTTGATAGGCTTAGTACCACTACTTATAAATGAAATATGCTCTCTGGCTTAAAATTGTTTAGTCAATTTATCTTAGATATTTTAATTAATAATTATAAAACAAGAACAAATTAAAAATAAAACATTGCAAATACTTAAAAAAAAAACCTATGGAGGAAATATAAGTGAGATAGAGGTTCAATATTATCATCATCCTCTTGCATTACTTATTTTAAGAAATCTCTAAAAATTATATACCTTTTAGGTACTTAATTATCTTACACTTTCAACTATCTAACAGACTTCTTCAAAGTTGTAAAATACAATTGCATTATATTATTTTTCAACCTAAACATATCACATTATCTTGACCTATCTATCTACATATGCAATACTATTGTAAATATTTAATATGTGGAGTTATCCATTTATAATTACTTACTTAGAAAGCACTTTACCTAGAACAGTAGCCAATGAAAAACAAGTGCTCCAGGTCAAGATTGAAAGCAAAACTGTCAGGTTAATTGCCTTCAAAAGAATCCTCAGCTACTGTTCTAGGTATTAAGTAATTATAAATGGATAACTTCACACATTAAATATTTATATCTAAACATTCGTTAAAAGTATTGTATCACAACACAATGCTAATGTTTATACATTTTTAATATATATTATGGCTGATTTCAAACTCTGTTCTAAGTCATAGGGTGATACCACCGAGCATACATATATACTCAAATCAAGCGTAATATTAAGTTAAATTATTTTTTTTCTCGTTGTTTTGTATGCGTGTGTGTATATATTTTAAGTAAGTAAATAAAAAACAGATTGAAACATAAGAGGGACAGGGGATTATATGGTTTGTACTGATATTTATTTATATGAGTGTTTATATTGCTGCATGAGTGAGTAAATGTAATAGTTTCGTAAAAGGAATAAAGCTATTTTAATTTAAAGAAAAATATTCCAAGATGGTCGACTAAAGAAAGGATTTTACAAATTATAAAAGATAAATCAATTGCAAAGAAAGGACAGGAAAAGTTGCAGATCGCTATCTCAAGACAAAGCCATTTTAATTAATAAAATAAAATGTTAAAAATAAGAGACAATGAATGGTCGAGTGTAGATCTCAAGGTAAAATTGAAATTCCTGAGCATAGATAAAAAAAACAAAGAAAAGTTATTGATAAGATTTTCATTTTGCAAACCACGTGGTTTAATTAAAAAAGAGAGAACAATAGCATGATTAATTGGAGTCGAAAAGCTGAACTTTGAGGGGATTTCTAGAACTGTGACTGCTATGAGCAGGATCATAGAAAAATTAGTAAAAGAAAAAAAAAGTTTATATATCTAAAAATCATGAACAGGCTGGGGTAGAACAGAACAGGCTATGCCATCCATCCTGCGGAGATACTATCGTCACTGTCAATGTAGGAGTGAAGCCCTTCCTAAAGCTATGAAAAGAACAGCATTCACCGGACGCCATTGATTGCCTTATGGAATCCTACCAAAGAAAAAAATCATTTACTCATAACAGCGCAGCACAAAGCCAGTGGGAAATTACTAGTAATCTACACTCGGGTGAGATAAAGAAGGTAATCCAAATATTTTCATAAATGATAGTAACCTCTTGAATGAAAGCACATCTTATTAAAATAATGCGTAAAAGTAAATAAAGAGACAGTTGAAATAATGCCCTGCATAAAGATACACCTAAATAGACAATGTTGATTGCAATTGTTTTTCATGCTATGATGTATATGTTTTGTGTTCCATTTATGAACTTATGCGAGTGTGTATTTACATGCGGGTTATTTAAGTATTCGGGCACAAACCAATATCCAATGACAGGGTTCTATTGGGTTTTTATTATTTTCTTTGTATCAATAAATATTAAGTAGCGTTATAAATATAATTGTGTGTTAGCGTTAATTTCTTAGAATAGCATTAGAAACAGAAGTAAGAAAGCAAATGAATCGTTCATGCGCATTTTATATTCCCTCCAACTCTTTCCCACGGTCAATGACCACTACCCCTGAGTGAGCTAGCCAGAGGTACAAGCTCTAATCACCAGAAATAGATACTCATCCTCTCCCAGCATAATTCTTATTTATTCGTAAGTAAGATTGGCGCTTGGAGTCGAATTGATGTCCATAAATATGCTGGGCGAGTAATTAGAGTACATTGCAGAACCAACTACATATATATGTGTTCGCATTATAATTTTTGTTAAATAAAAAGAGCAGAAACTTAGATTTGAAATACGTAATAAACGTATACCACATATATACGTGTTTACGCCGGGTATAAACTGTTACAATATTATATCCTTGGTTGTATGGATGCAATGTATTAATATATTATAGAAATAATGGTAATATAGATCAGATCTATAAAGATAGGGTAATTGTATGTTTATATTAAAAATAATGGAATGCAATTGTATTTTATAACTCTGAAGAAGACTGCTTGATAGTTGAAATTGTAAAGATAATTGATTTTAATAAAGCACTATGAAAAGTACCATAAGAATAAAATTTGAAGAGATTTAAAAAAAAAGGATAAAAGCTGATGTGTGAGAAACAAAATAATATTAATACTATTCTAAAAATTAAAAAATAAAAGATTATCAACTTAACAAAAAGAATCAAAACAATTCTTGATTGAATATTAAAAAATATCAACACATTCTAAAAAAATATCTAATTTTGATATAGAGTGATAAAAATGTATATAGTAGAACAAATTATTGGTCACAATAGGATCAGGTTGCCAACAAAAATTACTTCTTTCTATATTTTGCATTAGAGAACAATAACCTCATGATACCTTAACATTCTTCTACACACAAAAATGACTATGAAAATAAGGTTTTAAATATCTCTTACACGTAATATATATAAATTCTGCGAGTTCAAATTTGGACATTAAAATATATAAATGCTAAAATAGGCTTATTAATAGTAATAAACAAAAAAGTAAAAGTAATATCAATTCAATTTTTTTTATTGGCGTACTTTATTGATGAAAAAACAAAAAGATAATCTAATTATTTTTTTTAGAATAATTACATCATTTGTTTGTGTGCAGAAAAGCTATAAACACACAGAAGTTTTTGCATAGTGAAATTCTGATTTAAATCAAACATGAATACTTAAATTAATGCACTTTAAACTAATTTTAAAATATACTTTTTTGTTTCAAAATTCTTATGAGAATATAAACATTTTATTATTGAAAATATTCTACGAGCTCTCAGATATAAGCATTATAGGATTCTACAATAATAATTGGTTTTATCACTTGAGTTCATAAGAAATTTGAGCACTAGAAGTGAGAGACTTGGATATGATTCGTGGATCTTATACTACAGAATTTGCCATTTCTAAACTGCATCAGACTATACAAGGCATATATTCTATGCCAGTGATTCTCAACTTATGGTACACATACTTACTATTGGTGGTATGTGAAAAATAAACTATTTTTGAAAAATTTATTCAAGTAATATAAATCTTATATTAAAAAAAAAATTAAAACTATATCTCCATTATATCAATTACTGCCATTGTCAAAGAGACAGAACTGTTAATAGACATTTCCTCTGAAAGATTTTAAAATGATACCTTCATAAGTTTTTGGATTTGGGGAAAATACGATTTTAAAGAAAATGCAGATAAAACTAAATGTCATTTAGCAGTAACTACTTAAGTGAAAAAAAATTTTCAACAATGTTATATTTAAAAAATAAATATAGAACAAAATTAATACATGGGTCTAATGTACACTTAGAATTAAGTAACATAGAATCTGATATTAAAAAATTGTTTTGCAAAACAAACTCAAGGCTCTTGTTAATTTTAATTAAAAAGGTTTTTTTTATATTATTTTGATTGTTCTTTTATATAGTTTTTTTTTTATGTAATAAGTTTGGAAATGGTAGTAATATTAATAATAAAAATGTTGTTTCCAAACAAACTAGATATTTAACTTTATTATGGAAATTGTGTTGATTACCTAAAAACGAAAATATTTTTTTTGTCTACCTATGATGTATAGAGTAATGGTACAGAAAATTTTTGATATTCTTTGGAAACTCTCAACTTGTAGTCAAGGCAACCTCCTTTATCAATAAAGGTGATATCTTTATCTATGGTCTTATATATTTATATAGACACTAAAGATTGCAACTTGACCAATGAGTGTGAGATTAATAATGCAAAAAAATTTAAACACACATCATGAATCAGAAAAATATAACCTAAACAGAACAAAACTCTCCATACAGTATTGCCACCTGTGCTAAACAGGGTAATCAATGGATGCCAGAAGGCTTGTGCATAAAATCCCTATCTAATGCCTACTCATCCAATATCCCCAGACTAGTTTCTGGCTTGTGGCCTTCGTCAGTGAGGAGCTTTGGATCTGAGAGCACTGCATCTAGATCTTAGGATCTAATGCAACCCTCTAGCAACCACCTTTTATCTCTACTTAACTACAAAACTATGAGAATGAAATTGAAAACACAAAAAATATTTTCAATCTAAGCTCAATAGCTTATATAGTCATATGGGTCTGAACTCAGTTCAGCACCCATACATTTTGGTGTCTTTGGCTCTTTTACAACCATGGCCACCACTATCCTATTAGGCAGGATTGGTGTTAAACCATTAAGCATCACATGATCACATTTCCTATACTAGCACATTAATTGTTGATAAACAGAGCAAAACTCTCCATACAGTATTGCCACAAGCCAGAAACTAGTCTGGGGATATTGGATGAGTAGGCATTAGATAGGGATTTTATGCACAAGCCTTCTGGCATCCATTGATTACTCTGTTTAGCACAGGTGGCAATACTGTATGGAGAGTTTTGCTCTGTTTATCAACAATTAATGTGCTAGTATAGGAAATGTGATCATGTGATGTTAAAAATATAACCTGTTATAAAAGCAGACTAATAAAGTCATTTATAATTTTCAATTTGTATATAAAGTATATATTTACTAAGACAATAAAGACGATTACTCAAGGCTTTAGTAGGTTTATAAATGTAGAAAATAACAACCCTCAGGCTATCAATAATCTCAACCTACAAGTCAAAGCAACCTATGTATGGTGTGATATGTTTATATAGACACTAAAGATTGCAACTTTTTTTTTTCATATGTCATAGCATCGGCCAGGACGCGAACCCACACCCGTCTGCAATTAACTACTTGTTTGCAAAGCGGGTGCGATGACCTCTCGGCTAACAACGCTTGATTAAAGATTGCAACTTTTTTTTTTCACTTGTCATAGCATCGGCCAGGACATGAACCCACACCCGTCTGCAACCAACTGCTCGCTTGCAAGGCAGCTGTAATGACCTAGCGGCTAACAATGCTTGACTAAAGATTGCAACTTTTTTTTTTCATATGTCATAGCATCGGCCAGGACGCGAACCCACCCCCATCTGCAATTAACTACTTGCTTGCAAGGCGGATGCGATGATCTCTCGGCTAACAACGCTTGACTAAAGATTGCAACTTTTTTTTTTCACATGTCATAGCATCGGCCAGAACGCGAACCCACACCCGTCTGCAACCAACTGCTCGCTTGCAAGGCAGCTGCAATGACCTAGCGGCTAACAATGCTTGACTAAAGATTGCAACTTTTTTTTTTTCATATGTCATATCATCGGCCAGGACGCAAACCCACACCCGTCTGCAACCAACTACTTGCTTGCAAAGCAGGTGCGATGACCTCTCGGCTAACAATGCTTGACTAAAGATTGCAACTTTTTTTTTTCATATGTCATAGCATCGGCCAGGACACGAACCCACACCCGTCTGCAACCAACTACTTGCTTGCAAGGCGGGTGCGATGACCTCTCGGCTAACAACGCTTGACTAAAGATTGCAACTTGACTTTGACTACAGGTTGAGATTGTTGATGGCTTAAAGGTTGATTGTTGTCACTTACATTTATAAACCTATTATAGCCTTGAGTAATTGGCTTTATCGTCTTTGGATGGTACACAGCACCCAAAAGGTCGATGCTACTCTTTGCTAATATAGAAAAATGTAAAAAATGTTTTTAGAAATATTTTTTTTAAAAAATCAGTGTCACCTGCTTGGAATATCATGTGACATCAACTACTTAATTGGTCATGTGAGCATTCAATTGCCAAAATAAAACCTATTTATTCAGTTCAAAATAGTTTGAAGAACCTTAAGTTTAAGATTCCACCCCCTGCACTCATTTGTGCAAGATTTTATAAAACAGGTAATTAAGTCAGTGGCTGGCTAAAATTTTTGGTTCCCTATACAAAATTTCAAAAAAGACTATTTATAGCAGACACCATAACTAAATATTGCACCTACAGTGCGAGACAAATGTAATATTTATTTTTCATTTTAGCATCATATTTAATAGTATTAAAATAATCCAGTCACAGAAGCATAATAATAAGATACATATTTCATGTAATAGAAATTAAACATTTAAAAATATATATTATTATATAAATAAAATAATATTAACCCAAATATCCAATACTCAAAACAATAAAATTGCCAGGGTGACCTTTAACCTTTTAAATAAATAAATTTCACTGTATTATAAACTTTTACATTGTTATTAATTTGAGTTTATAAATGAGGAGATACAAGATCCATTGCGAATCTGAAATTCCTAGTATCTGGACTTTCTTGGATTTGTGAATTTTTTGGATTACAAATAAATTTATAATTCTGGAAAAATCCAGAAAGCAGAGAATTTCTAAATTTTTACGTTAATTTCATTGAAAATGCATTTATGATATATTGCAATCCCTCACTCCATTATACACATCCATAGTATGAGCAATATTAAAAAAAAATTAGAAATTTGTAAATTTGAATCATAAATTTCATGGGTATTCATCTGTATGAATGAACGTTCTCGTTAATCATTTTTCAGCCAGTCATTTTCTTATTCGATGCTTAGGTATAGATGCTCTCTCCCTATCTATTATTACTGTATTGTCTTTCAAAATTGTATTATTTATTGGTTAGTTATTTTTATTGATGTAATTAATGTATACATTTGTATATGTTAATTGTACATAAAAAAAAATCCATACTAGGTGTTATTTAATTTTAAACATGTACATAAAATTTGTTATTATTTACAGATTCAATTATCCATGGAACGTCTTGGAACCAATTAGATGTGGAAAAACTACTATAAATATTTGCATTATTTACAAATTGCAAAAAAAAAAACTTCAGTTGAAAACATATTTTTCAAAAATTTCTTTTTAATATTCATCATTTATTCATATATTATATAATTCTAAATCAGCCATGCTTTTACTACTGTTACACAATGCTTTATTTACCACCTAGATTTAGAAGATGCAGTTAGGAGATATAAAAGTTCTGAAGAAGATTGCTGCGGCAATCAAAACTGTAAACTGTAAAAGAGGGTGGTAAATAAAGCATTGTGTAATAGTAGTAAAGTGCATGGATGATTTAGTAGTATATGATATACATTTGGCAATGTAATAAAAAAGATTAGTTATTATTCATATATTATTGTAAATTAAACAAAACTATTTATCACATCATTTGGTTGGTTGATTTGGAGATCAAATGATGTTCGAGAACCAAAATGATATATTAATTGCAATGTTTCTATTCAATAACCAAATTGAGATTCTTCCTCAGCCTAGGAATCAATTGAAATAATTTTAGCCTTATAGTCTACAGTTTTCGCCATTGTGCTAAAATACATAGAACATTTGTTAATATAAAAGCATACAACAAAGACTTGCTTATCATTATTTTAAGAAATATGAGTAGAGGAAGACAAAAAGGAAAAGAAAGCAGAAATGTCATAATAAAACAATAATTTAAATTACGCAGAAAAAAAAAATTATATTAAAAACATAAAATGTCACATAAGTTCAAAAATAAAACCATGAAACGGAAGTGACCGCTCTGAATTCATGATCCATGAATTTTGAGTTGAGTCCGCCTCTCTGCCACTACATTAAACTACACAGAACAGTAAAAACCCATGACTTTTTATAAATGAACAAGACTGTACTCAGCCTATGGAAAGACTGTCATTTTTTTAAATTAAATGCTTTAACAAATTTTTAAAAAGATTTAATTTAAATTAAACAAAAGATTTTATCGTAAATACATGTGAGAAATGTACCTGACCAGAAGGGTCATCATTTTTGTAACAGTTTTTTTTTTAATTGGTTGCTTTAACAATTTTTTCTAACGATTTAATGCAAATAATATTATAAAAATAAATGTGAAAAATTTACCCAGCCTGAAAGACTCGTTTTTATAATAAACTGTTTGTACACTTCAGAAATGTACTTGGAAAAGCATTAATAAAGCTAAATTAAAATTTTTAATTGGTTGCTTTAACAATTTTTTTTTGCTTTGCGGAATAACTTGGCTTTGAATAAAATGCTCATAATCAAATTAAGCCTCTTAAATAGAATGAAGAAATAACGTCCTTTGTATAAAATGCTTCCTTCCTTCACGTAAAATATGCTTTGTAATAAAAATTATGGATTATTAAATATAAGGGACAAAATTACTTCCTTTGCATAAAATGCTCATAATATAAATTACAGTTTAGTAGGTATAATTATTTATTTCTAAAACCAAATTTAAATTTTTTATTTTTCAATTGTGAATTTGATAGTGGTAGGGATAAATGTATTAGTCTTTTTTAATTGGTTGTGAATTTGACACATGATAGCATTATGGACAAATATACATTCACATGAATTTTATAATATTATAGGATTCTGTGGCATTTCCATATTAAAATATTTTAAAAAACTAATTATATATAAAAAAAGAAAGAAGCAGAACAAGAAGAAATAAAACTATTAGGACTTATCTCATTAATGGTGCTATCGATAAAGAACAGATGATATAAATGATCCATTATTGTTAATTTTATCAATCGGATTCATTTAATTGTGCAGAGAGCCTTTAAAATTTAAGATATATCTTTAAAAATCCTTTTTTTAAATGTTATAATTATAATAATCTAATAGTTTATTACTTGAGGGTTTATAAGAAGTTGAATACCAATAGTGAGAAACTAGGCCCAAATCCATCACAGTTGAACTCCAATCTGTCAATCTACTACTGCATCAACCAAATAAGATCTTAATTGTGATTTCTACAACAATAATTGTGGTTTAAACTATTTTTTCTTCTCATTTCTCTAATAAGCCTTATAATGGAATTGAATAAGAATAATATTTAATTGGAACTTGGAAAAAACAACAACAACAACAAAAAAATAAACAATATAAATAAATAAAGCAAATAAGTAAATAAAGACTTGGCTATTAGTCTATTTATATATAAATATACACACAGCCATATGTATACATTAAAAAAAAAAAGCACATTATTATCATAAATTGTTTTTGACTTTTAATTAATTAAATAGTGAGATCATAGAAATAATTAAAATTACATATTGAAATGTTTATTAATAAATATTTAAAAAGCCTTTAAAGAAATCTGTTTATTTAATATGCCAATTATTTTTGATTTGATCTTTCTGATACTAAGAATTTTTGCATCAGAGTAGAATTCAATTTGAATTTGGATAAAAACATTTATAGTTAACATAAGATTAGAATAGAAGATGTATTTAGTAATAAATTAACAATCTCTCTCTACATATATACACAATGATACTGCCACATCAATTGTCTTTCACTATCTTTTACTAGCATCATTTATTCCAAACAAAACGTATAAACATAAAAATATTAAAATTCACAATTTAATTAGAAAGATGTACATTTTATGCATGAACATTACTTACTAATAGGCAGCCACTATTTTCTTGTTTTGTAGTGCTCTCCATTCATGCTAAATCATATGCATTCACACATAGTTTTTGCAGTCTTAGTATTTAAAGTAGCTTCAAAGCTTAAAATTAATGATCATAGCAATTCTGCCAAAACTGAGAAAATTCATAAAGTGCTTCATAAAATAATTAAACAAAAACTATTCATCATATATATAAAACTTTATTCTGAAGTTAGCAATTCATTCACCAAGAACAGGTCATCCATTTATGACATAATAAAAAGAACATTCACCAAGTTATCATATCTTAGGTAGTGAAGATTCAAGCAGTTTCCCATCTCGCTTTTATCTTCTAACTAAAAATAGCTTCATAATCATATATCAATCATTGCTGGATAATTAGATGGATTGGTTTAGGCAGCTATTTAAGAAAAAAAATCCTAAGCTTTTTTATTTTTTTTATTTCGTAGCCTGGATTCAAACTCCAGATTATAGACAGTGGGTGATAGAAAGTACTTTTTTTAAAAAAAAAATTTTTCTTTTAAATTTTAAAATTATAATGGATTTTCTCTTTAAAAACAACAACAAATAATCAAATTCAAATAACCCAACATTGAATAGTTTAATCTACTAATGAGAGAGAACTACTCACTAGTTGTTAAAGATTCCAAAATTGATTCCAAGATGAGAAATGTAAAAAAAAAGAGACTGTTTTCTTAAATGAGTGCTCACTTTGTTGTCCCTCCCCCAATAATTAATAATATAATTATTTGTAATTTTCATTGAATCCCAATTCGCATTAATTTATTTAATTTTTTCCCCCTCAAATACTTACCTTTACATATATATTAAATGTCAAAACCAAAAAAAGAAGAAAAGCATTCTAAGATATAAAACAAAACAAAACCTAGAAATAGGTTAATAATAACAAATTAATTAATCATTTAGCACACATAATAAAATAAGAGCAGCTTTCTATTTTAGCGCCATCTATAGCAAGTTCGAGAAATCAGTGATTACCAGATGATAGCGCATTTAAATAATCAAGCTTACTATAGATGACCCTTTAGTAAAAATAGGTTACTAGTAATTTGGTGTTAGTTAAGTATACCCCTATCAATAGTGATATATATATATTTATTTGGAAGATTTCACAGTTTAAAAAAAAGAGATTTTGAAAGTAACTTTTTTTCCATTTAAACTAGAAATTTATTTTATTTACCTGTTGATTAAACTTTTTTTTTTTTTTAAAGAAAACTATAATAGTCAAGTAGAAGCATATATATATTGTTATTGAAAAAAAAAAAATCTACAAATCATATCATATTTCACTGTAAAACTTGCTTTAATTTTTAAAATTAATCAAAACACAGGGTAATGTTCTTTAAATTTAATTTCATTGTTAATTAAACTGAATTCAACAAAAGTTTATTACAACTTATATCACAGATAAATAAAAAATACAATACATTTATTTGATCATTTAAAAATCTTGATCAAAACTGTTGTGTACTCTAATTTGCATATGTAGTTCATTCATTTTATATTAACAATAATTCATAATTTAGTAAATCTACAATATTTTTACATATTCAGACAAGTATTAAATTGCATATACAAATGTGAATAAATGTTCCTGTGAGAAACATATACTAGTGTGTAATTTTATTTCACATGTTCATATTTCATTTGCCATTACGGTTGTCGTCTGCTTCTATATTCATTTGATAGGTGATCTAATAACATTTTAGTTAATTTTAAAATCAAAGCGTTAATCATATATTGACATACAATTGCACCAAAACCTTTATATAATCCACTATATCCTTCTTCTTGAATAATACATGAGTAACAGTCCCTTAAGCCTTCATACCGAGTCATAATAGGAACTACTTCAGAACCTAAATCAAGATTATCTATGATTGTTCTAGTGCCTTGAAGGTGAAGCCGATGCAGCACGGTTTCAAGGGGATACAACAAAACATCTGCCATTAACCCCCCTGTAAAGGTTGATAGAAGTTCTGAGTAATAAACTTCTTTCATAGTTCTTGTCTGTACTGATTCACTGCTAGATGATCTCGACTACAAAAGAAATAAACACGTTACAATCTTATTATTTAAAAAAAAAAACCATTATATATTTTATACATTATAACATAAAATGATACTTGTAAAATTTTCAAGTAAATTAAGGTGGCACCCCATATTTTTAATAAGTCTAGAGTTTTGGAGGTCCCAAAAAATGTTTACAAAAAAAAAATACCTGCTAGGAACATCGTATTTAATAATTACATTTTATTTTAAAAAAAAAAAATCATTGTGGAAAAATTGATGTCAATATTTACAGTTTATTTTCTCTTTTCTTTTTGAATTTAACAGAAAAATGAAAAAATAAATAAATAAATGCAATATTTATACTTTATTCATGTCAACGATGTGCAAAGATATTGTGACCATTAATGAACACTTTTGGGTAGGGCAGAATCCCGTAACTTTGGAAATAGTCCACTGCATCACATTCTGTGTCATGAAGGTCCCAAATTTTTATTATTATGACAATTTTATTGTTGACAAAAAGAAACATTGTGTTGAACCAAAGAACGACGATGTTAAGAGCATCTCATTGCTGTCCATGTTATAAGTAAAAAAAAATTTTTTTTTTTTGAAATACAGCTTCTTAATAAAATTTTATCAGAATTTATTCCTTTTAATTTACCAACTAACATATCTTTGGTAGATTATAGGTCCTTGAAACTATACATTTATCAAAAATATGGGGTGCCATCTTGGTTTACAGGAAAACTCACAAGTATCCATAAAATCTAAGAATCTCTCTATTCGGTTAAATATAAAACTAAGATTGTTTATATATTACATAAACAGCATTTTTAAAAAAAATGCAAAAGGGCCGGAATACAGTACACAATTTCAGAAAAAGCTTATTTTGAGATGGCCACACCCTCTAATGAGACCAACCCCAATCTTATTATTATAAGTGGCAAATTACAATCATCTTAACAGAGAAAGTGAAACATATTATACGTTGTTTTCCTGAAGGTTTGTGATGATAGTGTTCTAGTTGTATTTTTATACTGGACCATTTCCATCATCTAATATGCACATTGAATGTCTTTAGAAAAAATTAACTTTATTTAAATATTCAAAATACATTCAACTGTTAGTAATAGCACATCAAACAGGTTAGTATATGCACAATGTTTTGAGAGGTATTATTCTCCCCTCTTCTTCAGATGTTGCTGGCCTGAACAGTGACAGTACTAGCATGGGATTCGAACCTTGGTCCTTACATTCTTGATTATTGAATTTTAAGGTAACGTTCTAACCAACTGAGCCATCCTGCCAAAGGCAACAGTCAGTAGAAATTTCATATACTTATCTATGAGGTTGAATGTATTTGGAATGTTTAAATAAAGTTAAATTTTTCTAAAGACATTAAATATGCATATTAGATGATGGAAATAGTCCAATATAAAAATATATATTATACATATATTTATTATTTATCTGAGCAGTTGTCTTCATTCTACACTACAGTCATCTAGTGAAAATGTGAATAATTACTGGATGCCAATTAATATAATGTTATAACTACATCTCTAGACCAGTTTCTGGCTTTTGCCTTCATCAGTGAGGACTTGGAATCAAAGCTGTACTTAATGCATTTAGAAATACTGTTTACTGTTTTGAAATATTCAAGCTAATAGGCTAAAACTAAAAAAAAGCTTCTAAGGTTTTGAACCAAAGTTAATTAGTTTCCATACATATATAGATCTAACACCAAATCAGTTTATGTTTTAGCAATCTCAGTATTATGCTAACTGTTGGCCACTTTTACCTTTTATTTAAAAAGATTCAAATGACTTTCTGTATGTGTTAATTGTTCATAATAAAGACCAACATATTTAATAAATGTGTGTATGACATCCCTATCACTTTCAAATGAGATAATTAACAATATTTACTATTATATAAGTAAGACGTTGTTAGTTTTTAAATTATCAATGACAATATTAATAGTCATGGCAAACACAGAGAAAGTTCCCTAAAACTGTACAGTTGTAGATTTTTGTTTTCTAAAATTATTGGTGATAACACATACTGATGTAAAAAGAGGATTTTCATTTACTTTATATCTTTTAAATACAATTTCGTAATTAATAATAATGAAAAAAAATACAGCTATTATAACATTTTCACAACTATTTTCACAACAAAATACTTATAAGTGATAGGCCTTTATGATAATTATGATTTAAACAAATCATAAAAATTATTACTTTGGAAACAATTTATGTTCCATTAAAAACAAACAAGATTATAAATAGAATAGATTTCCAAATACATGACGTTTCGGAGACTTAATTTACATTTAGTTTTTTATAACAAAGTTTAAATACATACTTGAAAATACAACTTTGAAAATATAAAATTTAACCAAGTTATTTATACACAGTGTGATTTAAGAAGATGCTAGATTCAAGTTGAAATAAATTTTCCTCAATAAGTTGGAACAGAATATTTTGGTCCTTGAATGGAAATGTAGTTTCAAATCCCACTCTTGACAAACTTTTAGTTTAATGTGGTGGACTGTACCTAAATATTCGAGGATAAGATTTTTACCTAAGTAAGTTAAAACTCGATTCAATTTAACTGAGTAGAATTATCAAATGGTCAATCATCTACTAGGGCATTTAAATATCAAATGACTTCCCGAAAAATTAACTATTCAATTTTTTTTTGTATAACAAGTCAACCTTGAACTCCAAAGTGCCTAAACATTTTTAGATATATTTCTATTTTCTTTAGAGTTACTTCAATAGCTTCCTTCCCCATTAGCAATATAACAATAAAAATATTTTTCCATAAATAAACCAAAATCTGAAAATTATTTTTTAAATAAAACAGGTAAATTTGTCCATTTCTTGCACATTAAAATTGGAACTTACAATCCCAATTCAGTTTCCACATCTAAGTACAAGCAAATTTGCTTTGATTAAATAAATTTGACAGTATAGGCAGTAAAAACTTTCACAATTAAAAAAAATACAAATTATTTCTGGTATTCTAAATTTCGCAAACGTATTTAATAAGATAACATTATAATGAAAAATATGGATTACTAGTGAAGATCTGTAGATGAGTTGAGAAGAGAATGGGTAAACAATAAATGACATCAGATAATAATAAACATTGAACAAACTTTAGTAATAAAAATCAGAACAAAACAACTAGAATAGTATGAACATATACAAAAGATGTCTCAAGAAAGATTATCAAAACAAATATTAAACTGAGCACCACCAGAAAAGTAAAAAAAAACTTCTAAAAAGGAGTTTAGCAAAAAGAAGGAGAAAGAAGAATTAGGAAAAAAAAAGTTTACAGATGTAGGACCAAAAGAAAAGCATACTGACTAGAATTGGGAGATATCATAGAGCACCATAGACTAATAAAACATGCATGGATTCGTGTACTTGCAGAGTAGAAGATTCTGGACTCAAGATTTATAAATTATGGTTTTAACTCTGTCACCTCTGGTATTCAAACTTATGAAGTCCTGATCAATGGGCCCTTTCAATTATTTATTTCATAGACTGATAAGATTTAATAATAATAACAACCTGTTTAATATAAATTTTATTTAATTTAAAACAAAGTAAAAGCACTTTTCCTGTAAATCTTTCATAAGTAGAAGGACACAAAAATTTATAAAATAAAAATCTTCCCCCAAAAATATACAGACAATTTTTTTTTTTTTACTGATGTGTGTTTAACATCATTTAACCATAAAAAAACTAGTAGTTTTATGAATTACATAATGATATATATCATTGTGGTTTGTCTCACTATAATGAGGTAAAGAAGAGATACAATTAGATTCAGGTTAAAGTTTCAGATGAAAAACGAGTGAATGATTATATTTTAACAGAGATCAATACATGTATAACTAATGTAATAAATATGAATTTAAAACTGGTACATCTTAATATAAAATACTACTTATCCGTTTACTTTATTCAAATCATTATGCACAATAAAATACCTTCTTTTTACTAGAAATTGATAAATTTCTCAAGGGTTTAATGTTCCCAAGGAAGGATCTTTATGCAGATAAACACATTGTGATTTATCTTAATCAAATACATTTAAACACTGATATTGTAAAGCTTTAGTGTACTGCAGTAGAGAACAAACGATTCACGAACTGATTCTCAACTAAGGAAAGTAAAAAAAAAATGTTTGGTCAATTAAGTGAACATTGTTCTCGGTATTAACCCTGTGCTGTTCAAACATTACTACCTCCTTAGCAATATGCATAATTATCATAGTAATCTCGATCAAAAGTCTTGAACGATGCAAATTATTCAATGAGTTCCACAATCTAGTTTTTCCTATCTTTCACCTGGGTTTATGATCTTTGTTCCTCTTAATTTGTACGCTTATGAACAACTCATGACCACAAATAACATTCACATATATAACAACTCTATAAATGCGATTGTATATAGGTTCATGTGATTATGAACATATAGGTTCTAATATATCATATTCACAAACTTAATTTAGTTTATACTACTTGTAATTTCTCAAACCAATTTGCTTCGTAATTATTTAAAATAATTCTTTTATCATATTATTATTTTTTTAATTATCTAAAGACTAAATTATTTCTAACATTTTTCATAATTAATTCCCTAATTTAATAAATAAAACAGGAGGCCCCGTGGCATACGCCAAATAGACCTGCTGTTATTATTATTATTATTTTTTTTAAAAAAAAACAACATTTAGATAAATATATAAAAAGCTCTAACAGACATTTTCATAGTTTTAAAAGTGATACAATTAAGAAGTTACTTTTCTACACACCTGGCTATCTCACTGTCACACAACCAGCTTACCACCTGCTTAAAATTAACTGCCGCGACTTTTTTTTTTTTGGTCTAATTTTTAATATTTTACAAATTGTAAAATTTGTACTCCCACCACCCCTTCAAATACTCAAGTTTAAAAAAAAAATGCGTAAGAAAATGGAAAAGTTTTAATTAAACTAAAAAAAGAACAGCGGTAATAGTGTTCAACTAGTTTATGCAGATAGCAAACACAATGTATGCACACACATATATGAATTAGCACTAAACAATTCTTTTTAATATATAAAAGAAAAGCAAAAGTGATAAATCTAACAAAGAAGAAAAATTTTATAATTATTTAATTAGGAATAAATAGGGAGGGGAGTATACCGTATACAGAATGTAATTTCAATGCTGTCTTTTTTTTTTTTTTATATATGTCAAAGCGTTGACCGGGAAGCAAACCCGGGCCAGCTGCTATCCGCTAGGCCACCAACGCTTGACAATTTCAATGCTGTCTTTGGAATATTATCAAATAAACAACAGTATACAAAAGATTACGCACGAGAAATGATACGTTAAATGCAAAACTAAATATTACTTCAAATACAACATAATTGAAAATGAAATTAAAAAATCTATAAAGGAATGAAAAAATTTAAGTGAGCGTGAAAATGCTATATACGGATATATGCGCTTCATGATTAATTGTAAATATAGCTCAAATTTGAATAGAAAAATAAAGTAAGAGAATGCAAGTCTGTATATTGTGAATTTTCACCTTGTAAACGTTAGGCCAAATGAAACTAAAAGTTCTCCACCAAGCAGGCCAACCTTTTTTGAATAATGCGTCTCACGAGAGATTGCTTACCATGTACTGGCTCACAAGAGAAGTATTACCCTTCTTTTCCCCCTCAATATCCTCTCCTTTTACATACAATAATGTACATAATTTTATATTCGATTTCATTTTAATAAAGTATATCAACAAACTGTTTAAATTCATTAACGCAAAATTGAACCCTATCATCATCAAAATACTAAATATATATTAAAAATCATATTTATCTGTAGGCATATACACTCATTTGCAAACTTACAAACGTTAATTATATTTATTATAAGTAATGCAATACTAATAAATTGAAATTTTATACTGTAGTATATACAAAATGCTTTTAATTATTCTTCACATTAAGTGGACTACATACAAAGTCAATCAGGGCTCCTATGTGGTCCATGATGGGTTACACTAAAGAAAAAAGCACTTTTATTTATAGTGATCATAGACATTCATTCAAACATTATTTGGTAATTAATGAAATGAATTACAAAATTTAAAATTATAAAGCAATAATGATTAGTCCATGTAAAACAAAATTCATAAAATTGGCTTTGTTCAAAAATCAAAATCATTCAAGTTTTATGATATACACAAATAATAATCAGTTTGTAAATCTATATAAAACTGCACATAGTCATAAATTTATATAAAAAGCTAAATATAAAAATTAATTATCAGTACTAAAAGCTATTTTTATACATAAATCTAAGGCATGATTATTGCTAATTATTTATTAGTATCTCACAACATCCTATTGTAACTTCATAGTCAAAAAGCTCACAAAAGAAACTCTTTCATAATCTGTAAGCTCACACACAAACATACTCACTTATAAAAATGTGTGCGAATCTAATCTAAAAAAACAAAACAAAACATTTTTTCTTCTTCTCATGTGTCAAAAAATCGGCCGGGAAGCGAACCTGCAAACCCGGGACAACTGCTTGTAAGACTGCTGTGCTGACCACTCGACTACTAATGCTTGACACAAAACATTCTTTTGTAAATACATTTTGTATTTTACATACACCTAGCATCCTTAGTACCTTTCTTTTACTTTAGGGGATCCCTATTATTTGAGTTTTTTTTCTTTCATATGTCATAGTATCGCCGGGAGGCGAACCCGCAATAACCGTCTGCAACCAACTGCTTGCTTGCAAGGAAGCTGCGCTGACCTCTCGGCTAACAACGCTTATATTTGAGTTTCAATTAAAATTTTGTAAAAACACAGTTAAAAATCTACCTTTGTAGAAATTCAAATAAAAAATGTGACTGAAGTAAAGTAAGATAAAACTGATAATCATACAATATTATTTATTGTAAGCATGTTAAACACACAAATTTTAAATAAACAAAAAGGAAATCTTTTGTTTGGTTTTTTCCTAATGAATTTTTTTTACAGAAGAGTTAACTCATAATAAAAGATTTCTTACAAAATAACCAGTAACAACAATTGCACACCACTTTCAAGTAAAAAAAGAATGCATGAATTAGAAGAACTGTCTAATATTATTTCGGATATTATTGGACTTTTTGAAATTAGAAGAAAAAGGAAAGAGATAATTGATTTGAAAAATGGACATGTATTTTACTACAAAAACACAAATATTGAAAGCGCAAGTGAAATAGTAAAAATAAAATATGGAAGAGGAACACTGTGGAGATTGGTGGTATAATAGACAGAGCAAGATTAGATACTCAACTTAATGTAAGAAACCAAATGCAAAAAGTAGTTTATGCCACATAATTTCTCACTGAGTTGAAGAATTAGAAAATTTTTATATTGATATACAAAATTATTTTGATCAGACCAAACAACCTTTTACAAGTGTCATGGAACTTTAATGTTAAAAACTGATAGACACTGACAGATGAACATGTTGTGGATAAATTTGGTTATGGAAATAAAAATGAGAGAGGACAGAGGCTTATAGAGTTCATAGGAAAATAAAAACTGTATTTTATGAATTCTTTCTTTGAGACAAATGCTGAGCAAAAATACACATGTAAATACCCAAATGAAAAAATACAATGAAAGTGGATTATATTTTGAGTGATAAAAAATATGTATTTCAAGATTGTAATGTTCTTAATAGATTTAATATAGGAAGAAATCATCGATTACTTACATGAAAGATATGTAATAATGCAAAACTAGATAGATGTAAACTATTAAGAAAAGCTGTATTAACAGATGACATTCCTAAACTTCAAAAACACTCTAATGAAGACTTTGAATAAAATGAATAAGAAGACAAGTGACACACTATTAAGAACTGCAACAAAGATAGCTAATACAAAAAACAACAACAATATACAAGTAACGTTTCTATTGTTAACAAGACAGTGTATGAAAAAAAAAGGGATGATCCTTTAGGAAGAATTGAATATGTAGAATTTTATAAAACAGTATTCAAGAAAATGTAATTGAGAAATGGCACTAAAACTTTAGAAGCGTAAAAAAGTCTCAAAAGTGTTAAACAATATGTTGGTATTGGAGAAGAAGTAATAAGAAGAAAAGATGAAACTATTACTAAATAAAAAGATGATATCATGAAATATATTGATGAGTTCAATAAATAATTATATAATAAAAAACAAGAAAACAAAGTATCCTATGCAGTTATTACATCTTCTGAATTATAAAGTGTTTTAAATAAAGAAATGAGACATGTAATGAAAACTAAGATGAGAGAGAAAACTCCAGAAAATTATGGAAGGAATTATAAATAATGTTAAAAGAATCAGGGGAAAAAATAGAAAAATTGTTAGCAAAGTTATATTCCAAATATCTAAATAATAAAGATGTACCAGATGATTGAAAGTATACATTAGTAATATGGACATATATACTAATAATTACAGACCTATCAATCCTATACTAAATCTTCATCAAAATAATTAGTTTGTCTACTGCGAACTTTGGATTTTAATCAACCTAAAAAGCAAGTTCATTTAAAAATGGTTTTAGCATACTGGGTCACATTTAAGTATTGTGAGAAGTTATACTAAAGACCAATGAATATAATTTGCCATTATGAAATAGATTTGTAGATTATAAAAAGGCATTTGATTCTATGTGTATTTCTATAGTGATTAAAGCATTGGATCATAAAGATATAGATCCAGATATTGACATATTCTGAAGAATTTTTATCAAAATGCTAAAGCAGTAATTAGATTACACAGTAATACTAAGAAGATTAATGATGGTGATTCCATATCTCCAAAACTTTTTACAGCAGTTTTATAAAAAGTTTTTGTAGATTAGAATGAAAAATTAAGGAGTAAAAATAAATGCAATTATCCACTTTACTTTGAATACTTTTTAGCAAAAATCTTTTATTGTACATAAATCTTATGTTTCGCCTGTCCTGCAGTCTTCTTGCGAACTATAATATAATGAACAACATAAAATAAAACAGGCAAAACTCTCCATACAGTAATGCCACTCAGTGCAAGCCAGAGTAATCAATGAATGCCAGAAGGCTTGTGCATAAAATCCCTATCTAGCGCCTACTCATCCAATATCCCCAGACTAGTTTCTAGCTTGTGGCTTTCATCGGTGAGGAGTCTTGGATCTATAAGCACTGCACCTAGATCTTAGGATTGAATGCAACCTTCCAGCAGCTACCCTTTATCTCTACTTAACTACAAAACTATGAATCTAAAATTGAAAACACAATATTCTCAAGCTCATTAACTTATATAGTCACATAGGTCTGAACTCAGTTCAGTATCCATACATTTTAATGTCTTTGGTTCTTTAATACCCATAGACACCACTATCCTATTAGGCAGGATTGGTATTAAACCACTAAACATCACATGATCATTATATCTTATGCTTGCTCATAACTGTTATTAAAACAGGCAAAACTCTCCATACAGTAGTGTCACTCAGTGCAAGCCAGAATAATCAATGATGCCAAAAGGCTTGGACATAAAATCCCTATCTAGTGCCTACTCATCCAATATCCCCAGACTAGTTTCTAGCTTGTGGCTTTCATCAGTGAGCACCGCACCTAGATCTTAAGATCGAATGCAACCCTCCAGCAGCTACCTTTTATCTCTACTTAACTACAAAACTATGAATCTAAAATTGAAAACACAATATTCTCAATCCAAGCTCATTAGCTTATATAATCACATAGATCTGAACTCAGTTCAGTATCCATACATTTTAAGGTCCTTGGTTCTTTAATACCCATAGACACCACTATCCTATTAGGCAGGATTGGTATTAAACCACTAAACATCACATTATCATTATTTCTTATGCTTGCTTATAACTGTTATTAAAACAGGCAAAACTCTCCATACAGTAGTGCCACTCAGTGCAAGCAAGATTATCAATGATGCCAAAAGGCTTGGACATAAAATCCCTATCTAGTGCCTACTCATCCAATAACCCCAGACTAGTTTCTAGCTTGTGGCTTTCATTAGTGAATTCAGACCTATATGATTATATAAACTAATGAGCTTGAATTGAAAATATGTTTTCAATTTTAGACTCATGGTTTTGTAGTTAAGTGAAGATACAATGTGGCTGCTGGAGGGTTGCATTATATTCTAAGATCTAGGTGCAGTGCTCTCAGATCCAAGGTCCTCACTGATGAAAGACACAAGCTAGAAACTAGCCTGGGGATATTGGATGAGTATGCATTAGATAGGGATTTTATGCACAAGCCTTCTGGCATCCATTGATTACTCTGGCTTGCACTGAGTGGCACTACTGTATGGAGAGTTTTGCCTATTTTAAGAGTTTTGCCTATTTTAATAAGCCTTCTGAGCAAGTATAAGAAATAGTGATCATGTGATGTTTAGTGGTTTAATAAAATAAATTACATAACTACATAAATAATACCATACAAAAATAAACAATAAAATTAATTATAAAAACAAAAATATAACAATAATAAACCTGAAATAAATATAAATGATACATGTACATTCCTGAATGTATTTCTATATTTTCATTAACAACTATTAATTTAAATATATTATTCATTTTTAATAATCTCCTAATTACTCCAATTCCTTATAAACTTTAGTTTTATTAGCTCCACCTTAATAAAATACTTAATAATTAAGAGATTATTAAAAATAATAAAAATAAATAATATATTTAAAGTGATAGTTGTTCATCAATATGGTTTCTTTGGTTTTTTAATAACCGTAGCCACCACTATCTTATTAGGCAGGATTGGTTTTAAGCCAATAAACATCACATGACCACCTCCTCTTATGCTTTCTGGCATGGACTCTAGCTTGCTATGTGTGGCAATATATATATATATATAGTGAGTTTTGCCTGTTTTAACAACAGTTATACACAAGCATAAGAGGAGGTGGTCATGTGATGTTTATTGGCTTAAAACCAATCCTGCCTAATAGGATAGTGGTGGCTATGGTTATTAAAGAACCAAAATGTATGGGTACTGAACTGGGTTCAGACCCATATGACTATATAGGCTAATGGGCTTGGATTGAAAACATTAAGGTGTTTTCAGTTTAAGACTCATAGTTCTGTAGTTAAATGGAGATAAAAGGTGGTTGCTGGAGGGTTGCATTAGATCCTAAGATCTAGATGCAGTGCTCTCAGATCCAAGGCTCCTCACTGACAAAGGCCATAAGGCAGAAACTAGTCTGGGAATATTGGATGAGTAGGCACTAGATGGGGATTTTATGTACAAGCCTTCTGGTGTCCATTGATTACTCTAGCTTGCTGTGTGTGGCAATATATATAGTGAGTTTTGCCTGTTTTAAAGTAAATGTCAATGGATTTTCTTAGAACACTAAAATAAAAGTAGTACAGAAAGATGAATAAAAGGAGTAACAAGAAGAGATCAAAAATGAAATGCATGTGTGAGAGAACAAATAGATATTGAAAGAATTAAAAGATTTAACTGGAGCTGGATGAATTGCTAGGAGAAATGATGATAGACAGATGAAGTCTTATTCTGAATCCCAAGAGATTGTAAAAGACCTAGAGAGAGTCCTCAGGCGAGATGGATGATAAACAATTTTCTGACATCTTTATAGTTTCTTTTTATTTGTGAATGAACACTTAAAACCAAAAATGCAATTCATTTACAATGAGTAAAATTTTTATATATATATAAAAATTACACGAACATTTTTTTAAATATTATATATACAAATCACACACATCTGGAAAATGAAAAATAGTTCTACTTTAAATCTGAAACATTTTAAACTTATATTCAAATAAAGCAATATTGGAGAAAAAAGTATAGACATTTTTTTTTTCTATAATCATGTTTTTAATTAGATTACAAGTAGTATATAAATAAAAATGGTTTCTAAGAAATATAGTTTCAAGTGGTTGTAATTTTCCTTTATTCTTATAAAAACTAGTCTCCATTGTAAAAGAATCAGTTACTATAATCTTTTCTGGTCCCAAATGACCATCAATATCAGAGATTTCTTATAATTAATAATTCAAATACCAGTACTATACTTATTATTATTATTTTTTTTAGAAAATCTATAACTTGCATAAAATATAAATTAGCACATGCACTGTTATTTATTCGTACCCAGGCGAATTGTGTATCACATATCATGAAACTATGCCAATTTCAGGTTTACACACACATATATATGTACATAGTTCATAGAATACTTGTGGTGTGCATATATATATATATGAATTTATAAATAAATATTAGAAAAGACTACTTAAAAGTTTATAAAAATATACCTATAACCGTCACTTAGAAGCGCTTTCAACTATGTTTGTAGTTTTTATCAACTAATATTTTTAAAATGTCAGCTTTCCCATAATTCCATGATGTCAACTTTCCCATAATTCTGTGATCTTAATGTTTGCTGCTTGAAATTTGGCTTGTATTTATATATTAACATCTCTTCTTTAATTATTATTTCTTTCAGTGTCCAGTATTTTTACGTTACTATAATTAAAATCAAAACCATATATACATGATTTATTATGCTCATAAAAGACAGAAGCTGATAAATTATCATTATTTTTATAATTTTGTTTTGTATTTTGAACCCTTATTAATAATAACAAGTGCTCTTTTGTTCTTTTTTCCAATGTGCACCTCAATTCACCTATATATCCACTGCTACACCTACATGCCCATTTATAAATGATACAATTTATTGAATATAGGTGGTGCATAAAATGCAATATCATATACACCTTTATAAATTTTCTTAATGAAACTTGCCTGTTGATTTGAAATATATGGTATTGATATCCAAAATTTTTTATCAGAAGAATTAACATTATTATTAATATTATTTTTATACTTAGAATTAAATTTTTTAGTAGTATAATAAACGCAAACATAATTATATCCGATGTTTAACAATTCATTATAATAAATTTCAATATTTTTGGTTTTATCCGATGCATATTTACAAAGGTTATCATTTCTAAATAAGAAAGACTTCAAGCCTGCCATTTTATGTGACATTGGTACTTTTGATTCATATAAAATATATCTTCTTGTTGCTATTGGTTTCAGAGTCATATAATAATTCAATTTATCTTCATTTCTAGATATCTTGAGATCTAAAAATTGAACACACATTGAATTTTTAAATTCAATGTGTGTTCAATTTTTAGATCTCAAGATAACTAAAAACAAAGATAAATTGAATTACTATATGACTCTGAAACCAATAGCAACAAGAGAATATATTTCATATGAATCAAAAGTACCAATGTCACATAAAATGGCAGGCTTGAAGTCCTTCTTATTTAGAAATGATAACCTTTGTAAATATGCATCAGATAAAACCAAAAAATATTTTAACAGTATAATAAACACAATCATATAATTATGATTGTGTTTATTATACTGTTAAAATTTTTAATTCTAAATATAAAAATAATATTAATAATAATGTTAATTCTTCTGATAAAATTTTTTGGCTATCAATACCATATACTTCAAATCAAGAGGCAAGATTCATTAAGAAAATTTATAAAGGTATATGTGATATTGCATTTTATGCACCACCTACATTAAATAAATTAATAAATAATTTCAAAAGATAAGACTTTATTAACAAATACAAATTGTATCATTTACAAATGGGCATGTAGATGTGGCAATGGATATATAGGTGAATTGAGGTGCACATTGGAAAAAAGAACAAAAGAACACTTGTTATTATTAAAGAGGGTTCAAAATACAAAACAAAATTATAAAAAATAATGATAATTTATCAGTTTCTGTCTTTTATGAGCACAATAAATCATGTATATATGGTTTTGATTTTAATTATAGTAATGTAAAAATACTGGACACTGAAAGAAATAATAATAAAAGAAAAATTAAAGAAGCGATGTTAATATATAAATACAAGCAAAATTTAATTAATAGGCAAACAGCAAACCTTAAGATCACAGAATTATGGGAAAGTTGACATCATGGAATTATGGGAAAGCTGACATTTTAAAAATATTAGTTGATAAAAACTATAAACATAGTTGAAAGCGCTTCTAAGTGACGGTTATAGGTATATTTTTATAAACTTTTAAGTACTGTATTTTCTAATATTTATTTATAAATTTACATACATTATTTTGAAGAAATACAGACATCGATTTGTAATATATATAAGTAAATATAATCAAAAATGGAAATTAATGTAATCCATTATGCTGTTCTTTCATATAAATTATAATAATAATAAAAATCATATATAACAGATATATAAATATATGAATATTATTTTATTTACATTATAGAGCACTAGATAATGTTCTACTTTGCAATAATTGGCTAATGTTAAAATAAATGATTCAACATTTGAAAAGGCACAAAACCATGTGCCGAAAAAGGTCTTTTTTATGTAATTATTATTAATATTGATATATTTATATAGCTGTTGCATATGATTTTTATATTATAATTTATATGTAAATATTAAAAATGAACATGTTTTTAATTGGTCATAGGACTTAGTCAGTACTTGGCAAAAAGATACTATTAAAAAAATATGTAACAAGTGAAACTTTCTAAACAATAAAAAAAAGTTATTCTACAATTTTTCTTTCGCAATTTTTATCAATGCATTCCTCTTCTCAAACTTCATTATACCATGATATCTACCAATATAAAAATTAAGATCACCTTCATTCCCCATACATGTACTTCATGGACAGTCTTCATTTATCATTATGAGCCAGCACCCTTTTCTGTATTCTTGTTGACAGATTGATATCTTTCCAAACCACTCTTACTCATAAGGAAGGGACTGACTTTTAATACCTTGCAACAAATTGAATAATAATAATTGCAGTGTAGAAATATTTCCAAATTCTTTGAATTTTTCAAAGCAATCCATTTGTACATCTGCGGTGATAAATATGAACTGATTTTTTTCAAGTTCAACTTATTACCAATCATAAATAAATCTTTACTGCATTCACCTTTTCAATATTCCATCAACCCAGATCTCACTTGAGTTGTAACATTTGAAACGTATTATCACACAACTAGTAAATCTAATAATTGGTAGTTTTAAACTATAACATATTTCAACATTTTCCCCCCAGCTACCCTTCTAGTTTGCATTCCATATTGCAACTAACTATCTTTAATACAACACCTCACTATCTTCCCAAAGTGGGATAACTTCTATCATTTTATAACACCTTGCGAAACAGCCAATACTGTATCACAATGAATATATGCATAACAAAGTAACGCTATAGAAGCAGGCATAACCAACATAAAAAATGAATGAGTTACCCAGGTGGACAATTGCAAAATAACTGAGTTTGAGAGGAAGGATGCATTAATGAAAGTTGGGGGGAAATTTTTTCTTAGTTTATACATGTGTGCACATATATGTACACCTACAAACTATCTTTTATTCCTAAATTTAGCATCAGTTTACAAAGTATATTTAGGGATATAAACGATTTTTTTTTCGTATATAGTTTTTAAATATATTTTAATGTTTATCTATAATTATTTAAGAATAGAAAACACGATGTAAATATAATCTGCTTTAATGTGCTTCTCCAAAATTCTTCCTTCGTCCGTAGGTGTGATAAAATCAAAATTTAGAAACTAGTAAATCAAATCAAACTCCAAAGTCTCATGGTTACCAAATCAAAATAAAAATGAGACAACGACTGCCCACATCCAAATTATTTTTGGCAAGAAACTGAATATGTGATGGTAATACAATGTATTTACATTTTGTTTCTATATTTGTACTTATTCGTTTCTCGTTATTCATCATAACATATACAGATGATCTAAATCTGAATTATTCTGCAAATTAAAAAATAAATAAATCTATTTACAATAGTGGAAATAACATATTTATAATTCATTAATTATGCAACTAAATATCGTGTTTTACATTTTTTAAAACGCTATAGATTATGCTTCTTTGTACAATATAATAAATATTCTAAATTTAATAATACACTCTAAAAGTATGCAATATTTCTATAGTAAAACAAAATTTATGGAACACTTAATAAAATTAATTAAATCAATATCAGATGATGTGAATATTCTTTAGACATAAGCCCATTAATAAAACATCGAAACTTTATTTATTTTCAAAATACGATAGCTTTTAACAAATTATTTTTGATGTACTGTAGTTTTTTTAATTTTTGATATTTACATGATGACAAACTAAATAATAATAACAGATATTTTACTAAATAATTTGTCATCACTAAAAATGCAGTGCTGGATATCACTAATTGTGCTAAGTTTCTCGCGGAGAAAAAATAATCAAAGCTGCACATTTCCTGCCTACGATTGGATAAAAAAAAAAACCCCACACACATTAGGTTGGTCTATTTTAATAAACGGGCTATTATTGCAATGAAATGTTACTGGTTTTTTTCAAGTCATTCCCAAGTTGTCTCTACCAGCTGCAATCTCTGGAGAATCTAGTCGAGAACAATGTTTGTAAAAGTCTGAATAATGCAACTGTAACTCAGAATAAATGAGTAGCATCAAACTACATAAAAGAAAGAGACTAAACATAGAGGCGACAAGTTATGACGTGCAAAGATTGCTATTGGTATAATCTCAAAACTGTGTACTCACATAATAATAGTCCAGTTTCCAAAATTAGATGTCTAATGTTAAAATAATCTAAAAAATAAGATGAACGTCTTGAACAAGATTATAATATTATGGGGGGGGGGGGTAGTGAAATTTAAGTATAAAACATGTTTGCCATTATAGCTTAAAAACAGTGTTGGAACTAAACCCATACAAGGCAAAAATCATAATATTTTGTCAAAGACCTTTTTAATTATGAGAATGAAAATGTTAAAAAAAAATAAATTAGACTTCAATAATTTTTTTTTTATATTTTAGCCAGAAGATTTTTGCGTGAGATAGAGTATTAAAATTCATTAATAAAAAGTTATTTTGTCAAAAGTAAAATATTTTTTATTATATCACTACTTAATTAAATGTCCAATTTTAATGTTAATTAAGATTAAACCACCAGTAATGCAACGCCATGGATAAGAGAACAAACAGGTATTACGACATCTTTGAAAGAATTAAAAGAATGAAGTGGAGTTGGACTGGATATATTGCTAGAAGAGATGATAATAGATAGACAATTGAAATCTTAAACTGGATTCCAAGAGATTGTAGAAGACCCAGAAAGAGACCATCTGTGAGATAGATGGATGAAATAAAAAAAGTGTGCAGGGGTGATTTGGAGAAAAGAAGCTAGAGATCGGAGAAGATGGATTGAACTTAGAGAGACTTTCATCCTGCAGTAAATTTATAATGGTTGACAATGATGATGAAGAATGCAAATATTACTAATTCAAAAACTTCTATCAAAACAAAATTGTTAGAATTTACTGCTTTAATAACAATTTTTGTTCCTTCTTGATCCTTTATGACTTTTTACATTATGCAGTAAATTTTATTTATTCTTCGATAATATTTCTGACGAAGAACTGTTGATCAGTCGAAAACTTAATGCATTATAAAAAATGGTAAAAAAAAAAATTAAATGCTATGCTGTTGTTTTAATTAATGTTAAATGAAAATTTTACACTGATATAAATATTGGTACACTTTTAGCCTGGAAAAGATGAGCTTTATGTGAATATGCCATAACAATCATCAACAATTTGTATCCAGTATTTTGATTTACAAGTGATAATTTGTTGCTGTGATCCTTAAAAAGAAATTCAAAATCATTTCTAAAAACATTTGCTATGTTTCTAAGCTTGATGATCCTCATGGAATAGTGGTTACATTAGTGCGTTATTTCAGAATAAAAATGTGCCATTTTTATATTAAAATAGTTCAATATAGTGTAGTTTATCATTGTACAATACACAAATGTTTTAATTGTAGAATTAAAGTATGATTAATGCATTTTCATTAATTTCCATCCTGAATTTTTATAATACAACTTGTCCTTCCATTTTTTTACATATCCAAAGTAAATAAGATTTGCATCATTAATTAATAGTTGCAAAGGGGTAAAAAAAGCAAATTACATTCAATGTAATATGTAACCAAAACATATTTTGATCACTTATAATAACAAATTGCATTAATAAAAAAATTTAATCATGTTTTTATTAGCAAAAATATATTCACATAATCAATTGTGGATTAAAACTGTTATAAATGCTAATTTTGTTCATAAAAAAAATATGTTTATCATAATTGTAAATCCTTTGAGTTTTTTTAAAAAAGAGATAAAATGATTTCATGCATTATGCAATTAGTATGAGCAAATATTACTAAATATAAGTTAAAAATATCACTTATTTACTCAATTTTAAATTAATCTTGTAATTTATTTTTGATATATTTAATGTAAAGGCTGTTTTCATTAGTAATGTGAAAAATGCAGTACACACAAAAAAATTCATTCAGTGCAAAACTAAAAATAAATTTTGGTTGTGTCTACATTAGCTAAAATATATTCAGTCTCTCAAATAAAAAAAAGAAAGAGAAGAAAATGATTTCAGGCATTATGCAGTTAATAATCAATTTATTAAACATAAGTTAAAAATATCACTTACTTGTTTAATTTATTGATAATCTCATAATTTATTTGACATATTCAAGATAATAGTAGCTTTTATTGCAGACATTAAAAAATATATGGGCAAAAAAGGATTTAATACTCCTGCACTACATTAAAACTGTGAGTTTTAATTGTTTTCACTGACATTAAGCTTTAAATATTAAATTTTATTTTAAACCATTATTATTTATCAGAATACAATACATTGATTTCATTTGATAAATATTTTTGTTTAAAAATAAATTCTAAAAAATCACATTTGATTTCTTTAAATATTGATAAAATAATATCAAAACAAACTTACTATTTTGTCATTCAACTGAGAATTAAATTTTTTAACAAAATTTTTTTTATTTGACAGTTGTTTTTAAAATGTAAATAAATATCAATATCTGATAAATCACAATTTATTCTTTAAACGTTTAAAATTTTTAAATAATTTTTACAGCATTACAATATTTTCTAAAAGATGACCATTGATTACACATTACCAAACAGGTTGTAACTGCCTTCCTTCAATATGAGTTATTCAAAAATATAACTTTCTATTTTTTAACGAAGTTAGAGATATGACAAAGGATAATATAAACCAATCAAGAAAGAGTTTAAAAATAACTCAAGTTGCCAAATTTTCAGATTTCCTGATATCTAATAGAATTTTTTTGGAATTAAAATATTATGAATAAAATATATATAAAATTACTTGATACTTTAAAAAAAAAGTTACAGATTTTTCTCAATAAGTAACAAATTGATACTCATACGAATTGCTTTGGGAAAAAATTAGAACAGTTAATCATTTACATTATTAAATCTATAGCAATCAACTATACATTTTTTAAAATCTAATTTTGACTGCATTTATGCAAGGTAAGTAAATTTGTGAACTAAAATAAAAAAATTAACAGTGCCATAACAAACATTGGTTAGATATTACAAAAATGAAAAAATCCTTGATGATAAAACATAAAGTGTTCTAAAAATACATTTTGACATATAACTTGCGTTAAAGTTAATTTTTTTTTCTACATGCTTTATTTTATTTTAATGAATCCAGGCAATATCATTCTCAGGCTACTTACGAAACAAAATGTTTGACCGCCAATCGGAAAATTATAAATAAAAAAAGAGCTACCAAAATTTTTTTATATAGTATAGTAAAATGTTATTCGGTTGTCGTCAATGAGCAATCAAATCCCACTGGATGGCACAGTTATCACGCTAAAACTATAAAATATGATCATTCACAGGCCGTTAATTATAATCATTTTGATGTGTTTTTTGTAATGCGAAAATAAAAACAAAACAAAATCGTCTTTTTTAAATATTATTTTTTATTAACGTATACAAAATAAATGATAATAATAAATGTAAAATAAAATAAACAAATTACAATTTGATTGTCTTTTTTAGTTTTCTTTTTATTAGAAAAATCAATTTTCTATCGGAGATTTTTTTACTGGGGTTACTGCTTTTTTTTTTGTTGTTTACCGCTATTTTTTATTTCAAATAGAATGACAACTAAAAGTAAAAGTTGTTACGGTTAGTTTAGGGTTAGTTTTAGGGTTAGGTTTATGGTTAAAATAAAAAATATCAAAATCGTATTTTTGTAAATATTTTTTTTTACTAACATCTATAAAATAAATGATAACAATAAACGTAAACTATATTCAACAAAGTATAACAGTAGTCGGAGAAAAGAAAGAAACTAAAACTTTTTTAAACAACGACAAATATATATATAAAATGTTTATAATATATGCTTTTTCTGACATTTAAAAAAACAGAGTACAATTGTACTTTTCTTACTGGATATTTTTGTGTTAATGCTCTTTTTTATTTCAAAAATATACACACGGGTGCAATCTTAAAATGTCTCGTGGAAATGTTCCGAACAGTACGTTACTTGACGCGTTACTTAATTCCAATTCACTTTATACATATATCTCGTCAACATTTACTACTTAAAACTTCAATACACTACGGTGTAAAAAGTCTGTTAATTATTACTTTACAAAATCTGAACATTTCAATACTTTAAAATAAAAAAAAATCCAATGAAAATAACATTTCCATCCAATTCAAAAAAACACACCCTCTCCCCAAGTCGTAACCTTTTTATAAACTGTGCGAATTGGGAAAACGTATTTGCTGCGTAAACATACATGCTGTACTGCGACGCGACATAGCGGCCTGCAATCTGTAGTACAACAGAAAAGGTTGTATTATAGAAAACGCGGGTTCGAACGTGTCAGCCGCGGAAACGGCATTTTTATATGTTTTAGCGCGAAAACAGCGCCATCCAGTGGGATATGTTGGTTCATCGACGACAAATGTTTATTCATTAATTATCACATCTTTCAATTTTAGGCATTATTATTTTTAAATTGGTTTTTATGTATTTTGAATTTAAGATAATGAATTAATTTTTTCCATAGGAATCCACTATACTTGCTTATTTTTTATGCAAATTTTTTGATTTGCAAGGCATTTTGTAGTATTATCAAAGCTTATTATCCAACGAAAAGGCCATATTCTGTATTTTGAGTGTTATACAAAAAGTATTTCAGCATAAACAAATTATAGATAGTAAAAGTAATGTTTATTTATATTTTCAACAGAGTTTGAATTTATAATGAAAAGGGAAAAGATTAATTATTGAAATTCTAAAAATCCCTAGAACCAGATCATTGATACTGTATATTGTTTTAATGCATTTAGTTAAATGGAATGGAATAGTTATATAGAAATCTGTTTAGTTTTTCTCACATAAAACATAATTTAAATTGTAAAAAAAAAAATAGCCAAAATTTTATTGTAATCATTGTTTAGCATGTAATTTTCATTATTTTAGAAATAAGATAGATTTCATAAGCAAATTGATTTGGCTTTTAGTTATATTTAATAAATAATTTAAATATTTTGACAAATTCATAAACAGTGATTTTTTTAAAAATGACAATAAGACTTTGCAAATTATGAAACACCAGACCATTGCAGTAGTTAATCATAAGTGCAAATTCAAAGATTGTTCCATTAAGGTATCATAATCAACAGAATTATAAGCCATTGCAAACTTAATAAGTTGTGATAAGTCACAATATTGTAATAGAAGCCTCTGATATAATTAAAAAGTAACACATACTAATTTGTTCGCACTCATATATTTGACAACATCCTCTCAGATACATAATTGTTAATGTATTTACCTGGAAAGATGATAAGAGAGTGAATGCGAATAATGTGGTGCTTGCAGACAAAGTTGTCGTAACTTTATGTTGATACACATTGAACAGGGATGATGACGATGTGAAGTATTGTAGTCAACTGAAGAGCGCTGCTTCACTAGAAATGCATCATGGGGGTAATTGACTTTTTGCAAATATCTTTTTTCATGTGATGAGAGAGACGTTTTAAGTAATTGAAAAGTAAGCTGAATTAATTGTATATATATAATAATCATGTGCACTTATTAAAAAATCAATAAGCAGATAAACATAAAAAATCATGCAATTTAACCAATATAGAAATAGTTGTAGTATATACAAGCGCTTTAAAATGCTGGCTGAAGAAGCTGTTAATGGCCGTTCGTTATTAGAAGTAGCTCCTAAAAGTATGTCTATTGTGATATTTTATTAACTCTGCCCTTACAGTAGGAAAAGGAAAGTAGTATATGCATATTTAAAAAAAAAATGTAAATGTATTTATTTGTAAATAAAAATAACACATTCTTTATTAGAATCATTTTAATAATCCCATGAATAAACTATAATTACTAAACATGTAGTACCGGAAATACATAATGATATTATTGGAAAAACTAACTCTGATTGTGCAGATTATAATAACAATTCACAACTTAAACTTACTAAAATCATTTTAACAAGCTTGTAAAGAACTACTCCTTCATGTTTATTATTCATATAACAGTATAGAAGTTAGATAGCAGTGGGCCATTTTTTATCTGATTAAAGCAGTGGGCCATTTTTCATCTGATTAATAAATTAATATTGACACAGATATGGTGCATGCACTTGAAATTTTTCTCTACTAACATTATTACATATTCAAGAAGTATAATAACTAATATTTCTTATTACCTTGCCAAATGTACATCACATAATACAAAATCATCCATGCACGTTACTACTGTTGCACAATGCTTTATTTACCGCCCTCTTTTACAGTTTCAATTGCCCCAACAATCTTCTTCAGAACTTTTATATCTATAAAAGTTCTGAGGTAATCGAAGTTCTGAAGAGGATTTCTAGGGCAATCGAAACTATAAAAGACAATGGTAAATAAAAGCATTGTGTAACAGTAGTAAAGTGCATGGATGATTTTTGTATTATATGATATTATTACATATTTTCAGCACCACATATGTCACAGAATTATTTATTTACAGGATTAATAAAATTATTAGTGCTTACATCTTAATTGTTATTTGAAATTGTAAACTGGGTGGTTTATACTTTACTTTTTGCAAGTAATATCATTGTATAAAAATAACTCTCTATTTTAATGCACTGTAATCACAATTAAATCTTATTGCCACTAGACGTGATTCGTTATTAGTAGACTAAACACGAAGAAGTTCTTCTAGTTCCAATTATCCATGGATGTCAAGAACTCTGTGCATAAAAGTCGATTTATTAAATGTTTTTTAATTGTATGTGTAAAAACATACATAAGATCATTTATGCAAAGACAAACTAGCGAAACGGGAACATCTGATTATTGTTGTGGTTACCCATTGTGTTCACATTTATTTGCTGATGTTTTGATAACAATACAATTATTTTCTTCAGGACAGTAGTAACTGATATAACTTCATAATATTAGTATATATATATATTTACATTGGTTAATTTAAATTTAAACAAAATTCATTAACTCTATAAAGTTACATTCAGATTTTTCATTTGGAAAATAACTGTGATGTTAGTGACATGTTAAACGACAATCTTAGATATCACACACTACCAGTAGTGATTTTTCTTGCAAAAATGATTTCTGGCCTGTCCTTATATGAAAACCTGAAAATTCATTTGACATCTTTTAAACATCCAATAATCTTCGAATGATCACATATTGGATTGAATAATACCATTTTTTACCCAATTAATATCAATACATTTGACACAGTGTTTTGTTGAAAGCATACTAATAATATTTTTCTTAAAGTCTTTTCCATTCAAACTGTCCACAAAAAGGTAAGCTATTTCAATATCATTTAGCCCCGAGCAATTACCAGCATATGATTGGAGTACTCAAACAGTTACAGTACTTGTTCATTTGTTTCCATTACAATATATATTTATATTAATTATGCAAATAACACTTTTCTATTAACTGAGCATATCATTCAATAGTCAATAAAACAATCTTCTACACTAATACGTTGCAATGTTCAAATTTTATTAATTAATCCAAATGTATATTTTTGTTTGTTTAAATCTGTGAAGAAGGTTACTGAATAATCAATCATATAGTGAGATTAGGCTGCAGAAAGGAGTTTGCTATTAACTGAAAGGAGACCCTTTGATTCCTCTTGGAGGCCTTAAAGGAACCGAGCAGGGCAAATTCCTAATGTCCACTCCATACGTTCTTGTCGTTGCAGCTGTTATTACTATGTGATTATTCATATAGTATACGAACATGGATGGGCTGCTCACCAACACGCATTAGCCAGCGTGGTGAGTTTATTGGCTTTTTACCTCTGAGTTTAAGATCAAGAAACACCATGGTCTTTCTTCTCAGTGCCTGATAAGGCAGAATGAATGTTTGTGTAAATGATAAATATTTTTCCAATACATGTATACAATTATGACAGACAAAAATAAAGCATGGCCCTTATTCCCAGGAGGCTGTAAAGTCACCAACCAAGGCAGCGGTTGGTGGCCGAAGGCGGAGGGTGCTAAGAATCCCGATTGTGGACCCAGGCTGCCATTTGATGACGACTTTTTATTTAGGTACTTACAACTGCAGATCACTTTCAAGTGAAGGAAGATTGCAAGAATTAGAAGAAGAATTGTCTTATATTAAATGGGACATTATTGGACTTTGTGAAGTTAGAAGAAAAGGTGAAGAAACAATTGATTTAAAAAGTGGAAATATACTCTATTATAAAGGCACACATATTGGAAATACAAGTGGAGTAGGATTCATTATAAATAAAAAGTGGAAGAACAATATTGTGGAGATTGATGGTGTATCGGACAGAGTTGCAAGATTAGTTATACAACTTAATAGCAGATACCAAATGCAGATAATTCAGGTTTATGTCCCAACAAGTTCTCATAGTGATGGAGTAGTAGAAGATTTTTATATGGATGTACAAAAGGCTTTTGATCAGAGTAAACAACATTTTAAAATTGTTATGGGAGACTTTACAAATGAAAGATGAAATTGCTGTAGGTAATTTTGGTTATGGTAATAGAAATGAGAGAGGACATAGTCTTGTGGAGTTTGCAGAAAAAGAAAAACTTTATATTATGAATTCATTTTTTGAGAAAAATGTTAAAAGGAAATGGACATGGAAGCATCCAAATGAAGGTACAGCAGAATTGGATTATATTTTGACTAACAGGAAATACATATTTCAAGATTGTCATGTTCTTAATAAATTTAACACAGGCAGTGATCATCGATTAGTAAGGTGTAAGTTACGTGTTAATGTAAAACTAGAGAGACAAAAATTATTGAGAAAAACAATATTTACAGTTGATATTCCTAATCTTCAGAAACATTCTAATGAATTTAAATTAGAACTTACAAATAGGTTTCAAGTGTTAGGAGATTTTGAACATGATTCAGATTTGAATGAAATTAATATGAAAATAACTGATACACTTTTAAAAACTGCAATAAAGATATCTGGTAGAAAAAAGCAGCAATTGACTAATAAAATTTCTACTGAGACTAGAGAATTTATGAAGAAAAGAAGGAATATGAAGATATACAAAAATGATGTATTAAAAAGAATTGAATATCTCGAATTTTGTAAAATGGTACGGAAAAGAGTTGAAAATGATATAAGAAAGTATAACTATGAAATAGCAAGGAAAGCTGTAGAAGAAATTAAAAGTCTCAAGAATGTTAAACAACATTTTGGTATTGGTAGGAAATTTATATCTGCAATAAGAAAAAAAGATGGAATTATTACTAAAAAGACAGATGACATCATGAAATTGGTAGAAGATTTTTATCAAGAATTATATAGTAATAAAGAACAAGTATCTCCTATATCTATTACATCTTCCGAATTGCCCAGAATTTTAAATGAAGAAATGAGACATGCAATTAAATGTATGAAGAAAGGAAAGGCTCCAGGAAATGATCGAATTATAATTGATATATTAAAAGAAGGAGGTGAAGAAATAGAAACAATTTTAGCAAAGTTATATACCAAATGTCTAAATGATAAAGATGTACCGGAAGATTGGAAAAATGCAGTAATAATATTAATATTTAAAAAAGATGATAAAGAAGATATTAGAAATTACAGACCTATTAGCCTTTTATCAGTTTTATATAAAATTTTTACCAAGATAATTTCAACTCGTCTACAGAGAACTTTGGATTTCCACCAACCAAGAGAACAAGCTGGATTTAAAAGTGGTTTTAGTACAATAGATCATATCCAGGTATTGAGAGAAGTCATAGAAAGGACAAATGAATATGAGTTGTCATTATGTTTTGGATTTGTAGATTATGAAAAGGCATTCGATTCTATACACATTTCTTCAGTGATTAAAGCATTGGATCATCAAGGTATAGATCCAGGATATTGTCATATTTTAAAGAATATTTATAAAAATGCAACAGCAACAATTAGATTACATAATGATACTGGAAAAATCAACATTGAGAAAGGTGTAAGGCAAGGTGACTCCATATCTCCAAAACTTTTTACAGCAGTGCTGCAAGAAGTATTTTGTGGATTAAAATGGGAAACTAAAGGAATGAAAGTAAATGGAGAGTATTTAAGTCATTTAGATTTTGCAGATGATGTAGTTGTTTTTGCAAATAATGTTTCAGAGCTGCAGGAGTTAGCAGATGAAAGTAAAAAAGTAGGACTAAAGATAAATGTTAAAAAGACTAAAGTAATGTTTAATCGATTTGCTCAAAATATGAAAATAAAGATTGATTATGAAGAATTAGAAGAAGTTAACAGTTACAAATACCTAGGTCAGATTATTAATACAGATGGAAACATAATGGAGGAAATTAATCATAGAATTAAACTTGGTTAAAGTGCTTTTGGTAGAAATAACTTGATACTAAAAGGAAATATGCCTATGTGTTTGAAAAGAATGGTTTTTAACAAATGTGTTTTACCAGTTCTTACTTATGGATCTGAGACTTGGACACTTAATAGAAGAGCAATACAGAGACTTCAGACCACTCAAAGGAGTATGGAGAGATGTATGTTGGGAGTAACAAGAAGAGATCGAAAACGCAATGTATGGGTAAGACAACAAACAGGTGTTACTGACCTTATTGAAAAAATTAAAAGATTGAAATGGAGTTGGGCTGGACATATTGCTAGAAGAAATGATAATAGATGGACAATTGAAATTTTAAACTGGATGCCAAGAGATTGTAAAAGACCCAGAAAGAGACCACATGTGAGATGGATGGATGAAATAAGAAAATGTGCAGGTGTGTTGTGGAAAAGAGAAGCTAAAGATCGGAGAAGATGGATTAAACTTAGAGAGACCTTCATCCCGCAGTGGATTGATAATGATGATGATGATGATAGTGAGATTAATTAATAAAATTTGAAAATAAGTGTAAAAGACAACAAAGAAAATAACGAAATATTATGTGACCAAGACGCGTTTTATGATAAAACAAATATAGTGCATAAAAGTAACTATGACAGCAGTAGAATGTAAACTGATAAAAAAAAATCGATTATAATAATACAAATTTTAGACAGAATTACTTATAGCTGTATTCAAACTTGAATAGATAAAATAGATGAATGCAGCTTTTGGACAAAATTAATTATCGCTATACTGAACAGATAAGTTAGACATTCGTTGTTTAATCAAAATTTTTAAGTTTGATTTAATATATAAGTTAAATATACTTCCACAAACATTACGATCGTGTATTGAATGTACCACACATATAAAATATTTGAAATATCCCATAGCCATATTATTTTAGTCACACTCTCCCTTTAAATAAAAAGAGCCTGAATTTTTACAGCTCATTAAAAAGGAAGTATACGATGTGTATTTGAATTACTACTTAGCTATATGTATTATTTGTCAAAAGCAGTACTACTTTCTACACAGACACACAATATATATATATATATTGATTCAATATTTATATATATATATATGAATGTTCCATCATCAGATTTTCAATGAAATGGACGACTGAAGAGTTGTGGGTTGGAGTTGTTTGAAGCCTGTCTATTAAAGTATGAAGATTGACTATCTTAATATAAAGCTGAGCACTGATTGTATATATGTGTGGAGATGGTAATATGGACCAATTGATGAGTGCTGGTTTAGCACGAAATACTATATTGGTGATTAGTTATCTTTTCAACATGTGAGATCAGATGGATTGGCAATATGAGATGGCATGGAGAGTTGAGGGTCATGTGGAAGTCTGAGTTTCGAATCCCTTATATATATATATTTCTAAAAGTAAGCTAGCAAAGAAAAAAATCATATGCATATATAGATAATGCTTTACGAAATATTCAATGCATAAAAAAAAACACTATTAGTTTTACTTAGCTTAACATATTTTCACTGCCTAGCACCATAATCATAACTAATCATACCGATGCATATACACACACTCATAAAATATAATGTAAAAAATATATATACATACCTCATTATCGTAACCTTTCTTTACATTTACAAGCACACTATACTGAACAATATTCTTAATAATATAATGGAACATGCCATGAAGAACTGTGGGGAAGACTAGCAACCAGATGGGCAACAATCTTGTGGTGTGAGGAGTATTCCATCCCATTAATCGGTATACGCCTTCTTTAATGCAATCAAAAATTCCAGGTTTCTCGCTGGCAATATCACTCTAAAAAAATAGAGATATGTATGTATTCAAAATAAAATTACAATTAATATACGTTTAATGGTTTAAAAACTGTGGACAATATACAGAATCTACAATTATTCAAGTAGTGAAACTTAGAAATGTTGAACAGTCTGTTCTTACACAGGTTTAGCAATCAAACTGCAAAAGTGCAGACTTAAGCCAGTGATACTTTTCCGAAGAAATATTGAACTGTTTGCTTCGGTTTAGCAATTAAGTCACAATGATACAGCCTTAAGTCAATGAGTTTTTCTTTGATGATATAGGTCAGCATTACCAGTAATCCCCTGGTGTTAAGAACTCTATAGTTTAGAGATTCATCTAAAATAATAAGGCCCCTTATGGTATTAAAATGCATTATTCAAACTGAACCAGTTTTAAAAAAAGAGTCAATGATAAAAATTGGTGTGCTAAAATAAAAACTGCAATGCTACAACAGTGCTAAAATAATTTAGTAGAAAAATTTAGTGATTGATACAGATAATAACTTAGCCCTGCTTGCTTGGATGTAAGGATAGAGTTTCAGACTCTGGACATGGAGATTTAGGAATTATGGCCCAGTATTGTTATTTCCGGTGATAAACAAAAACTTCTTATGAACTCCCAAGCAATAAATCACTCGATTACATTTTATATAATAGTAAAAGACTACAACAATTCATTACCACCTGTTTTCTGATGTTTTTCCATTTTTGTTTATGAGAGAACAAAATAAGTATAACATATTAAAAGTTAAAAAAGATGCCTTCTATAATAACCTTTATAAGATGGCAACTCCTACTATTTTAAAAGGATTTCAAGATATAAAAAGATCAATATCAACTAATACTTCAAATATCATTTTTATACAATAAAAAATTATGAAGAAAATTTACTAAACTACATAAATATAACACAAGTCCAAACTCTCCATACAGTAATGCCATCCAGTGCAAGCCAGAGTAATCAATGGATGCAATAAAATTTTGTGCATAAATTCCCTATCTATTGCTTATTCGACCAACCTTCCCAGACTACTTTCTAGTTTCATCAGTAAATAATCTTGGATCTGAGAGCACTGCACTTAGGTCTTAGGATCTAATGCAGCCCCCCGTTAGCCACCTTTTACCTTTTTAGTTAACTTATAAAAAAAGCTATTGAGTCCAAAATGAAAACACAATAATGTTCTCAATCCAAGCTCATTCATTTGTATAATCATATAGATCTGAACCCAGTTCATTCACTTGCACAGTTATATAAATTTGAATACAGTTCAAAAATATATAACTATGCGAGCAAATGAGCTTGGATTGAGACATTACTGTATTTTCATTTTGGACTTAGAGCTTTTTATAATTAACCAAAAAAAAAATAAAAGATGGCTGCTGGAGGATTGCATTAGATTCTAAAATCTAGGCGCAGTGCTCTCAGATCTAAAGTGCATCACTGATGAAGGCTAGAAACTAAAAACTGGTCTGGGAATGTTGGATGAGTAGGCACTGAATAGGGGTTTTATGTAAAATCTTCCTGAAACCACTGGATTACTCTATTGTTATTGTTATAACAGCTTGTGTAAGCATAGGAAAGAGTGATCATGTGATGTTTAGTGGTTTAATACCTAAATATTTCTATTTGTTATTGATACAACAGATAATTATAATACAATCTCAAACAAATATAACTGAATAAATCCCATTAAGACAATGATCACTGATAAATATTGCAAATAAGACAAACAATAAACATAAAACTGTAATTAAAATAATGTTTTAAAAATATTCTTCATTTCATGCATATATATAATTAAAATTACCACAAATTCACAACATTCAACCAGACTAGCCATAAACAACAACAACAAACTCTAAAACACAATTAATGGATTAAATGTTACAAGAGACTTCTTAAGTGTAAAGTTTTTTTGGTTGTCGTCAAAGAGCCACCATATCCCATTGGATGGCGCCATTTTTGTGCTAAAACACATAAAAATGCCATTTCCACAGCCGACACGTTCGAACCTGCGTTTTCTATAATACAACTTTTTTGTTGTGCTATAGATTGCAGGCCGCTATGTCGCGTTGCAGTACAGCATGTATGTCGCATCGCAGCAAATACATTTTCCGAATTCGTGCAGTTTATAAAATGGTTACGGCTTGGTGAGAGGGTGTGTTTTTTTGAATTGGATGGAAATGTTGTTTTCATTGGATTTGTTTTTATTTTAAAGTATTAAAATGTTCAGATTTTGTAAAGTAATAATTAACAGACTTTTTACACCGTAGTGTATTGAAGTTTTAAGTGGTAAATGTTGACGAGATATATGTATAAAGTGAGTTGGAATTAGGTAATGCGCCAAGTAACGTACTGTTCGTAACATTCCACGAGAAAAAGAAGATTGTACTGTGTGTATATTTTTGAAATAAAAAAGAACATTAACACAAAAATATCCAGTAAGAAAAGTACAATTGTACACTGTTTTTTTAACTGTCATAAAAAGCATATATTATAAACACGTTTAATAAGTAAAGAAGACATTTTATATATATATTTGTTGTTGTTTAAAAAAGTTTTAGTTTCTTTCTTTTCTCTGACTACTGTTATACTTTGTTGAATATAGTTTACGTTTATTGTCATCATTTATTTTATAGATGTTAGTAAAAAAAAATATTTACAAAAATACGATTTTAATATTTTTTATTTTAGCATTACAAACAACAGAACACTAACCCTAAACCTAACCGTAACAACTTTTACTTTTAGTTGTCATTCTATTTGAAATAAAAAATAGCAGTAATATCTGTTTGTCTGTAAAAAAAAAAAAAAAAAAGTAAAACAAAGACTAAAAAAGTAAAAAATAGCGATAACACAATAATATCTGTTTTACTTTTTATTCCGATTATGAGTTTTTAAACAACAAAAAAAAAAGCTGTAACCCCAGTAAAAAAATCTCCGATAGAAAATTGATTTTTCTAATAAAAAGCAAACTAAAAAAGACGAATCAAATTGTAATTTGTTTATTTTATTTTACATTTATTATTATCATTTAATTTGTATACGTTAATAAAAAATAATATTTAAAATTAAATAGTATTTAAAAAAGACGATTTTCTTTTGTTTTTATTATCGCATTACAAAAAACACATCGAAATGATCTAATTAACGGCCCGGGAATGATCATATTTTATAGTTTAAGCGTGAAAACTGCGCCATCGGCTATTCGACAACAAGTTTTTTTTTTTTTGATAATCTGGTTGAGTTGTGAATTTGGAATAATTTTGATTATTTATTAACGCTTTTAATGTTTATATATACACACGCACACACATACACTAAATTGAAAGAGAAATTATAATTGGAAATGGCCGTGAGCGCATACTAAATCAGCACCGAAAAATGACCTGAGAAACAAATCTTCAAATTGAGATCTTTTGATTCATATAAAAATTGATATGAAACTGCACAATATATAATATATTCTAAACATAAGATAAAACTTAAAACATCAGAATCTCATGAGGGTTTTAAACACAGTGGTGATTCTTAGAAATGTGATGCATGAAGAACTGGGTGGCCAGTTTAATATAAATTCAAAATGTTGATCAAATCCGATCTGTTTGGATGATGATGGAAAAAATTCTTTCATTGTCACTTACTGGCTATTTCCAGAGAGGTCAGTATGAAAACACAAGATGAAAGTTAAAAGAATATCAGTGTATTGTAAGTGCTCTGAACACAACTGATTGGAGATAATCCTTAGATATGTGATATCTGAAGACCTGGATGACCAGCCAATATAAATTTGATCCAAAATATTGATCATATTAGTGGTCATATTCATATATACTTTACCTTAAAAAAAAAAAAAAGAAATTAAAAGTATTTCTGACTCTCTCCAAACGTATTTTGGATCAACTATATAAAGCATTACTTTACAACTGTTATAAATCACATTAGTCAAGAAATTTTCCCATATGACTATACAACTTATTATCAAAAGCTTTTTTATTTTTTTGATGAAATAACACAATAAACATCCTTTAATTTATTTTCCTATTAAAGCTAATTTTTTTTCTAGAATGATTATCAAATATATATACATAATATTTTATAATAAAAACATTTATTTACTGTGCATTAAAAAAACAACAACAAAAAAAGCAATTGCTTTTTGCAACTACAATTGGGGTTTTGATATTTAACTTGAAATAAAAGCACAGATATCTATAAATTAATTAATTCAATAATTTGTTGTAAAAATAAGTGATTGAATTAATTAATTTCCAGATACCCCACAGTTTTACTTCAAATTAAATATAGAAGTCAGAAATAATTATTTTTTGGCTTTTTAGTGCATAATAAATAAAAGTATATACACCTGGGTCTCATTTTAGGCGATAGATAGGTTCCTCAGAAAACACGCGCAAACAAAATTGCGCAACAATAGACGAAACTTACATTGAAAAATGGGGGAAGCGGTCTGTGATTTTTCAAAATTCGCGTAAAAGCAAAGTACCAATGTAAAATTACTTTAAAATTTGCGCAAAAAAAAAAAAAAAAAGGAAATAAAATATGACTAATAAAAAATTTCAAATTTGAAAAAAATTGATAGAAGACAAACTTTTTTTAACTATAATATTTAATTTTATTCAAAATAATATATTTTTATGCATAATTTCCAGTACAGTAATTTACATTTTTTTATACACGTTTTAATTATTATTGCTATTTGCCCAAAAACACATTCGTTTGCAAACTAGTAAAAAATCAGATTCTCATGTGATGTGATGTATTTGTCTTCTCCTTAAACAAAGTCAAGAATATCTCAGCAATTATTCTCACAAGAGAAAATACAACTAGCGCCAAGTTCACTCTCATGTTGTGTTAATGGTTTTCTGTTGATGACGACAATGATTTTATTAATTGTTTATGAACTTAGACTTATGATAATAAAAAGACATTTATTCACCACTGCTGGGAAAAATTTAATTAAAACTAACAACTAAAAATTAAATTCTTATTTTTGTCTTTAATTTTCAATTCCGTTTAAAAATCAAATTTAGTTTTACATCACATTAATTTCAAGTCGCCCGTAAGTAATTTTTAAATTGTTAATTACAATTAAAAATCAGATTTTAATTTTTCATTATGCCCACTGCTATTACTGACCTTTTAAAAATAAACTTGTGGAAACTAAATGATTAATAATTGATTATGTTCTTTTTTAAAAAGCAAAAACAGAATGTGATTTAAAATGCAAAATTAACACATACAGTGTTTGAACAAATTTACATTATAATCTTATAAAATTTAAAGTGTGTATACATAAAATGTGGAAATCATGATTTTAATTTCATTATTGCATAAAATCTTACTATTATAAAGCACTGAAAATATTGAAATTACTAAGATGAAAGTAGAATTCCAATAATGTGCTATTACTTTCAATATAATGTAAGTGTGTGAAATTTATTATTTAAAGTAATAGCGCATTATCGGAGGCCGACTTCCGGTGAAACACGAATAGCATAACTTCAAAATCGTGTTAAATAAGTCCGCGTAAAAAGAGACCCAGGTGTATATCATAAACAGATGGCTATATAGCTGCATAAAAAATAATTAGATAGTTTGGCAGCATGTTCTTCAGTTTCGTTTAGAATTATTTAAGTAATGGGGAAATAATATTTAACTTTCAATTGCATATTTTTAAAATGGATCTCCATTTAACTAAATATTTTAAATACCAAAGTGATAGTATGAAAATTCTCAAACATTAAACTTATTAAATAATAATATGATTTTAATATGGAAATATTTTAATAAGTTATAAATGATTGTAGAAGGGAGAGAAAACTATAAAAGAATGTAAACAAGTTTTTTTTTTTATCTTCAGTAGTTATAATTAATTAGAAATTTAAATTCTCTGAGAAATGTTAAATATTAACATCTCACTCACTGTGAAAGAATGACCACAGAGGCTCAACAATAGGTGAAATGATTAAAGAGATCATGGGAAGATATGTAATATTATCCCCACATTTCTCAAACTAACAATATGACTGCATTACCATAAGAATGAGAACAATATTATCTTCAATGATGATGAAGTTGATGTTTGTATCATGAGATGATCACGATCCCCAAAATGTCCAAGTTGCTTGCAGCTGTGATATGGACATGTAGAGTTATGGAGCTTGATCAAGAGAATATTAAAATATGCCATCCAAAGTATAAGGTCCACAAACAAGTTCCACAAATGGATGATAGACTTATCTTGGCAATCTTTTAGCATAAACCTTTCCACAAACTGGGAAAAAGGTATCTGAATGACTTGTCTAACGGAGTGATATTTCCAGTCAACTATTGTTTACTTTTATGCTCATGATCCTAAATCAACAGCTTGGATCAAGTTCATGATTTATTATTTTCATTAACGATTGCAATGATTTGTTCTATTCAAATAAATATTTTGGCTAGGAATTCTATATAATATCCATCTCAGCAATATTTATGTCCCAGTACTGGTTCTAACTAGGTTTCCTTATCCCATCTTGAACCATTTTTGATACTAGGATATCAAAATCTTAACCCATTTTAAAATCAAGTAGGCTTAACACTTTTCTTCACATGATTATGAAGCAGATATCAATTGCTCTTCTGAAAATCGGAGAGTAATGAAATCTTTAATTATTTTCATTTTTGAGTTTTTTAACATCAAAAATAGGATGGGAATTTAGCAAGTGTTCCTATTATTTTCTGCAAATGCTTACATTTTTAATCTTTTAACATATTATTACCTTTTAAGATTATGGATTCATTAAATTTCCTAAATATAGATTTAAGTATTTAAATCCATGTCTTAGTTTCGTAACTTGCTTGTAGATTTAGACCTGAAGTAACTTAATTTAATTCATTCTGAATATTTTAAATATATATATAAACAATATGGATGCTTATATATTTTCTAGTGATTCCAAATCATTAATCAAATGTTACTGAAATAGTTTTTTTTTATGTTGATACTATTTAAATTATAAACCTGAGTTTGAATACATTACTAAAATAAAAAGCTAGATCCTTAAATAATCATTTAAACAAAATTGTAAATAATGATCACCTCTTGTTATATCAATGCCCTTATATTTTTTATATAATAAATTAGGTGGGCATTGATATAAGAAAAAGTGGGCATTACTTACAAATTTATTTTCTTTAGGGACCTAGTATGTGAATTATTTTAGTAATGTACTTGAACTTGTTTGTTCCCTGAATAGGTTTATATTTCTAGTGTTACATATTTGATAAGCAGTAAAATTATTTACATATTCATTAAAACCAATAATGAGTACTTAGAAATTATCTATAAAAATGGCTTTATATGAAGTTAGTCATATTCAAGTATATATAGTAGGTAAATGAGAAAACTTGTTTAGCCTCAGGAATGGTCAATTAGAAGTAATTGATAGTTTCTTAACAACATCAAAAACTAAAAGTTATCTCTGTTTACATGGATATGATCTCGTTTTTATTCTTTATTACAACACATGGAAATATTTAATTCAGTAATGTAATAAATACATAAAGATATATGTTACATAAATTATTTAAAAGGTATGTTAAAAATATTCAGAAAAAAAGATATATATATATATTTTAAAAAATAAAAAGACTATCATTTAAGTAGTGAGTATAATAAATAGAACAAAGAGATTTTAAATTAGAACAAAAGCTTGTTTAGGAATTAAACAAAAGAAAAAACAAAACTCTGGTTAAATTATCCTAATCTCAATTTAAAATAAAAGAAAAATATAAAATAAAAAAAAATATAATTATAATTTAAGAATTTAAGTAAATTTTCCATTTAAAAGATATGTATCTTTTCTTGAAATGAAAATATAAAATCTAGGAAGTTATCTGTAAACTACAAAATAAAAGACACTTGTCTTTTCCTTTTAAGAATACTACAGATTATAAAATATCTTAAAATTGTAAGTATTTGTTTAAAAGGAAAATGAATGTAAAGTTATTTAATTAATTATAAAATAATTTTATCTATTCAATGTTAAAATAATTTTTTAAATAATTATCTGATTAAAAAGAGATTATGTTATACTGAAAATCATTAAACCACCCAACTGATTACATAATTAATGTTATAATAAAAAAGATTAATTAATTAGAAAACATTGAAACTGATTAATGACATGGGTGAACTCAGACAATGGTTTGTCAAGGTACATAGACTAATACATTTTTATTAGTTCAGTTCTTTCAGTTATTGGAAGTTATTAAAGCTCTTTGAAGTTTTATTGATATTATTCAAGTGATTCTGTTGCTGTTAAGCCTGCTATGCAGTCTATCATTGTGAATGTCTACTTTTGTGTTCCAGCAATAGTCATTTATGCAAATGCCCTAATATTACTATGCTGTGCTAAACTCACAAAAGGGGTGTTTATTCAGTTTTCATCACCCAGTTCCTATACATTTGATAGCCTAAGATGTGACTAAAGTCCTTAACCTGCTATTTCTGAGACATTGCCTGTCATTCATCCAAGAGTACTGCTGAACAGTGCCTAAAGATAGATGCTGCCCCAAAAGAGGAAGCTACAAGCCACTAAAGAAACTGAGAATCAATTCAAGAATATCATTCGTGAACTCTAGAAACTGTCAAGAAGACAGGAATGATCATTCCAGAAGAACTATAGCCAAAACCTGGGTCAATATAAAAAAATAAATCACAGTAATGATTTAAATTAATACACTGCACAAGCTTACACACACCTGCAATAATTTAAATAAAATACAGGAGATTTATAATTTCTTCATAAACTTTTTTAAAATTAGAAATGAATAAATTCTTACTTCCTAATTTAAATTGGAGTTAACTATGCTAAATAATTTGTGTATTTCATTCATATTTATTTCATTCTGGTTGTTGTTATAATTTGATTTGTAAATAAATATGTTGTTATAATTGTTAATTTGGCTTGAGTTCCCTCCATATCTCATCATATAACAATTGGTTAGGACAAAATTTGTCAATTATATTGTTATGAGTTTAAATATGCATTACCTGATAGCTTAAATTACAGGAGTTTCTTATTTATTTGAACTAGTTGAGTACTAAGAATGTCTAAAATCTTTTGTGAATATTCCAGTTAAATGGTATGGATGGTACCAGGGCTTTTATGCCAATATAAGTAAAAGTTGTTCACAGCAGATATTTTGCTTCTAGCAGTTATAGAGCACGTGTAATGGTCTTGAAAGGTGGCTACTGCTTGGGTATTTATAGACAATCTTGGTCTGACAGTATAATTAATCCCTAAAATATTGACTACATCAACCTCTCTGCTTGTGTAAAATGGTGTTGTCAAGTTTATTGACAATATTTTAAAAAATAAATTTTATAAATTATATTTGTAAATAACTAAAACCGAGAGGTATCGCAGCCGCCATGCAAGCAAGTAGTTGGTTGCAGACGGTTGTGGGTTCGCGTCCCGGCCGATGCTATGACACATGGAAAATGTTCGTATCCATTATAGTATGTATCATATCCTTTTATAGTGCAGACTAATGGTAGAGAGGCAGATGTGATAGCTAAAAGATACTAGAGTGAACCTCAATTAGATGACGTTAAAAAACAAATAAATTAAAGTTTGGTCTTTTAAAACACTGCAAAGTTTTCAGTATTACTTATTTGAAATCCCAATAAAAATGACATCCTTAGTAGTGTTTAAGAAAATGATCCATTTTCTAAGTGTGAAATCAACTGTGAATGTACAAATGATGTGGTAGATTTTATCTGAATAATTCAAGATGACTTTATTTCTTAAAAAAAAAATCAAATGAAGAATAAATATTAGCTTTTTGAATGGGTTTTAATTCATAATTCTTGTTTATTATTATCAACTGTATGTAAAACTATTTTCTTTCATCACAGCTGTGACACCTAAGCTTTACTAATTAATAGATGACCCAGGACCTTTTCGTTATTAAGACTTACATTAGGTGGCACAGCTGTGATGAAAGAAAAAACATATGCTGCTAAAGTAGCAATATGCAGGCTGGAGTCATGTCACAGAATTGTGATATATATATATTTTGGTTTTTAAAATTTCAACTTTTACATTTGTTTAATCACTATAGTTTTGTTCAATATACACATTACTTAAGCGTGAGTATAAGTATATCAATGAATAAAAGAAAAAGTGTGATGGTTTTATACTACAATTTCAATTGAATATTATTAACATTATTCCCGTGAGAATTCGATTCCCCGTTCATCTCAATGAATAAAAGAAAAAGTGTGATGGTTTTATACTACAATTTCAATTGAATATTATTAACATTATTCCCGTGAGAATTCGATTACCCGTTCATCCCGAATTTTATGCTATTTTTCAAATGCAATATCATATAATATACTTATAAACTGCTTTAAGTTCATTAATATCAGCTTTGTACTATAATTTTAAGATATTCGCATTATTTCTATGAAAATTTGCCCCCCTTTTCATCCTGCCACCAGTCATTTTTCTAAAAGCAACCTTATGATAAATGAAAATCTTTATATCCAGATCAATAAATTTTTAAAATAAGACAAAATTATTCTTTAGTGATAAGAGTCAGATTACATTAGTAATCATAACATAATGAATTTGTCCTTGATTTGTCAGATGGGAGCATGAGGTCCTAGGATCGATTCCGGTTCTGGCACTTCCAGTGCCCAAACTCCTTATGAATTCCTAAGTAATAAAGCCATGTGATTATTTATTTTATTTAAGAACAATCAAATAAAAACAGAAATAATTAAAGATAATGCTCTGCAAGAAATCATGTCAGATGGAAGCATGAGGTCCTCGGATCGGTTCCGGTTCTAGAACTTCCAGTGCCCAAACTCCTTATGAATTCCTAAGTAATAAAGCCATGTGATTATTTATTTTATTTAAGAACAATCAAATAAAAACAGAAATAATTAAAGATAATGCTCTGCAAGAAATCATGTCAGACGGAAGCATGAGGTCCTCGGATCGGTTCCGGTTCTAGAACTTCCAGTGCCCAAACTCCTTATGAATTCCTAAGTAATAAAGCCATGTGATTATTTATTTTATTTAAGAACAATCAAATAAAAACAGAAATAATTAAAGATAATGCTCTGCAAGAAATCATGTCAGACGGAAGCATGAGGTCCTCGGATCGGTTCCGGTTCTAGAACTTCAAGTGCCCAAACTCCTTATGAATTCCTAAGTAATAAAACCATGTGACTATTTATTTTATTTAAGAACAATCAAGTAAAAACAGAGAAATAATTAAAGATAATGCTCTGCAAGAAATCATATTCACGAAGAACCTTTGCATTATTTTAATGTGATGATTTTTAACTATCACACATACGTATATAGTAACACGCAAAAACAAAAACAATTTGAACTTGTAATTATTGTTTCTGCAGTTGATACATAAATAATTGTCATAGAAACAAACAAAAATGTTTCATTCAAATATCTTGTATAATTAAACTTTGGAACCAGTGACTGTGAAAGTTATTATTGATTGTGATTTTATAAATCATATTCCGTACTAAGGTTTAAATAATGTATGCAACGGCTTAAAATGTTTTAATCATATTTCTAAATACATTAGATTTATAATTTGATCAGTTTTAATTTTATTTATTTTTAAATAAATTTATTTAAAAATATTTTAATACAAACAATAAATTCTTTCGAGTTAATTGTGTTAGAATAATATTCGCCTTTTACTATTGTTACTTTTTTTTGAGTGTGTTATTTAGAATAATTGCTATAAAATAATTACAATACATTATTGGACTTTTTACACACAAGCACCCCCACATATTTACTTATAAAATAAGCCAACAAAGTTACTAAATAAAAGCAATATCGATAATCAATACCTTTGTGATTTGATTTAACACAAATCACAAATGTACATTTCTTATGTTCTGAAGCATTGAAGTATATAAAAGACGCATAAAAATAATGGTTCAAATAAATATTTACTGAACAAAATAAATATACTACTTTTAATTGTATGTCCTGCTAGTTTATGTGTATATACATATTCACACACAGAATTAGCAGAGAAATAAACATAATATAATAACAGTGCTGAAGTTTTCAATCAACTTATATCATGTATCCTAATCAGTAAAAATACGTTAGTGCACAAAATATTGTAATTCTCAATTCTTAACTAAAAAAATAATAATTAATAATCAGTATTTATACTACAGTAAGAAATTAATGTTGATGTGATGTATTTGGCTTCTCCTTAAACGAAGTCAAGAATATCTCAGCAATTATGTCCAGATAAACCTGTTAGCCACTTTATTTTCCTTTCCCCACTCTAAGTCTTCCCATATTCTGCCCCACCCCATTTCCACAACATAATCTTTGTCAACTTTATGGCCTTTATATCCAAATCCCCCTTATCTTTTTGCAAACCCAGCATAAAAACTAATAACTCACTTTCTGTATAGTCACTTTGTTCATGTCTATTCTTCCATAACTTCATTATCTGTACCCTTTCTGCCTTCAAGCATTTACATTCAATCAACAGATGCCTAATATTCCTTCCTTACACAATTTGCACCCTAAAGCACCCACAGTTTTCCATGTATATTCTCTTGTTGCTAAAGATCCCATTGGAGCCTTAAACAATAAACTACATTCTTTACTATTATCATAAACTAACTCACATCCAATATTCCATTTACTTCTATATATATTTAAACTCTTCTTACCCTCCATACTAGTTCTCCATCTCTCCAACTCCCTATTTTTCATTAATGCTTCTATTCTTTTATCCCATTCCTTACCACTATAACACTCAACAATCCTCCTAACACAATCATCCCACCTTTTATACAATTATACTGATATAAATTACTTTAAAAAAATCTTTTGCATACCACATTACCTTTCTCACCCATCTTATTACCTGCCCTTTACTCATAACCCAATTAAACACTATTTTGGCTATTCTTTAATCCATAAACTGCAACCCACCAAACATTTTCATTTTACTTTTTGCATCTCTCATATAAAAACTTGACTATCCCATTTCTCCTTGAATTGCCTCCTTTGCTGTCCACATCTTTGCATCTAATGCATGTCTTCCTACTTCCCGTTGTACTTTCTCTAAATATTCTAAAACCCTTTTACTAACACATAATGTATCATTACCATATGTCAATCCTGCTACTGCAACTCCCTCCCATACAATTCTGGCTACATTGTATTTATTATATAAAAATACTGTTAGTTTCTTTACCAAACCCTTTCTTTTCTTTGCTTCATTTACCAATTTTTTCTCCCATTCATCCAAGCAATTTTCCTGATTACATAAGATGATTCCCAAATACCTATATCTATCCACCACACTTAACTTTATATCTCCTAATAAAAATTCTACATCTCTTTCCCTAGTATTAACCATCAATATATTTGATTTTTCTCACTAAATTTAATCCCCATCTTTTTACCCACCCTTGCACATGTCCTCAACATAATTTTCATATCTTTTCTTTTTTCTGCACACAAAAAGCTATCATCTGCAAAAAAAAAAGACCTGCCAAAGTATATACTCCCTTACCACCTATTAACGGCATCTCTACCCCTCTTCCTAGTCTTTCTATTGTTTTCTCCATTTCACTCAAAAACAACAAAAACAAAATAGGTGACATAGGGCATCCTTGCCTTAATCCCACTCCATTTTTAACTTTAACTGATTCTATACCCCCTAACTGGTAAGTATAATAATTATTTTCATATAATTTCTTAATATTTACTAAAGCTTCATCCATTCCCAAATTGGCTAACTTTACCCATAATCTATTTCTATTCACTCTATCATATGCTTTCTCTATATCTATAAAACTCATATACAATGATCTACCTGAATTCCTACTCATCTCCATAAGTTGTGTAATTACAAACAAACTATCTCCTATATGCCTATCTGACCTAAAACCTCCTTGCATTTCCCCCACTACATTATTCTCTTCCATCCATTTTACAACTCTTCCAGCTACTATATATGAGAAAACTTTATATAAAACTGATGTTACCGTTATCAGTCTATAATTATTTAACTTTCTATGATCCTTACCCTTTCCTTTAAATAATAATCTTATTCTTGTATTACTCCAACTAACTGGAAAAACTGTCTTCTGTGCCATCTTACTAAAACACGATAATAACTTTGCTTTTGCTCTATGCCCTAAATTCATTACCATCTCTGCTGCCCATCCATCTAAACCTCTCGCCTTTCCACTTTTCAATATCTTCTCTGCCTCATTCAATTCATTTTTTGTGAACCTAATATTCCCATTACTAACTGCTTTCATTTTTTCTATCACTACTTCCTTCACATCTAACATCTTTTCAATATCCATTACATATCTATTTAAGATTCTCTCTACTTCTTCTCTAGAGCTACACTCTATTCCCTCATCATCTATTAATACTATCTATCTTCCCCTATATTTCGTCTTTTAATATAATTCCAAAATTTTTAACTCCCATCTCTTCCACTTTTATTAACATCCTCCAGCAATTTACTATTTAACTTCATCCTCTCTCTATAATTATCCATTTTAGCCAACTTCTTCTTTTCTAAGTACTTTCCCCATTTAGCATTAATATCATTTTCACTTTCTTTGTTCTTAATAGCACACTTATATTCTCTGCATGCCTCTTTAATCTCTTTTACACTTTTACTAACTCTCATTTTTTTATTACTTTTATTCTTCTGCATATTCTCAACTAAAACCCTATTTGCCACTTTTTCTATTTCACAACACCAATCCTTATACTCATCCCCATCCAACTGCTCCTTGGTTTCTTCAACTTTCATTTTATATTCTTCAAACTTATTCTTATCATTCACTCTCCATCCACATCTTTCACTATTATTTCTACTTTTATTTCTATCCTCCATCATATTACTAACCATTTCTATTACAATAAAATTATGATCACTATTACATACTCTCTCTTCATTATCAAACACCTTAATTTTCCGTATTTTATTCATTCCCTCTTTCTCTACCAATACATAATCTATTGTGTGAAATACATTATGCCTAGACCATGTGTATTGTCCCTCATACATATCTGATAAATTTCCAATGCTGAAATTTACTCTTTGACAAAATTCCTTCAACAACTGACCATTCTTATTATCTACATCATCAATTTCTTCAATATGTCCATTCATATCCCCTATAACCATTATTCTCTTTCCCTTTTCTTTAAAAATTTGTATATCCTTAACTAGGCATTCATATATACTACTGTTCCACTCCATTACAGTTTGACTATCTCCAGTAACTATATACCCTACAGCCACCATCCATTCTTGTCTACCCAACCTTATTTCAAACCACAAATGCTCTTGACATTTAACAATATTTAATATTTCCTCGATATAACACCTATACCATCACCCCTTTTTTCTTTTTCTTTTCTGTTTACACCCTGCCATACCACCTCTTCTAAAATAGGTTTTCTTCTTCTTTTAGATGAGTTTCCACTATTGCTAATACCTCCAGCTCTTCATTTTCAATTGCTTTATTTAATTCCAGCCACTTTTCTGGTCTCCTACCACCTTGCATATTCAAAAACCCAATTTTAACAATTTTTTCTTTCCTGACTATTCTTTTATAAATTCTTTTGATTCTTTCTTCTCCATTACATTTATAACAAACTTTCTTACCATTAATCTTACAAAACCATTCCCTCTCCACATCTACACTTATATCTAAATCAACCATCTTTTGCTTATCTTATATCCCCTCCATTCTTCTTGTTTTTGATAATATTACAATTTAAAAGCCCACCCCCCTTTAAAAGTTTCCTGAGTTATATTCTTTAAATATCAAACTTCCTAAAACTTCACTTCCTTGTTTTCCTAAGTGCAATCCGTCTTTACTATATAACTCCCTCTTTCCAATAAACCATTCCCATACATCCACAAACACAACATTATTTCTCTCACACAATTTTTTCACTCTCTCATTTATAGAACATACTACATCTCCATTAATCCAGTGCTGTCACCTATTGTAAGCTTGAGTAAATAAGATACTACAGTTTAATTAAATCTTATCCAGGGCTACCCTATCATTATCCCTGGGTTAGTTTCTGATTTATGGCTTTCATTTGGCATTAAGCATAGGATAGAACAGGAGATTTTCGAAGTCTGACAATATTCAAACTTGCAATAGATAACAGAGCTGAAATAGTGGAAATAAAAAAATTTTCTATTGAAAAGCATTGTGTAAGATGAAGTTATGTGATGTTTTGTGGATTCAATATTTACATTTAAAAGATTTCAACATATAATCAAATATCTACTCAAGTATTGACTTTAACAATATATATTTTCAGTAAAATTATTTTGGAAAAGATTTATATTTTCAAATTTAAAATATTTTGTTTTGGAATGCACGTAATAAATTCCAGTTATTTTATATTTTTGTGACTATGGAGTACATTTTATAAATTATGCTACATATTCGGCAAAATATAATATATCAACATATTGTTAAAAATATTAAGCATGATAGTTGTTATAGATAATTGTTGGTATAGCAGGCTGGGCTGTAGAAAGAAGTTTGCTATTAATTGAAAGAAGAAGCAATGATTTCTCTTTGAGATCTTCAAGAAACTGAGTAAGGTAAATTCCTAATGGCCACTCAATATATTCTTGTCATCGCAGCTGTTATTATTGTGTGGTTCTTCCCATGGTGAATGCATATGGACAGAATGTTCACCTACATGCATCACTAGGATACTGAGTTTGTTGTCTTTTAACATCTGAATTTAAGATCAAGCAATGCCATGATCTTTCTTCTCAATTATCTGACTGTTTTTTTTACTTATAGGTATTTACAAAAACAAATTAAAATACTTATTTCCAGGAGGCTGGAAACCTTCCTACCAGGCAGTGATTGATGCTGAAACTACACAATGATGGACCATTTTCAAAGATTTTATAATAATTGTATTTATATATTGAACTATTTCTATCATCTAATATAAGTATTGAATGCCTTTAGAAACATTTAATTTTATTTAAATATTCCAAATACATTTAACTGTTAGTAATAGTACACAGCTTAGTATATGGACAATGTTTTGGGAGGTATCATTATACCCTCTTTTTCAGGTATTGCTGGCCTGACCAGTGACAGCATTAGCAAGGGAATCGAACCTGGACTCTCAGATTCTTGAAAATTGCCGTAAAATTTAATATTCAAGGATCTGAGAATCCAGGTTCGATTCCCAGAATCTTAGGGTCCAGGTTTTATTCCCTTGATAATGCTGTCACTGATCAGGCCAGCAACACCTGAAGAAGAGAGGAGAATAAAAGCTCTCAAAACATGGTCTATATACTAAACTGTGTGCTATTACTAACAGTTGAATATATTTGGATTATTTACATAAAATTAAATGTTTCTAAAGACATTCAATACTTATATTAGATGATGGAAATAGTCCAATATATAACTAAAATACTATCATCACAAATCTTTAGGAAAACATTATAAAACAATGTTAGACTTTTTGAATTTAAAGAGAAAGGTGAGACATTTGATTTAAAAAGTAGACACAGACTTTACCATAAAAGAACAAATATTGGAGCACAAATGAAGTGGAATTCATTAAAAGGTAAAAGAATAACATTGTAGAATATAATATATTTGATAGAATAGTAAGATTAATTATTCAACTTAAGTGAAGATATTGAAAACAGACAATTCTAGTTTAAACTCCAACAAGTTCTCATTGTAATGAAGTAAAGGATTTATATATGTACGTACAAAATGCTTCTGATCAAAATTATCATGGAAGACTTAAATACTAGAATCGATAAACAATTAAAAAATGAGTGTTACGGGTAAATTAATTATGGTAACAGAAATGAGAAGGGATAGAGAATTGTGGAGTTTGCAAAAACTGAAAAGCTGTATAATTTATTTCTTACAGAAAAACTAAACGGAAATGATCATCCAAATAAAAATATAGAAGAATTGGATTTTATTTTAACTAATTACAAAACTGTATTTCAAGAATGCGAATTTTTAAGAGATTCAACACAAACAGTAAGTGATCATTGATCAATAGCATTACGATATGTGTTAACGCAAAACAAGAAATATGAAAACTATTAAGAAAGATGGTATTAATAATTGACATTCCTAATCTTCAGAAATACTCCAATGGATTTAAATTAGAACTTGAAAATGGTAGATTTTGGAGAAAAAAATCAAAAAGAAATAACTGATACTTTAAAGATAGCAGATACAAAAAAGTAACATTTAATAGTAAATTTTTTACCCAGATGAGACAATAAGAAGAAAAAATTAAAATTTTTAAAAAATTCATTCCAAAAAATTTCAATATATACTATTGTAAAATGGCATAATGAGATAATAATAATGTAAATATAATTGGAATTGGCAAGGAAATCTATAGAAGGGAATAAAAGCCGCAAAAGTGTAAAACAATATTTTGGTAATAGAAGCAAAAATGAAATTATAAGAAAGAACTAGAGAACAAAGTAATCTGTACAGGTATTATATATTCTGAATTGTTCAGCATTTTAAATTAAAAGGTGACACATGCATTTAAATGTATGAAGAAAGGAGAAGCTTCAGAGAATAATGAAATTATTGATATTTTAAAAGAAGTAGGTAACAAAATAGAAAAATTGTTAGCAACATAGTAGATCACAGGATAATGAATGAAATTACCATTATACTTTGGATTTGTAGATTAACAAAAGGCATTTAATTATATAAGCACTTCTATAGTAATCAAAGCTTTTGATCATCAAGATATAGATCAAAGGTAATGTCATATTTTGAAGAACATTTATCAAAAAGCAACAACAATGATTAGATTACATAGTAATACTAGGAATATTAACATGGAGAAAGGTGTATGACAGGGGGACTTCATATCTACAAACTTTTTATAGAAGTTTTACAAGAAGAGTAAAAGTGGAAATTTAAGGAGTACAAATAAATGCAGATTACTTAAGTCATCTAGATTTTGCAGATGGTATGGTTGCTTATGCAAATAATGGTCCGGATACTACAGAAAATCAGATAAATATAATAAATTAGAATTAAATATAAATGCTAAAAAAGACTAAATTAATCTTCAATGGATTTTCTCCTAAGAATAAACTAAGATTGTAACCTTTAAAAATAAGCGTCTGAAAAATTCGAATGTAGGGACCTCTGCAGGTCTTAGCCACAAGCTTACGCTAGGAAGAAAAGAAGGAAACCTTCTTTACTTCAACCTACTTTTATATATGAATAGGTGAAGCTGAAGTGGTTAGATCTAAGAGTGTGAAGCTATTCAATACTTCACTAATTAAGTCCACAATTCTTATTATACATTAATATTCACGAAATCTTACGATTTACAATGAGTCAATGGAAAGATCTTATAGTAAGAAATCTATTACGATAATTTAAAGTTGTAATTATAAATTTTATTAAACGCACATTATTATATTAAGTAATATTTACTAAGGCTGTAACCTTTAAGAATAAGTGTCTGAAAAATTCGAATGTAGGGACCTCTACAGGTCTTAGCCACAAGCTTACGCTAGGAAGAAAAGAGGGAAACCTTCTTTACTTCAACCTACTTTTATATATGAATAGGTGAAGCTGAAGTGGTTAGATCTAAGAGTGTGAAGCTATTCAATACTTCACTAATTAAGTCCACAATTCTTATTATACATTAATATTCACGAAATCTTACGATTTACAATGAGTCAATGGAAAGATCTTATAGTAAGAAATCTATTACGATAATTTAAAGTTGTAATTATAAATTTTATTAAACGCACATTATTATATTAAGTAATATTTACTAAGGCTGTAACCTTTAAGAATAAGCATCTTACTACAAGATCTTTCCATTGACTCATTGTAAATCATAAGATTTCGTGAATATTAATGTATAATAAGAATTGTGGACTTAATTAGTGAAGTATTGAATAGCTTCACACTCTTAGATCTAACCACTTCAGTTTCACCTATTCATATATAAAAGTAGGTTGAAGTAAAGAAGGTTTCCCTCTTTTCTTCCTAGCGTAAGCTTGTGGCTAAGACCTGTAGAGGTCCCTACATTCAAATTTTTCAGACGATTATTCTTAAAGGTTACAGCCTTAGTAAATATTACTTAATATAATAATGTGCATTTAATAAAATTTATAATCATAAGAATAAAATAAATACCATCAATGATGAATTAGAAGTTAACAAGTACAAATACCTTGGTCAAATTATTAATACAAAAGGAAACATAATGGATGAAATAAATCATAGAATTAAAATTGGAATGGATAAAATAAAATATGCCTATATGTTTGAAAAGAACGTTTTTAATTTATGTATTTTTCTTACATATGAATCTAAGATTTGGACACTTAACAGAAAAGTGATAGAGATTCCAGATTACTAAATGAATTATGACAATATAGATATTAGGAATAACAAGGAAAAATTGCAAATAAAATACATGGGTGAGAGAAGAAAAAATGATCACTAATATTATTGAAACAGTTAAGAGACTGAAATGAAGCTTGGCTTGAGATATTGCTAAAAGAATGCCAGTTGAAGTTTTAAATTTGATATTGAAAGATTGTAAAAGACCTAGAAAGAGATTGTGCATGAGATGGTAAGAAGAAATAAAGAAATTTTGTGGTGTGATACAAAGAAGTGAGACCTCAACCTTATAGTAGATCAAAAATATCGAAAACAATGCTGATTATAATGATAGCAGGCAGACTACCATATCTATAGTGTCAAAACTTTCAGATTCAATAACCTATGATTTGGAAAAAATATTAAAAATATTAAGTGGGTTTGTATAATTTAACCAGTGAGTGGTTGTTGCAACTTTATAGTCATAGCTTAACTGGCACCTTACTTTTTGTAATGAAAATATGCCACTATTGTTTAATTAAATGGAAGCTGGAGATGGTATATGGTATTTAATATTCGTTTTTATTATCCTGTTGTCAAACAGACAAAGTTCTTGCAGTTACTTTATAACTAAGGTTATAAAAAATAATTGCCTAGTATCAGCTTATATAACACAATTGCTTACAGTAGCAGAATGACTTAAAGATAAAAACCAAGTGGTTAGAAAGTGGTGATAAGTTTAGTTTCACTGCAAATAATGTTTGTCAATTGGTTTTAAACAATACTTAAATTTTTCGCCTTCCTCAGCAAATTTAAGTTGATGAAAAAACATGCAATGCATAGTATCAATCAATCAATAGTATTCTGTCCAATAGACGGTCCAGAGAGTAGTCACATCAATTCATACATTCTTCCACTCCATTCTCTTCCCACTATTTCAATTCTATATGTGTCCCCATCTCTTATATTATAGAATAATGCCAATCTCTTCCATCCTATCTTCTTATTTCCATTCACCATTCCCTCCAAAATATCTTTTATTAAACTATAATTTCTTGTTAATATATGTACAATCCAGTTTCTCCTTCTCTCTCTGATGCTCTCAATCAATCTTCTTTCCTCATTTACTCTTTTCAAAACTTTAAAAATGTAATATATATATAGAATATAATGGCGAAAATGAAGAAGAAAACAGTCTGCATATTGGCCTTAAAAAAATATAAATTCATTGATTATTACAAAAAGAGACTTCAGAGAAAAACTTTAGAATATTGCTATAAAAAGATTACTTGAGAAATATAATTTAATCATCAGAAATTGAGTAAAAAACAAAAACAAAACAGAGCTTTATTTGTTTTAAAAACTGTCATTAGCGATAGAACATTTTAAAGTTTTATATAAATGCAGGTTTTTCAATTTGGGCTTGTAGCTTGATAGTATAACAAGAAAGTAAAAAAAGGCTGCTAGAGGAAAGAAAGCTACACTATTCAAAAATACAAGAAGCTCCTCACTGATAAAAGTACAAGCTAGAAACAAATCTAGGGATATTTAGCTCTGGATACGGATTTATTATGTACTAACACCTAACATTAAAACTTATATTTAGATGACATAAAAGTTGCGAGATTTGGAAAAAAATATAACTATATATATATATACACACACACATTCACAAGAGAAACAATATATTATAATTACTTGGCACAACTATAATATTTTTATTTTTTGAAAATGATTTGATGGACGTAGTCTTATTATTTTGAATCAAAATACAACCCTTAGACTTATAGATATAATATAAACACATTTTATTACTGCCCTACATAATTTCATGTACTGAAATAACGATGGACACGAAACTCAAAGTCTATGGACCATGGTTCTGCTCCTTCACTTTCGTTGCTTGAACTTCAATAAACTATTTTATTATTTTTTACTGTCAAAAAAAAAAAAAGTCAGTTGTTATATATATATATTTTAAGTGTCATAGCATCGGCCGGGACGCGAACCCGTAACCGGGCAACTGCCTGCAAGTGCAAGGCAGTCGCGCTGACCTCTCGACCACCAATGCAAGACTATTTTTTAGGTACAGTACCTTTCATATCATGACATCAAAAACTATGGATTCAAAAACTCGCAATTTGATAAAGAAAATTAAAATAAATCTCTGCTTAATACATTCATTCAGTGACATTGTTGCGACCTCAGTAAACGCAATGCATGTTATTTTTCTGCTTGAATTAAAAAATTAAACTAAGTTAAAATGGCCACAAGCCAAGTATAATAAAAAAAGCAAAATACTTTCTTTTAAAAAAAAAACAACTTACATTCTGAAGCTGCGAGATATTCAATATAAATGAATCATTAATTTGCTAAACAGTAATAAAGGAAAAAGAAATTCACGCTAATATTCTTTATGCTCCTGAAATTATGTAGTACATAATAAGTTTTTCAGTGATGCCTAAAAAAGCATTAAGTTTGACAATGGAAGATATGAACGAAAGAGTGTTGCAATAAAGCAATGAAGAACTGCAACAGAAAGTGTTGAGTGTATGGAAAGACTCTAGAGAAGAGCCACTGGGAAAATGACCAATTCTATTATTAAAATGAATGGATGTATAGATTGAGAACGTAAAATCATTACATAGGCATTATATCTCATACATAGTCATCAATTTGCATCACAAGGAGAATGAAGAAAAAAAATCTATTTTTCTTTGAGAGATGGATTGAATATATTCACGTATGTATTCATCGTGATTTAGTACAGCTGCAATACTTAAATATATAGACATTTGCCTGAAAGTTTGTGATAATGGTACCTTAGTAATAAATATATGTTGGATTATTTCCATCATCTAATATTAACTGTTAATTATCTTTAAAAAACCTCAAAGTTTATTTAAACTTTTCAATAAAATTCAACTGTTAGGGTTTGTATATAACATAACATTTAGAATACTATGATTTCCCTCTCCTTTTCAGGTGTTTCTCACCTGACTAAGCAATACTAGCATGGGAATCGAAGCTGAATCTTTAGATTCGTGAATGCTATTCTATCAAAGGTGGCAATGGAGGATCCTTATGATTACTCCTCTTAAGATTAATGAGTGGTTTCCAAACATTTTGAATTATCACACTGGGTTGACATTTGGTGTTATTTACCATTGATAGCAGCTTTTTTTGAACTTTCTTCTTTGTGCTTTGAAAATAGTTCAACATATAACTAATATTAATGTGTAGATGTTTTCTTGCTTGATCCATTACACCAGACCCCTTTTCATAATTGTATTAAACTATTTGTATGTTTTTTTTTTCTGACATCCTAGTGTGTAGAATTTTTAAACTGAACTGTGTTTTAAGTATTATTGTATAGATTTTTCTAATACCAAAGTCCTGTCCAAATGTTTCAATCATAAAAAAAATATATTTAAAATTCACAGATATCATGGAAAGACCAAATCCTGTAAGTAAATAAAAAAGATTACAGAACTATCACCTTTGGCTTTCTAAATTTGAATTAAAATCCTTTTAATTCTCGCTGCCACAATATGAACACTTTGATTTGATAAAAATAGTACAATTGATTCTATTTTTTTTTTTTTATGGTCTATTTTCTTCTACAGATACTAATTAATTCTCTGCAATTTCCCACATCTCAGAAGCACCCATATTATAATACCATCTCCCAGTTAAAGATAAATGTTATTTTGCTAAAATGTCGGGATATTTATGTATCTAAACCTTCAACACAATTGCTCCTGGAAACCATTATTATCCATGAGAGAATGTATTATAAGTATTAATATATTTTTATAATATTTATATATACATAATTCTATATATAAATTATCTTCCATATACTCATTTCCTTTATTAATTCTATTGTACAGAACAAAATTTTTTCAATATCCAGGTTACGTATTATCGTGTAGCTCCACTAATGTATGATAATATATATATATAGATCTAAAAATTTTTTTAGTTCATACAATAAAATGAGATTTATAACAAGCTAATGCAGCATATAATTTGCAACAATCATTAGAGAATCACCTTTCCACATATGGACTGTATAGATTTATTAACCCTATGAGGAATACTCGCCCTTTCCAAATACAAGAAAAAGTTTTTTGAAAAGATAAGATGAATCCACCTTATCTTTTTTACTTAAATGTATATGTATAGGCAAGTCTTAAGCATTTAGAAATAAGAGCATGAAGATCTTAAGCAATCACTTTTAATTCCATTCACTATGTTATAATCAATGATGTTTGAGAAATTTTTACAATTTATTGCATGTCAGTATTAAATGTAATATTAAACATATATCACAAGTGTTTGGAAAGAGAATATTCCTCAAGGTATTATAAATCTATACAGCACATGTGTAGAGGAAAGATTCCCTAATGACTGATAAAATGAGATTTGTAAAGCGAATATATAGAAGATCATTTATATAGTGAAATGAAATAACATTGAAAGAAAGAACTAGATATTTCTTTACTGACTTAATTAAATATAATGCATTAGGTTATTTTTTCCCCTTATAAATAAATAAAACTGAAAAAGATTATACAGTGACAATGTTGTTTTACATTTAATACAGAAAGAGTTTCAGCTACATTTTATTCCCTTCTCAGCGCAACATATATATTATTATAATCATTATAAACTTTTCATTCATAATACAATAAAGTTATAATATACACTAGATCAATATACTATTTCAAGTATATATTATCCATATATAATACTCAAATATTTTACGCTAATATTTCACACATTACAAAGCTGATAAAAATGTGAATATTGAAAGATTTAGGGCTGAAATATAATAAACAATCGATTGATAGTGTAATTAAAAATTTTAATCACCAACCCAGCAAACATACAGAACAAAACCAGAATTCTGCTGCCTTATATAAGAAATATATACACAAACTTACAAACAATTTTTTACAACGATTTTAGTTTATGCTATCGAAATCCTCCCAACTTTAACAATACCAAAGATCAGCTCCTCACCAATATATGCACAGCAGGTTGTGTATAATATAGCTTGCCCTGAAAATAACTGCTGAGCATCATACTATGGGGAGACTAAGGCTTCAGTTCATACAAGACTATAACAACGTAAGTATGCGTACAACAAAGCTCTAGCAGACCCCTCCCATCCATCTATTTTTGCACAGCACAGAGCTACAAAGGGCCATCCCTGCATTCCAGATAAAACCCCGGGTATTGTGCAGAGAGTGACATGAGTTAAGGGGGAAGATTAAGGAGGTTTATTTCAGTGTTTCGGATGTTAATTCCATAAATGAAAGATACGTTTTATGCCATTTCCAAGAAATGGCAAACTTGATTTGCATAATTTTGCATTTCTCACACAGAACAGTTTACACTACAAGTTCCCAGAGCTTTGAAAATGAAGGCCTCACCCTTCGAAAGTACTAAGCGACATAATAAAATAAAAAATAAAAATAGAATTATTGGCGTAATGTGTGAAATATTAGAGTAAAATATTTGAGTATTACATATATACATCAACACATATTTCAATTTAATTATATATATATATATGTAAGTAAAAAAAAAGTTATAATTCAAAAACTTTATAAATTTTATGATACAACAGTGATTATTTTTCATTTCAAAGTGCTCTCATGGACACAATCATATGTATTAATAATGTTTCTTCATTATTTTTAGCTTGCAAACGTTTAATATGATCCAGTCTTTTGTTACGCAAAATGTTTTCTAAATGTAAAGCTAAAAAACTACAAAATTTAAGAAAATTTGCAAACATCTTCCTTAAGTGATAAAATAAAAGTTACCAATTTTTAATCACAACAGAAAAAATTTAACTAGTTAGATGTTCTAACAAGGAAAAAACAAAGTTGTATGAAATTTATCAGGTAATTTGAAATGGGTAAAAGGGTAATATAGAGGATCCAATGTTGATGCAGGCATAAAAATATCAAATGATGTTGTGATGCCATGACTGTTGATAAGGAGATTATTTTTATTTTTCCTTTAAAAAAAAGTTAATGAAGAAAAAGGATATCTTCTAGAATATGTTGAACTGTGCTTTGATATATCAATAACTTGAGAATGTCAAAATCTGATTATTTCTTTTAAAAATAATATGGTATAGAAAGTTTTTTATTATTTTTTGAGAGAATGTGTATGTACGATCTCTTTATTATTAATTATATTACTACTTTTAAAATTTTTGAATATACTATTTTGACACACATACAATATTTATTTAAGAAAACACTTGTATTATATATAAAAACATGCACCTATATGCATTTTGAAACAGTATTGTATACTTACAGTACAGTAAACAGAATAGTCAATAAAATAAAAAAGTCATATATCACATGACCCAATTTTTTAAGCTCGTATATAAAAATGAGTGGTGCTAATTGCTCTAACAAGCTTTATTGATAAATGCCACAAAAGAAAGCATTTAAAAATCTCCATAAACCATTCTCGATCCTCAGACCACTGGTTTCATGCTTTGGCATTCCTCAATGAGCGCTAGGATAGTTTCAGACCCTAGATCTAAAAATACCAACTCAAAGCCAGCATTTATTTAAAAGTTAACTAACTATTAAATAGAAAATCTGAAAATTTCAGACACCTATATATCTTCAAACCCAGCTTTCTAACTTAAACAGCTATATGGGATTGAGAGACCTTCAGCCAAATCCCATCCTTAGCAATATAATGTCACTTAAGACCTAAAAGCAAAAACTATTGTCAATAAAAAAAAGTTATATATCACATGATTAAAAAATTGAGTCATGTGATGTATAACTATTTATAATTTTTGCTTTTAAATCTTGAGTAACATTATATTACCAAAACTATTAATATATGGTCTGGCTGAAAATCTCTCAGCCTCGTATAGCTATTTAAGTTCGAAGCTGGGTTTGAAGACATATAAGTGTCTGAAATTTTCTGATTTTCTATTTAATAATTAGCTTTTAGGAAAATGCTGGCTTTGAGTTGGTATTTTTAAATCTAGTGTCTGAAACTACCCTAGTGACTCATTGAGGAATGCCAAAGCATGAAACCAGTGATCTGAAGATTGGGGATGGTTTCTAGATAGAGATTTTTAAATGCTTTCCTTTGTGGCATTTATCAATAAAGCTTGTTAGAGTAATTAATACCGCTCATTAGTAAACAACATGTTTTACAACCAAAGCTTATCAACAAAAACATAAGCTATTCACCATGATATATGATACATGTGAGGGCTTAGAATAAAATTTAGTTGATATTGTGTCTCACCTGTTTACACACGTAAAAGCACACACATTTCTGAATATTGCCATTCTTTTGGAAGGATCACTGTGGCGACCCAACATTTATGCTATTCCAGCTATAACTTGAAAAATCCAATCACCTGAAGATTTTCAATGCAAGCCAATTTTCTTAGACTGATAGCATAGGGGTGACATTAAGTATTTAGTGACCTCATAAACTAATTGCAGGTGTTTGTGCTTTTTTCCCATGATCACTGTTGCACTTATTAAAAAGATACGGTAATAAATTCAAATGTCTTTAAATAAATGCAAGCTATTAACATAATTTATATGTATAAATGTCATTTCAAGAATGCGAAAATTACACACAAACTACTCTTATCATGATTCAAAACATTGCGAAAGTTTAAGAGAAAAAAATTTCCATCCTTTTAGAATTTTATTCAGTCAGTCAACAGTTTTATTATTTGACTGATGTGATAGATTCAAAATTAGTTAAAAAAATAAACAACATTTAATAACAACTTTTGCGTATTTTTTCCCCAGCTACATTAAAAATTTTTTTTTTTTTTTAAAAAAAGACAACTTTTCTAGTTTTCTAATTAAAGACCATTTACTCAAGATTTGATTCACCTACCCCTTAATTCTGAAAATTATAACATCAATCTAGTTTTACTTGCATTTCTGAGATTAGTGGGAGTTTACCCCCCCCCCCGTCTCAACGTGATATATTTTAAGGACACATTAATTTTATTTAAAAGTAATAACATGTATCATAACAGATACTTTATACAACTAAGATGAATGATAGAATGGCAGAGACAAATGTTACAGGATCCTGGATCGATTTTCAGCGGATTGCACAATCATTTAGGAACGTAGAATGATCTCCCGAATAATTAACTGTAAAATTATTTCTATTACAAAGATGTTAAAATGTATATAAGTAATTGAACATTTAGGTTGATTTTTTTTTCTTTCTTATATTACCACATTTAATAATAGTCAAAATCAAATTCATTTATTGCATTGCTATCCCTTATGAATTATTTCCAACTTAATTTTTTTGCCCTGCATTTCTTTATAAATCCCGAACAATTTTTGCTGCATTTCAGAATTGAGAGTCCATGTTTCACAACCATAAGTCAAACTTAGTAAATACTGGTTCCCCTCTTTTCTTCCATAGCGTAAGCTTGTGGTTAAAACACCTGTAGAGGTCCCTACTATCGCATTTTATACGCATATTATCGAGGTTATAGCCTCAGTAAATATTACTTACTTTTATTATGTATAATTGATATATTTATTTTAAAAATAATATTAAAATGTCAAACATCTTCCTGCTATTTTAATTCATTTACTTATTTAATTTTAAGTATAAATTTTATTAAACGCACATTATTATATTAAGTAATATTTACTAAGGCGGTAACCTTTAGAAATAAGCGTCTTAAAAATTCGAAGGTAGGGACCTCTACAGGTCTTATTCACAAGCTTTCCCTTTTTTCTTCATAGTGAAAGCTTGTGAATAAGACCTGTAGAGGTCCCTACCTTCGAATTTTTAAGACGCTTATTTCTAAAGGTTACTGCCTTAGTAAATATTATTTAATTTTAATAGAATTTAGTTGCCACTAAAATTGACCTATTGAAGATAAATGCCCATTTTTCTTCGCATTATCCATAATTGTCTTTACACAATATTAGTGTTACTAAAATTTATTCAAGCTGTTTTTTGAATTTACCAAACACAACAAAAATAACTATCAACTGCAAATCTAATATGACTTTTGTAATTACCAGTCGTCTTGAGATTGGACACTTGTCAATTTAAGCACTTAAATACTTTTAAAATTGTCAAGCGTTGTTAGCCGAGAGGTCATCGCAGCCGCCTTGCAAGCAAGTAGTTGGTTGCAGACGGTTGTGGGTTCGCCTCCCGGCCGATGCTGTGACATATGAAAAAAAAAAACTTCTAAAATTGCTGATAATAATTTTGGAGAAAATGAATCACCTTTTCGATTATAGATTGCAGATGAAGTGATTATTTAGTAAATTTTCTTAAACAATTTCGATATAATGACTATTAGACTCTACAATTTTCGAAAATATTAGTCATAGCTAATATGTGTAACAACTGAAAACCTTTTCACTATAAATAAAATCTAATCAAGCGGGTAATTTATATTTATTACAACTTTATTTCGTTTGTTACATTTAGATGTTCTACCCTCTCTTGGCTAATAAAATTCAACTTTGTTTTTACTTTTTAACATACAATTATAGGAAAAAGCAGTTAGAAAAAGAATAACTAACTTTCTAAATATTCTCAGTTTTTTTTTTCTTTTAAGCAGCTTGCAAAAAAAAGTTATGGCATTTTTATTAATTCTTGATTACTTAATCATCTCAATAGCTATATTATTTTCTCCAGGTGTCTTAGCACTTTTTATATATAAAAGTACTTCGTTTGCTTTAAAATTTCATTTACGTTTATTAAATTTAAATATTCACTGACTATTTAATCACATTAAGTATTACTTCTAGACAGATCTTTCTTTGCTATTTTCTTTTTACGATTGACTTTACTTCTACATAATTGGTTTTTTTCCCTTCAGTGATGAAATGTTTATTTATCATCAAAAAAAAAAAAAAAAATCAGATACAGTAAAATAAATGAAATCTCAGGAGCAACATGGCAAGAGGGAAAGATACATGTAAAAAGGGAATGGGAAGTGGAGACGGGAAATGGTGTGCAGTCCAGGCTGGTCAGAAATGCATGTCTTCATGATTGAGTCCTATGACAGAGGCTGAGAGGATGGGAGATGGAGGATTGCCCAAGTGTCTGTGAGGAGTGGAAGTGGGGTTAGTTTGGTATCTCGGGTTTTGAGAGTGTGAATTAGGTCCAAGAGCTTTTGATTGACTGAATGTACTCTCTGGTCAAAGATGATGGCACATCGAAGCACTCAGAGAGCATAGATGAGAAAAACTGATAGTCTAATAGCTTCAAAGACCCCTGTTTTTATGGATTCTTGGAGGTTGAAGATGGTATTCCTATGTGAGGAAAGGCAGGAGTTGATGACATTTAAGTAGGAAGTGCTGGAGGGTTTCGTTATCAGTTTTACAGAACTGGCATATGGGAGAGATCTTGGTGAAACCCCTACAGTTGACCAAAAATTGATTTGTGTGAAGGGAGTGAAGATTGATTTTGAGGAGGAAATCGAGGAATTTTGCCTCAAGGGACCATCTTTTGAATTTGCGAATTAATTGAGCATTGGTAAGTTTGAGAAATGTAGGGGACACAATGGAGAAGTCTGCGGTCTGATTAAAAATCTCCCAGTACTTTAGTTTGCTGCTGATGGATGGTATAACAAAGCCAGCCTTTTGTAGGATGTTGGCAATGAGAGAGGTCCATGACCTAGGCCTGCCACTGGGAGGAAGAGTGTCGGTGGGTGTGATAATGATATGCATGAGATTGGCAGGAAAGTGACTTAGGAGTGTGAGAATAATGTTGTGAGATCTCTGAATCAGAAGAGTGTCGATGGAGTGCAGGCCCAACCCATTGAGGTTTTTAGGACATAATTGTTTTAAAACAAAACAAGTTTAGAGTTCAAATATTTAAATAAAGTCACGTTAATGTCTCACTTATAAATAATTGAGTTTTATTACTTGGGAGTTCATAAGAAGTTTGTGCAGCATAAGTGCTGAATGGAATTGATCGAGGGTCTTAACTACTGCACTAAATGAAACATCATACGATACCAGATAACCCAATATTTTTCAGCAGTAAACTTATATTTCTCTATTCCAGTTCTACTTATCTACTGTAATCTTGAGTATTCACTAGATGCTAGCAACGCTTGTTATATCCCTACTCAGTAAACTCCTATCCGTATCTTTTCACTGATGAATTCTAGAGATATAGATAGGGATTTAATAAGAATTACCAACTATCATCTATTAATCGTTCAAGGTTGTAGCAGCTGGGGCAAAAGTGGGATGAATAAATAATACAGATTTGACGCTATATTTAAATTTTTAATCTTAAAATTTTTTTCAATCATAAAATAATTACTAAGATTAAATGACAATTAAAGAATGAATGTCACATATCAACTGTCCAAAAATCTTTATGTTTAACACATTCCATGTTGAAAAGTAAGATCTCTTTACCTTTCAATGCTTTTCTTCAGGAAGTCTCATAATTTTTCACCATCTTTTATTCAAACTTTCTTCATAGCATTGACACTTGCAGTTTCAACCAATGACTATTTAGGTCAATATGCAAATCAAAAACCAATAAAATTTACCCATCATCTGAAGAACAGCAATTCTACTTTTGAACTCTTCCAGAAATATTGGTTACTACTTATTAAAAAATTGGGCTATGATCTGTATTTGTATTCAAAATTGAGTGCTGCAAAGCTTGGAAATGAATTCTTCCTACTTGCTAGAATTAATACACTTTTATAATGCCTAAAATCCAAATATAACATAAATTTGTGATAATATAAAGGACTATTTTTATCATCTACCATTGAATGTCGAATGTCTAGAAAATTTAAAACTTTATTTAAACTTTCCAAATACAAACAACTGTTAGTAACAATACATAAAAACAACACAGGTTAGTAGATTACATAATGATTCGAATGGTATTATTTTCTGCTCTTCTTCAGGTGTTTCTGGATTGCGGTCGAACTAACACCTTTAGATTCTCAAACATTGAATTTTAAGACAATGTTCTAATCAACTGAGCTGTTGTTACTAGTCAAGGCAGCAAACAGCTGAAGAAGAGCGGAGAATAAGACCCCTCAAAACGTTGTATAATCTACTAACCCTTATTGACTTAAATTGTTGTTTGTAGTTGGAAAAGTTTAAAATTTTCTAGGTATTCAACATTTAATGACAGATGATGGAAATAGTCAAACATATTATCAGATCATAACATATATTTATTACTTGGGATATGGATTTAAAAAAAAAATTCTACGAGAATATTACACAAACTTTTACTTTTGAATTATTATTTTTGTTAAACTTAGTATTCTATTATTTATTTTATTAAAAAAAAATAAAACAGAAAACAGTAAAATTTTGGCTGGAATGTATGCTAAAAAACATGTATTGAAATCATAGGTGTATATGGGTGAGCTGCATTTCAAGGTTGGCATAACTACAAGAACTGGTAGTCATGAATATAACGGGCAAGCTAAATTTTGCAATAAACATATAAAAGTGAAATAACTTACAAAACAAATTTTTATACATGAAAAAATAAATGAAATTTTGCTAAGAACCAATACAACACCTTTCATTTATGCTAGAATTAAATAAAAGTTCATCACCTTAACATGAAGAAAATTGATAATTCTAATCAGATTTTACCTTATTAAGCTGTTCTAGGAAAAACAACTACTTGGTCAAAACATACTGTGTTGCTATTATGAAATATATATTAAAAAATATGCACATCACTAGAAATAACTAAATCCACAAAGTTTATGAAAGTTTGATTGTTAATAAAATATCTTTAGTAGCCTCATCATCCAAAAAAAAAAGAGAGTATAAGATAGACATTAATTCCCTTACTGATTAATAATACATTAGAACAAAGATTTATAGTAAGTAAAAAATAACATCAAATAATCCACATGGGTCGCTTCGATGTGTCAGCGATGGTTTTGAGCGGTCCTTAGAATTCAAAATGGCGGAGAGCACATCTCTAAATCGGTCTGATCAAACCAAACTTATAATTACAAAATACTAAAAGCTTATAACTTCTAAAATATGTATTTTATTATAATATATGCCTACAATCGCATGTTGAATAAATTGATCAAACTAAGCCTATAATTTCAAAATACTATAAGCTTATAATTTTGAAATATTAAAAGTTTAAAACTTCTAAATTATACAATATATGTCCATAACCATATGTTGAATAACTGTAAAATAGATCAAACCAAGCTTATAATTTTGAAATACTAAAAGCTTCTAAAATATGAATTTTATTACAATATATGGCCATAAGCACATGTTGAAATAATATAAAATTGATCAAACCAAGCTTATAATTTTGAAATATTTAAAAACTTATAACTTCTAAAATACGAATTTTATTACAATATATGTCCATAACCATGTAAAATAAAGCATATTAATTTTACAATTAATCTGATTTTTTCTTACCAGAAAGGTGCTTGTCTTATAGCTAAAGATGCCGTTGGATGGCGCCGTTGTCACGCTAAAACTATAAAATTTGAACATTCACGCGCCGTTGATTTTAATAATTTTTCTGTGCTTTTTTGTAATGTGAAAATAAAAACAAAACAAAATCGTCTTCTTTAAATATTATTTTTTATTAACGTATACAATTTAAATGATAATAATAAATGTAAAATAAAATCAACAAATTACAATTTGATTCGTGTTTTTTATATCGTATACTTTTTAAATTGTGTTACGACTTTTTTTTATCAATTTTCTATCGGATATTTTTTTACTTCTGTTACGGCTTTTTTTTTTTATCAATTTTCTATCGGATATTTTTTTACTTGTGTTACGACTTTTTTTGTTGTTGTTTAACTAAAAAATAATAATCGTAATAAAAATAAAAGTTGTTACAGTTAGATTTAGGGTTACTTTTAGGGTTAGGGTTAGTTTTAGGGTTAGTGTTCTGTTGTTTGTAATGCTAAAATAAAAAAATTCAAAATCGTAACCGTACTCGGACAAAAGAAAGAAACTCAAACTTTTTTAAACAACAACAAACACATACAAATGTATGTATTAAACATGTTTATAATATTTGCTTTTTATGAAATTTACAAAAAAACCTGTATATTTGGACTTTTCTTACTGGATATTTTTTTCGTACCGCTCTTTTTTACTTCAAAAATATACAGATGGTAGAATCTTCTTTGTCTCGTGGAATGTTACTAACAGTAAGTTACTTGATACGTTACCTAATTGCAACTCAATAAAAACATAGATATTTAACATTTTCCAAAAATTAAACTTCAATACAGTACATTGTAAAAAGCCTTATAATTATTGCTTTAAAAAATCTGAACATTTAAATAGTTTAAAATAAAAAAAAATCTAATGAAAACAACATTTCAATACAATTCAAATACAAACTCTCTCATCAAGCCGTAATTATTTTATAAATTGTGCGAATTCAGAAAATGTATTTGCTGCTATGCGACATACATGCTGTACTGCGATGCGACATAGCGGCCTGCATTCTGTAGCACAACAAAAAAGTTGTATTAAGAAAATGCGGGTTCGAATGTGTCGGCCGTGGAAACAGCATTTTTATGTGTTTTGGCGTGAAAACTGCGCCATAGAGCGGCATCTTTAACTAAAAGATGAGTACCAAAAGAAACTGTGATGTAGCATGCTTCCTTTGTTACATGTAGTTAGAAAAAAAAATGAAGACAAAAAAAAATAGCATTCACATTTGATCTCCTGACATAGATATTGGATCTATACTTGATCATGTGAGATCCTTATGATAAAATATATATATATATCTATTTACATATTTTTCTATCTATTAACATCGACTTTTACCATCAACAAATGAACATGGAAACATGTTTAAAAAAATATTTATAAATTTTAATAAAAATTTGTCAATTATTTCAAATGTAAAATAGGTATTGGTTTTTAAATAAGATAAACACTAACTTTTTCAATGTCAGTAGGTAGCATTAGCATCTTTAAAAATTTAATGAATAAATCTCTCTCATTTAGATTTTTTATTCATCTGCCAGCATATTATAACATGTGAGAAATAAAGCACATAACATTGCTCACTTTGGCAAGAAAACTGATTTATTAATTATAAAATCAATATTCTTTAGTTTAGACAATTATTCTTTTGGCTAATGTTAAGATAAAATGCGATTTATTATTAAATAATTAATATGCTTCGGCAGTTATTTCTACGTTTATTCAAATTATAAGCTTTTAATATTTCTAAATTTATTCGTTCTTCCCAATTTTTACATTTTGTATAATTCAGTCACATGATTTGATCAAACATAGTTGTATAAAATTTGTGCTTTAATTTTTTAATTATTGATGTAAATTGTGATTTTGTAACAAATGGTCATATTGTGACCTGGATTATTCGATGTCATTTACGATGCATCAGGTGATGGTTTTGGGTAGTCGTTAGGATTCAAAATGGCAGAGAGGGCCCTCTAAATTGGTACCGGCCAATCTATCTCAATTCATTTATATATTTTAAATAGAAAATCATATAATGATTACTATACTAGACAAAAAAAAAGAGAAAATTTTACTTTATAAATAGTAGTACAGCGATAGACAGTATTTAATTTAATTTTTTATTTATATGTTTCGTATATTAAAAAATAACTTTATAATAAAATAAAAAATTTACACGTATTTTGGGATAATCTATTTCAGACTAACTGCCTACAGCAAACAAAGTTACAACAAACAAACAAAGAAATAAGCACAAAGATATGTATAAACAGGATAGATTTAAAAGTAGTTTTAGCACAGGGGATTACAACCAAGTATTAAGAGAAGTTATAGAAAGAACCAATGAATACAGATTACTAATATATTTCAGATTTTTAGATAATGAAAAAGTATTTGATTCTATAAGCATTTTTTGGCTTCCTGAGTAATATTTTTAATTGTTGTAGGCTTACAAATATTTAAAAAAAAAAACTGTTTAAAGATGCTCTGTAAAATTCTAAAAATACAATGGTAAGATCATAGGTCCAATCAAAATGTTTTTCAGCTTGCTGGATGTGATAGTACTGAGTCCACTATTGTAAAATAACATCTTCGTTGTATTGGATATGCAAAGAATACAATAAAGGATAATAATTAAAGAAAGTTTTAAAGTCTTTCAGAAAGACAATTTTGAAAAAGAGATTAAAAGACAGTGAAATCTCGTATTAATAGGCCAGCATATTTTATATATGGAGATATTTGTGTTTATGAAATGGTTTGTATTGTTATTGCAAAACTTATTTCTAGTAATATTATTATTGTCTTGTGTGTGGGTGTGGGGGGGGGGGGTTGCTTTTCCTGAAATTGGAATATCCATACCAATGTATATGCATTCAAAATAAAACAAAACATTTGCTTAAAGAAATTGTAACTCGTACTAAAATGATAAAATCCTAATTGACAAGAATGTTTGATGAGCCCTCCCTCATTCAAAAAGATGCTGAAATATTAATTGCCAGATTAATAACAGCACATTTTAATTAAATTTTCAATTTAAAAGTTCACTACTATTATCATTTAAATTTTTTTCCTCGGACACAATTTTATTATTCAAGGAATAATTTTGTGATATTTAAATTGGGATGAAAAGTTAAAGTGCAGCACCAATTCTAAAAGCAATTGTAAGTAGTGAGTAGACAAATATCAGCCAAATTTAGTGTCTTTTACTTTGTCTATGTTTAATTTTTTTCCTTTCAGAAAATGAAATAACTTAGAAATGGAGTATTGTAAATAAGCTGTAGCATTGACAAAATTTACTAGTGCTTAACTAGCTATAATGCTCATTACAAAGTTATGCAGAATATAGTTTTAAGATAAAAACTATAGCGCAAGATTACATTAACGACTATATCCCACTTATTTCTTCTACAATTTATAACTTCTATGCACTTTATACAACGTAATACTTTATTATACCTCAATTTCAAAATAGGCAATAGTTTCGACTTTCCAACAGTCTTCCTCAGAGCTGTGACATACACAATAAATATAGAAATACCTTAATTAATAAACCTTAATTTCAATACTTTCAACTGTCCAATAGTCTTCCTCAGAGCTGTAATATACACAACAAATATTGAAATATTTTGATTAAAATCAATACCGACAATTTTTTATTTCCTACAAAATCTGTATTTATCTTTTATATAGATTCTCACCAGGTGCTTAACTGAAAAGAAAAAGATCTGTACAACTTTCTTTGGGTTGTTCAATGGGCATGAATGTTTTGCAAATATGAATACAAGAGGCTTTAGGTCTTTTAATGATGCTCTTTGAAGTTATGTGGCAACAGAAAACCCTTAAACTTGAATTCTCTTTAAAGAAACAACAGATTGACAGATTTCTGACTGTAATATGATTTGTGCATGCCTGGAAACAATCAGGAAGATTTAACTAGAAAAAAAAAGGACAAAAAAATATCAGTAACATAATATGTTACAAATTCCGATGAAAACGTCCCAAAAAAGCCAAAAACAAAATAAACAATATTACATTTATTTTAGCTTTCTATTGTTAAGACTGACACCCAAACTGCTTTATTTTTGGACTTTATAAAAATCATGTATCATTAGAAGACAAATTTCATAATTTCTGAAGACTTATTTAAATCTGGGTCAAATTTAGAAAATTCTTCAGTTAGCGAGTAAGCATGCAATTCAGATTTCAATCAAATATAAATCATTAAATAAGTATTTACCTATTCTTAATTGTTAAACAAATGACCAAGCATTAATAGGGTTGGTCAGACGAGTATCATTATACTGTTTAAAAGAAGTAATGTGGCAAAGCTTTCGCACTGATGAATGATTATATTTCCAAGAATTGAACCTATAACTTTCAATTTTGCAACAAATACATGAAACATGGATCTAACAATAATCTAAGAATGATAATACATATATCATCTGTGTTTGAATTTTGTATAAAAAAAAATAGAGCATAACTGACGATGTATTCCATTAACCCTATACAGATTTCTGAACTCTAAGAATAAAGGTTTTTCCATTCTTCAATACTTTTAACAATATGGCTAAAGCTTTAACAGGTGTATACCCACATCCTACAATATTCTATCCATCCATATCATAAAAGATAATCCTTAATTTATCTTGCCTCTCATGTTGTATGTTGAAAATATCACAATTTCTGCCTTGTCATTTTGGCTTCTGATAAAACTGAGATTTAAATGCTTTGATATTTGATTCGTCACTGGTTTTTGTTCATTAGGAAGTTTTCTAAGTATGGCATCATAGAGGAAGTATATAATTTTTCTATTCTAAAACATCATTTTATGGAAAAACAAACTCTGATGTGAAAATGATAATAATTCACAAATTACATCTCACTAGTATCATTTTAACAATATTGTAATAATCACCCACTTTCTTGTACCCATGCACATGTATTAGACAAAAAGTGATTCACTTTTATCTAACACATTGTTATATGGAAATAGATCGATTGTAGACACTCCAAAGAAGTAAAACTTTGTATTAGAACTGATCTTCCTAAAGTATTAATGAAGCCAGCTTACAGTTTGAACTAATTTTAAGATTTATAGTGTAATGATTGTAATTCTAAATATATATACACACATTGTATTTAAGCTGCCAACTTAAAATATCAACATTGACAGTAGGTTTAGTCTAGTCACTGGTTTATAATTATGTAAATAATTTAGCCACCTAAATGTCATATAATTTTCGATATCCATTTTTAAAAATGATCAATTGTTTTATTATTATTTTTTTTAATCATAATTTTTCAATATAATTTATAATGTTCTGGCAGAAAGAATCCTTTTAAATGACAAATAAGTAGGCAGGTTAGTTGCTCAAGGTCTGAAAGCAAATTAAGATACCTTATTTTATTACAAATACAGTACTTCTTACTTCAAGAAGAAAACAAAACATATACTTTTAAGAAAAACAAAGAATTAAAAATATATAAATAAAAATTTATTATAATTTTGCATTTAAAATTGTTTTTTTTTTTTAAAAAAAAAAAAGACAAGAAAGAAGAAAAAGAATAATAAACATCTTGAAATATTAAACAAATTTTTTATTCATCATATAAAATAAAAAGTTATAAATAAGTACTATCAACAATCAAAAACTTTTTGACCACATGAATACATCTTAATCCAACTAGAGAGCCATCTAATGCAATCAATGGCCACTAGATGGTATAGTGCAATAATAACTCCTAAACCAGACTGGTTTCTGTCTTCTGCCTCATTCAATGAAGACTAGGATTATTATCATTTATGATATAGATTTTTTAAACAGATTAACTAAGTAACAAAATATTGTAAAGAAACTGGTAAAGGTTATAACCAGGAGATAAATTAACCAATAACTTTATTATATCTTCAATTCTTCCATTGCAGCCACAGGCTTGACCATCATTAAAAGTGTGGTTTATAGTTTATATATGGCCACATTTACATAGATCACTAGATGATAAATTCCATTGGTCAAAATGAACATGTGATGTCCTGAATCTGTTGATGATTCCCCTGTTGCATCTAGCAAGTTCAAAACTGACCGCTTAACTGTTGAATCTGAAAGAAGGTTGAACCTGGAAAAAGATATTTGTTTGGAATCTCATAAGAATTCCAATTTTAATGTCATAACTCTTTGAGTGTAGATTTTTGATTGAACATTCAAAAAGGAAATCTTAATTTGAGATAATTCTTAGCTGGAGAAATTGTACTTTGGGCTATTGGCAAGTTTAGTCTGTTAGACAGCTTCTTATATATTTTCTGTCAAACAATTTTCCTTCCGATATCTTCCAGAGAAGTATGTTAAAGAACAGGAAGTCATTGGCAAAAATTATCCAATAATGTTTCTCATACTCATATTTAATAGTGTATACAGAAGTTTAGTGTGGGAAGTTAAACAGGAACAAATGTATTTATACATCTAGCAACTACATTTTTACTCCATTATTCTATCAAGGTAATGATCTACCATTAAAAAATTTCTAACGTTTGAATCGAAGCCAATTTGTTTGCATAATTATACAAATCCCACAAGTAAAGTAAAACCCATGTAATATTGCACTTAGTGTAACATCATTCGAATACATTTAAACAAAATATTTATGTGTACACAAAAGCCAAAATCAAAAAATAAGCTGTTTAAAATGCTTCAATGCATTCATAAATGTGCTAAGTTGTGGAAATACATAGACATATATTAAGTAAAGTGAAAGACTTCTCATAGAAAAATAGTAAGAGAGAAGTCATTATTCATCTGGTTATCCAATTTCTGGGGAATGAAATGGTCCAAAAATGTTACATATTTATTTTACTTTCAAGATAAGACCTGTTTGGCTTAAAAAATTCTAAGCCTAATTGAAATTTAAAAAAAAAAAGTTATATTTAGCCTGGATTCGAATTGAGGTCACAGGCACATTAGCAGATATGCTATCAACACCATAAGATATATATAAATATCATTTACCAATATTACAATCACAACATAATCTAAGAGGTTCTACAATTTTATCACAAACTTCTTTTCTCAACTCTAGTAACCCTAAATTTGGATACTTTTAACAAAATATTTCTATTTAAATTCCACTTAAATCCTGATCTACATTATAATGGCCAAAACGGCAAATTTGTGTGATACTGCCAATGTTTTTATATCAAATCATTAACTTGGGATGAATTTAAAAACAACAACAAAAAAAGTCTGTACATATAATTACTTTTTATTTTTTAATTGTATCTAAAATTCCTATAATTCTGAACTATTACTTGACTTCAATATTATTTGCTTTAAAAATTGTTTTAACACCAATCATCAGTTTTAATTTGTATCATAAAAATTATTTGCTATACTGTTTTACTTAAACAAATTCCAGACAAAGCTAAAAATATCTTAATATTGTAATAAAAATATTTTTGTAAAAAAAAAAAAAAAAAATCAATGCCTACTATTTATTATTAAAAAAACAAACACCAAATTTCTTATATATTTATACCAGTTTATCTATCTACTTTGCACAATGATTTTTTTATTAAATTGCTTGGCAGTTTCGACTGTCTAGAAGCCTTCTTCAGAGCTGTAAAATATAATCATCACACAGCTTATTTTTTATGCATTGCAAAAAGTGCAGAAAAGAAATGATTTTTAAATAGATTTATTTAATGTAAACAATGTAAAATAAAATGAAAAAGTATTGAACATATTGGAAAGATATTTATATATATATTTAGAAAAAATCAGGTTATTTAAAGTAATTAATCAGCCCTTGGCAAGAAAAAATTCCAGTTGTCATTAATTATAAAATAGACTTCATATACTCTTAAATTAGTTTGATTAATTTATTTTTTAACGAGAAAAAAAAAGCAGAATTATTATCTAATGAAAGTAGAAAAATTTTCCAAAAAGGAAAAAATATTTACTTAACATTCATAAAAAAAAAAAGAAGTCATTTATAAGTTAATGTGGCAAATATGTTTTTCTTTAATAGTATCATTAAAATGTTTATTAAGAAGTTAATGAGTATTAATGTTTATGTGTGTGTGTTCAATTATTAGTTTAAAGGCATTGACTGCAATTTTAACTGTTTATTTAAAAAACAACTTATAAATTTATATGTGAGTAAATTAACTCTGAAAATTTTAACAAATTATGATTATCACATTGCATAAAAGTGGAGGGAACAATATATTACACCGATAAATGATCAAAAACAAAGATGCAGAGTCCATTAAAAAAATAGTAAAGATTCAAGTCAATAGAGTATGAACTTCCTATACATGGATAATATTAAATCTACATAATAAATATTCTAAACAAACATATATGTTTTTGACATGTGTATGCAATAGGTATGTACCTATGACACAATTTAATCAAAAATATATAGACATTAAAATATCACCGCAATGTACTGTAATCAACAAACAAAGAGAATACTACAATATCATAATTATAATAAAATGAGAGGATGAATATATAGGCTTACTGATAAGATTGTATGTGTTGTGTTTGGCTGAATTGCAGGGTTCATACTCAAACCAACAGTAATATCAAAAATATAAACCCTCACTAAAGTTTCTGGGTTTCCCATTTCATTTGGGAATGGGGCCAGCACTCATTAGTTGGCCCAGATCATTATAACACACGCATAATCAGTAATCGGTTTATATTAAGATATAAAATCTTCAAACTTTAAAGGACAGGCTTCAATCTACTCCAATCTCCAACTCTTCAGCCATCCATACCATTGAAAATCTGATGATATCCACAATATCCCATACCACTAGTACACATGACCACACACATATAGAAAAGATAAATAATCATCAATAAATGTATTTCATGCAGAACCAGAACTCATCAGTTGGTCCAGATCATCACCTCTCACACATATGTATAATCAGTACTCAGTTTATATTAAGATAGCAAATCTTCATACTTTAATGGACAGTCTTCAATCTACTCCACCCTCCACTTTTCAACCATTCTTGCCATTGAAAATCTGATGACGGAATGCCCAAATCCCTTGTTAATGCAATTAAGGAAAAAAGTGTCACCTTTAAAAAAGATTTATCAACATTTTCATGTTATAAGAAACATTTCTATTTTTGAAACCAATCTTTCATTGTGAAAATGGAAACAATGTCATTTCTAATAGATAAATTCCCTATTTTTTCATATATGTCAGTCTTCTTGTGATCCACTATACAAATAGCATTCACCTGCATGCAAAATTAAGTATCATCAATCGGACTAGATTTCATATTACAGCACATTGCTTGTTATTAATGAAAGAATAAAGACCTGATCATATGAGTAAAAAAAAAAACCTATTGGAGTTTAAAAAGTAAAACTGTACACATTACACTACACACAAAAATGGCAGCAACCAGAATGATGCAATTAAGATAAAATTCATCAGCAATCTAAAATAGCACTTAAAAAATGACATACTACTTGATAAAAACAAACAAATAAACAAACTAACTAAAAAGTATTTCAGGAAATTAATGACAACAATTTTCACTATAAAGCACATGTCATATTTCACCTTGCCTTCAAATAATGGACTGGTCCAGATTCCTTTCTTATCACAATGGGATTGAGCATTCACTGTCACTAATCATTTATATATAAAGAGATAATGCATAGCTAATGGCAAGAACAGGTCAATAGGTATTGATGTTCACTGAATCCGAATATTTCTATTAAGGTTAGAGATCTGGAAAATAAATAGTCAGCCTTTTTGAAGGTAGGATCAGAGAACAACTGTAAAACCTGAATAACAGTAGTCTGATTCTCCATATATGATCAAAGGGAACTTCTGCTAACCTAAACAGCAGTACTAGTTCTCCAGACTATAGCTATTTAAGCTAACAATTACGCAGTGAGGCAAGTCCACATTGTACAGGAACCTGCCAAAACCAAAGCTGACTCGAGGCAAGCTATCATTAAAGCTGGAAGAGTCGCCGTAACTACTCACAAAGCAGGCTGCCAAGTACAGCTGGAAGTGGATAGAAAATCTATAAGGACACATACAGTTCCTTCATCAACAGTTCATCCTAGAACTGGAAACTATACCTCACCAACAGTAGCAGGTGGAGCATAGCTATCAATGAAAAACAATTGTAAATTGAGTGTATGTTTTATATTTATATATTACGAATAAATATATTATAAAATGTATGTATATTCATTTGTGTTTATATGTATAATTGTGACTGAACACAACAGTATATTCAAAATATTGACCTCATAAACAATAAAAAATATATAGCTAATATAAGTCATCCAGGAAATCTTCAACATCAGAAAGTTGGATAAAATTGCATAACATCATAAAGACATCAAAAATGAATTAAAACTATTCGACTATGGACATTTTATTATGACCAAATTTTGCCCCAGAATACTATTAAAATAAAGCTTGAACGATTAAAAAACACAAACTATTAAAGAGAAAAAAGTAACAAAAACATCTAAAGTAGTAGATCATGCATGTAACAAAGAAATGAAAAAAGGTAAAAACATTGGGCAGAAAGTTAAAGATGAATGTCAAATAATGCCATAAGTGAACTTAGTATGACAACTTCATAATGTTGGAGAAATCACTCGGGTATTTTTACCCTTAAGGAAAAATGGAGATATCAGGAGGATTCTCATAGATTAGTATATAATTTTTCTATTAATTGTTGCCTATGATATAATAGTCTAGTTACTTAAAGCCTCATCTTAAATTCAGTATTCACAAATTTAAAGATCTCAGGTTAGATTTCTATGCAAGTACTAACATTAGTCAGGTCAACAACAGATGAAAAAAGAGAGAATACCACCACTCAAACGTTACAGTTTGAATTTTTCTAAAGACATTTAACAATTAATTCTAGATCATTACAAGTAAAAGGTCATTATCACAAACATTCAGAAAAATATTACATAGTATATGCGTATTTTCAAGAATTACGATCAGATAATGCTTTTCTAGAAAGATAATTCAGACTTTATATGGCTTGGTAGAAGAAACATATGAAGCAAAATTGACATTTATATCATTTTATGTAAAATATTCAGTAGACAAATAACTTGAATATCATCTATATTGAACGGAAACATTTATTTAACAAATGCCAACAAAATTTTTTTCTTATGACATAATAAAAGATAACTTATATTCTTCATTTTGCTGTCTGCAACGTTTTTAAAAGATGGGGATTTGTATAAAATTCCCCATAGATACTCGGTAAAGTTCAACATAAAAAGATAATGAACTCAATATATTATAATTTAATAGGAGATTTGTAAACAGTGCAATGCTTTTGAATTTTTAAAGAATCCGAGTAGGGGATTATGCAATAAAATTAAAAATTGTAAGGGAGAAACAGATTTTAAATAAAAGAATGAGATTATTATTTAAAAGGTCGAATTTGGATTTTTTTATTTGAAAAAAAAAAAAAAGGTAAAATGTTTGAATGAAAAATTATCATTATACAGGGGGAAAAAAACTTGAACTATTAAGAAGCAAGTGAGTAAAGATTTGACATGTAGGTTTAGAGGAAAATGGAAAAAGAATACTCGAGTTGTTAAGACTAGTAGGAATATTAAGATATTATAATTTAACATGAAGATGCCAAACTACTGCCCATACAAGTCTGATATCATTTTTTCACATAAATACCTTAATCATTATTATTAACCATTTAAAGGCTAGATTGGTCAATTATCCTTCATATAGATGTGCACCAGTAACATAAGGACTGCTTCTTTCTCCAAGCCTGCAGCACCAGTACTGGAACTTGTGTAAAGTAGTGATATGGTTAGGCCTTCACTACAAAAATTTTAAGGCACTAGCTGCCGATCATGACTTACAACATGAAACATGATAGTGCATTACAGGCCATAACCACATTTGGTCCCAAGTAACAACATAAAATGTAACAATCAATGTATTTCATATTTTGATCCATGATGGAACAATACATTAATATTACTATTTTAAATTGAGAAAAATCTGGTACAGAAACATATGAAATGATTCAAATTTTGTATGGCACAAATATAATGAGTCGCAAGAATATTTTCAAGTGGTTTACAAGATTTGGTGATGGTCAGTAGTGCACTAAGGCTGTGTTGCTACATAACATATGCATTTACTCAGAAATGATGCTGCGATCAGTTTAGAGAGAGAACCAGTCATCAGCCATTTTTTCACAAGGGCATACTGTGTATATTTTAACCTTTCATTAAAGATGAATTATAAATTAATAACATCTTAGAATTCCTATTAGCCTTAACCATTCAATTATTTTTTAATTTTTGTTTTAATAAAATAAATTCTAGCAAACTTGATATAATCAGGACTATAAAGAAACTTGTGAGGCATTATGATTCGAACCAAATGATGGATGCTAGTTCATCATGAAATGAACATTAGGGGTCATTTGCCTTTGCAGAAGAAATCTGTAATCACGTGACTAAAATATAGATGGCAGAATGAAACTTATAAACACCAAGGTTATATAAAATAGATTTTAAAAAAAATCAAAACAGATTTAATATGTTCTTAATTACAAAATATAAGAACTATAAAAGAAAAGGCAAAAAGAATGCTTGCTATGAAAATATGAGAAATAACAAAAGATAGATTTACATAATGAGAATTTAAATAAATTAATAGTTTAGTGCTGAACATATATGTAATTACATAGAAGGAAATCTTTCAAAACTCCACTGTTTCGTTTTTAGTGTTTTGCAAAAATTGTCCTCGAGTTTCATGAAATAACACATGATATATTCATATAAAAGCATATTTATATAAAAATGGATTACTACATTTTAAATTATTATTATATAACAATTCAATTCAATTTATTAAGCATGTTACAACAGACTAGTAACAATCCAATTATCATACAGCATTTATAAACCAAGAATTAGTTTATTATTTGTTGCTGACTTTGTAGAGTTAACGTGTTATTTGTTTCTCTGATTTTTGAATTCTATAATTTTTATTTGGCTAAGTTTTTTTTTCCTATTTGTGATGGCATTATTAAATAGAGTTTGGATATTTTATTGATGTTGTTTTGAATTTATTTTATTTTCTAATAGTTTTACATTTCAATTTTTATTTGCTGATTTCTTTAACTTATTTTTAAGGTAGCCATTTTTATTCTTTTTGGTTTTTTATCTTGTTTTAGATTTTTTTTTATCAACTTATTTTTTATCTTTGTTGAAATTTTTTTTTTAAAATTAATTGATTCATTTTATTTTATTTTTTTTTTTGGTTTTTTTTATCTTTATTTTAGATTCTTAATTATCTTACTTTTTAATCTGTTGGAATTTTAATTAGTTTTAATTTTTTTGTCTTTTAAACTTTAGATTTTATTATTATTATGGATAAATGTATTTCTTGTCATTTAGCTCTTCCTTTTGGTGAAAATTTTATAAACTGTCTGAGTTGTAATGGGAATTTTCATTTTAAATATAGTCTGGGGATATTAGATGAATAATCACTAGATCTTTTCTGCACAAACCTTCCTGCATTCATTGAATACTCTGGCTTGTACTGAGTGGCACTACTGTATGGAAAGTTTTGCCTCTGTGTAAACAGCTTGTGTAAGCATAAAGAATGGTGATGATCATGTGATGTTTGGTGGTCAGAAATTATAGTGATAACTAAACTAAAAAATATGTACACAGCAGTGTTGATCTGAAGAATTTCGTAATAATGCCAAGTAATCATCATCATATTTTGTAGGAATCTTGAAAATTATTAGTGCCACAAGGGATTCTATTTAGAACTCAACATTTTTTTTTGCAATAACTTCAAATTCATTAAGCAATTCTGATGAGACAATTCAAAAAATCATCTACATGTTGACATTAAGTACTCAGGGACCAGACTAATTAAATCAAGCAATAAGATGAACTACTTACAATCTGACTTTCTGTTTGTAACAAGTAAAGTTTGAATATGGTATAACTGATAACAAAAAAAATAAAGCCAGTGCAATATTTTTCAAAAATATTAAAAAAAAAAAAAAATGTATTCACGAGAAAATAATGAGTACTCCAAAAGTGTAAAAATTATCACAATTAGGATACGAAGTACTCATAGGTTCAATATTCTGAAATCAAGTTTGGTCAAGTTATCGATTATATTTAAGATTCTCTCAAATAAAATATTATTTACATGAGTATAATTAAAACACTATTAAAAAGTTATGAATGAAAGTTGATAATTATTTAATTAAAAATTATGTGAAAGGTCGTAGACCAAAGTTTCCCAACCCTTTTTCAAATTGGACAGCTATTGGCAAGCTTTTTCCATACATTGTGCCTTTCATTTTTTTCTAAAAAAAAATGCTTGTAATGAAATTATATATCCAAACTGTAAATAAGTAAATGAAAAATGAGATTAAAACATAATGGTATAATAAGGCAAACAGATTACATATAAATATTCAAAAAGAATTCAATTATAATATAAAAAAGCTATATTCCACGAATAACTCATAGTGAAACGACAGATTCAAGAATTAAAGGTATCCAGATTGAAATCAAACTGTCACTTCGGCTACTTAAATACCACATGATCTTCAAAACAATGAACCATTTGATTATTCATTTATTTAAAGATCACAAATAAAATATTTTTTAAAAATATTGCATAATAAATGAATGCAGATTAATACAAAACTATATTTTTAACTATAATGTGATCAATGGCATGTGAAGCACTACTATATAGCTTACCTGAACTGTTTCTATCAAACTTGATGCATAGAATGGAGTCATCAAGGCAAACGTTAATCTTAAAAAAAAAAAAGAATTACAATTATTTTTAGCTCAGAAATTTCTCACAAATAAAGTAATATGGAGCTTGAAGATCTAAATATATATACTTGATTATCTACATAAATCTTCATAATAATAACAAAATATATTCATGTAATAATAATAAAGAACAATATCTTTTTAATTTCAATTTTAAACATTCATTAGAAAAAAATAAATAAATATTCCCAATGTTTAATTTTGATAAATTATGTTTATTATGAAAAAATCAAAATACAGAAACTAATTTAGAATACCAAAATAGCAAATTAGAAATCAGTTGTCTTAGCAGAATTTGTTTTGAAATAAAAGTTAATTTAATCCCAAATGTCACATAACTTCGTACTGATTTCATTAAATTTAATTTACCTGAAGCTAATTCAAACTTGATGACATAATAATGGCAATCAATGAAATTAAAATATTAATAATTATTTAATATACACTTTTATCTCAGTAATGGACCTTTATGCGAAACATCTGCTATGCTTTGATTTACAATTGTTTATTCATTATTATGATCTTTTAAAAAAATGAGTTTTTTTTTTTTGTAAGATAGTGACATCATTAAGGTCACTTTTTCTGAAAATAAAATGCTTATAATCACTCTAAAAAAGGTATTTATTTATTATATAGTATACAATATTATGTTTTGACTATAGATTTAAAATATGAGTAATGAACTTTATTTAATTTTCATCTTTAATGAGTACAAAATAACATGCCAGTTTCATTACTCAAAAATATATATTTAATCATGTACAAGAACAAAGTGTATTAACATTTAATTGTAAAGGTGTATATTAGCTAAATTACATTCATTTGATCAATTCTATAAATTAAAATTTCTTATAAACATTATTTTGCCAGCGGCAAAAATACAATGGTTGAAACAATCACTATAATTAGGTGGGGGAGGTTAAGGAAAAAATGATTTCATATATTATACAGCTAATAATCAACATTATATGATCAAAGATTACTAAATATCATTTACTTTTTTTCAATTTTAAAACTAAAATCTTGTAATTTGTTTGTGATTTAAGCAAGACAATAGCTGGTTTTATCATAAACATAAATTGGCAATATATATAAAAAAATTTAATCATGTATATATTTTATTAAAACAGCAACAATCATTTGTACATTACATTTCTTTAACTATATTTATTCAATTTTGCTGCATTTATGTAAAATAAAATAAAATAAAATATCAGCAATGCAAAAAAAAAAAAAATCATTCTTAATGGTTAAAAATTACAAAAATAAATTTTAAAGTGCATTGCGTTATTTTTTTTTTTAAATTTTAAAATGTGCATTGTGATTAGGTTTTTCACGTTTTATTTTAATTCAACTAATTGTCATTCTGAAAATATCATACTGCAGCTACATAAAAAGAAAAATGGTTGATTGTTAAAAGAAAAATTATATATACCGTATATACTTTCCTTTAAAATTATAGCTACCAAAATGTTTTTGTACAACATATTTATCTAAAGGTTACATTTTTTTTAATAGTATGCTTAGAAAAATGTTTCTTCATTAATTAACATTTTTTTATTTTTGAATTTATAGTAACAAATTAATTTTTCCCCATAGAAATTCTCTATAATTGGTTTTTAATATGAAATTTTATTTTACAAGGCATTTTGGAAAACCAATTGTTTTTGCATACCAGGTTACGTAAGGGTATATTAGGATTAGTGAAATAGGTTAAATAGATGATTTTTTTAAATGTTCATCTTTCATTCTATCATTTTTATTATTCAACAACAATAATAATAATTTTGAATTGCACAATATAGAAATGTCCATAAAAACCACTTGACAAACTAAGAAATGTTTCTTTTTAACATTAAAAGAATATTCAAATTTCACCTTTTCCCTACTTTACAAACACACTATCAGACATTCATGTACCCATATTTAATATGAAGTATTTATTCAAACTATTCTATTTCATACCCATGTCATATATAATGTAACGTTTATTTATATACATTGCAAATATATTGGCATTTGGTAAAAGCTAAAAAAAATAAAAGTAAATTTAGATTTTTTATTTGACTATTTTTTTTTAAAAGAAAATAACGTACAGTGAAAGTTGAATTAGTCTTTCGTTTTTTTTTTTTATGTAATTAGAAATAAAAGTTAGAATTGGAGAGAACAAAAGACACAAATTACCAATCTAGATAAGAGAAAGTAAAAATATTTCAACTAATTAAAGATGGCAGAATTATGCTGAAAAAAATAAAGACTTTGTAACATAAATTTTATAAAGAATATATAAGATTATCAACGTATATTTTGACAAACAAAAGATATACGCAAAAGTCTGAAACCTGGGCCTCTAGTATAAAGGGCAGAGGTCAGTTTGAAGGTCTTGTTTGTTGGTTTCTCTAGTTGGTCTTGGATAACAATAATATATCCAAGATCGCTCTACGCTAAAGTAATTTGGCATGTCGGAGTGAACCGGAGCTTCTGAAGACATCATGCCTGAAGATGTATACCAGAAAAGCTTTCATGACCGACTAGGAGAATGGACCGCAAGATCAACTAATAATCAAAGGCCGTGAGCTCATTTTAACCCCGAAAAACTATGCATAGTTATCTACAACCATAGTGAATTCACTAAAACTTACCGGTAAGTTATGCTTCATTATCCTGATTGTGACAAATTTAAGAGTTCACAAACAATTCTTAAAAATATACGTATAAAAGGATCCCGATAGTGACTTTAATTTAATTGATCAAGAGACTCTTATTTAATCAAGAACTTTTTAATTGTTTAACTGTTATTATTTTTTATTAATATTTCACATCTGAATTAAATGTGTTCTCTCCAATTTATTTGATAAATAATTGCCTTTCAAATTTTATTTTTTTAATCTATTAGAATAAAAAAATATTTCTAATACCAATTTTCATTTGTGCATTATTAATATTATTTTAGTGATGTTTAAATATATAATTTACCTTTGCCAATGCGTTTAATAAATTCCAGGAATAATAATATTTTAAAAAAATAATTCTCGTTACGGTATGATGCAATACCGATTAGTTTAAAAGTATTTTCCTTTTTTTTATTTGCGAGACGTGCTGGCGACAGATTTCAGCGGTCTCTTTAGAATAAAAGGACCTGGCGCCCATATTGAATAAATTAAAAGCTGATTTCGTCAATAGCATAATTCTCAACTATTAATAGGCCAAGTTGATCAGGAAATATAGCTATGTTTTTAGAATAGAAATACACCTTTCTTCTTTTTTGACATGGCTTGATCAACTCGCGCGCAGTTTATGTTAGCATGTAGAGGCCTAACAAAACGGAAAACGTCATAATAATATGGAATATTAATTCACTCATCTACTTATATCCATATTAAGGATATTATATAAAAGCTACTTGGTTGTAGTAAAAACTAAGAGATGTTTTGAACTTATGTGTGATGCCAGTAATCGAGATAAATTCTACAGAAAAAAGTACCATGCTTTTTTAGTTCTTTGAACCAATGTCTCATAACGTAGGGTGCATTTACATTTAGATATTGTTGGACTAATTAAGTAGAAAGATTTGTTCTACTTTCCCTCTTCAGCAAGTAAATATGTGATACTTTGCCATTAATTAGAAGGACTTGTCAATACCAAGTTTACATTCTAAATATGTCAAAGCATATCTTATCTAAGACACTGGTAAAGGATACTATCTCTTTTCCCCAAGGCAAAACACTTTAGTGTCAATTAATGAAACAATAGTATCAAATATAGGCTATCCTATCAATGGTATATTCAGTGAATGTTTAATAACTACAGGTGGAGATGCCTATTAATATACACAAAGACTCTTGTTGACATAAGTTAGTTTTAATCATTAAAAAAATTAGCTGCTGAATATTATTAATATTCAGAAATCACCAACAAAACTTTTATTATGCCAATCAAACAATGCCTTTGAGAAGTTTAACATAAAAGAATGTACAGTAGGTTAAAAAACAAAGATATTAATTTATTGGAAATCAAAAACTTTATACTATATATATATTATAATGGGATAGGTTATTCATGGAGTTAAAATGGGGGATCTGAAAATCATCTTTCCCAAAATAAATATTTCAATTAAAATTAATTTAAATAATGAGATAAAATATTAAAGTAATATAGTAAGATATTAAAGTAATATTGAACATCAAAAAAAATATAAGTAAAGTTAATTCCCTAGAATACTATGATTAACCTTAAATCCACCAGCATTATAAATAAGTATAAACAAGTATAAGTAATATTCAATCATCATCATGAATGATTATCAATAAAAAATAAGTCAACAATCAATCTTGTGACTGGATTTGAAATGGGTCTACTATAAACCAGGCCAATTATTTAGCCTTTGCCAGCTTGAGCCAATTATTTAACCATTAATTTGGATGCACTAACTAAGTGCTCATCCATTACAATACATAACCATAAAAACAATAATTCTGGGGTATTAAAACACGCTGGTCATCATCAATGATCTGGCCATTCAGTACCATTAATGTACTGGCCAACTATAAACTTAATTTCTAATAGAGTAAATAAAATAAAATATAGTGCATGGGCTGTAAAGAATATTCTCTTTTCACTAACCAAGATGATGATGATGATCATTGATGGTAATATCATCACCACTGGATGCCCATAAGCACTAATATACATCCCTTTTTATATATCAGACTTATGCACAAATCTAGCTTAGAGAACATATGCTCTATAACTGTTACTGTGATCAAAAGATGATGTGACATAATAATGCAAAAAGTATTTAGAATCAAGTTCATTGGAATAACTTTAACAATGAAATAAAATTAATTAGCAACAATAAAAAAATGAAAATAAGGTCTTTAAAATATGTCTATACACATATAAATTAAGCCTTCTGGTTTTGATTAATATATAATAAAAAATTATCACATTGTGATTTACATGATTAATTTACAAAATTCAGGTTATTATATTGTAGTTTACATATGTTACTAATAGATTTACTTAAAACCCAGTAAGACACAAAGATGTGGCTTAATAATTCCTGAACATATTTGAATTATCATGAAATAAAAAAATAAATGTTTAAAATTTACATGTGTCTATCTGACATGCATTGATATATCCACACAGACATGTGGCATAATAATTTCTGAACATATTTGACTTGCTATAAAATAAAAATACAGGTTTAAAATTTATATACACATGTTTAGGGTATTTGCACACAGATGTGCAGTGCAATTGATGGATATATTTTAATTGACAGTTAATAAAATTAAAAAAAAATGATTAAATTTTTCATGTGTTTATTTGACACTAATTGATATATATATATGCACACAGACATGTGGCATAATAATTTCTGAATATATTTGAATTGTCATTTAATAATAAAAACCATTAACATCTTTTACAATTCATTACATTTTGAAAATACATAAAATTCACATGTGCATGTGTATATATTAAAAAAAAATATGAATCAGTTATTAAACATAAGTCTATTTCCTCTTTTTTTTTAAAAAAAAAAAATCAATCTTTGACAGGTTACAAAAGTTCTTTTTTTATTAGGTTACTTTTAATTAATTATAAATGCCTTTTAAAAAAATACTCTGGCAAATCTCTTTTCCTTTCTTTTTTCTACTCTAAAAGATTTTGGAGTTTTAGAAGTGTCTATAAATCGTTCATTTCATTCAAGCAAAATTTCCTTGTTATCTTTTAAAATATACACCCGAGTCTCATTTTATGTGAAATTTTTTAATGTGATTCATATATTTTCTTAATATCTTTGTATGTGGTTTTCTTTCATGTGATAAAAATTATTAGATCAAAAGTCGAACTCTGGCAATGTGCTATTACTTTAAATCAGTGGTGCCCAACCTTTAACTTGACGCGAGCCAGTTGAAAATTTAAAAAAATTTGGGGAGCCACAATTATATATTACATTTTTCATATTACATTTATAAACATGGTACTTGGGTACTAAACCTGCAATGTAGGGAGATAGGTGGGGGGGGGATGACAGCCTATTCACATTGGTATCAATCTGCCGTTTCTAATGTGGCCAAAATAACGTGTACACGGATCTTTCTCGATGAAAACATCAATATATACAGCAAAATATATATGTGTACACGAATCTATCTCGATAAAAACAACTATTTACAGCACTAAACATCAATATATATATACAGCAAAATATATACGTGTACACGGATAAAAACAACTGTTTACAGCACTAAACATCGATATATACAGCAAAATATATACGTGTACATGGATCTATCTCGATAAAAACTATTTCCAGCACTAAACACAATATATATACAGCACCAAACCAAACGTCTACAAGGATCTTTCTCGATAAAAACAACAATATATACAAGAGCACTAAACACAATATATATATAGCACCAAACCAAACGTGTACAGCAAAAAAAAAAAATGGTATAATATGTTAAAAAGAAAAAAAAATGTAAATACATTTTATTTATTAAAAATTTGGTAACATACATATAAATTACAATTACAGGAAAAATATATTTTATTTAATGTGAAACCTGACACTGCATATCGTTATTGTTTGTATTGTAAAAATGTTTACTTTTTTGAAGAGTGCAATTCGAGCCACATTAAACAGTTACGCGAGCCACATGTGACTCGCGAGCTACGGGTTGGGCATCCCTGCTTTAAATATTATAAATTTCATGCACTCACATGTCATATTTAAAGTAATAATGCATTATCAGAGTTTCGACTTCCATCTAATAATTTCAATATTTTCAGCACTTTATAATAGTACTGTAATAAATTTTATGCAATAAAGTTCATAATTCATTTAAAATCAGGATTTCCCCATTTTATATACACACATTAAATTTTACAAGATTATAATGTAAATCTGTTCAAATGTTATGGATGCCTATGTTGTTTTTGCATTTTAAATCACATTCTATTTTTGCTTTTTTAAAAAAGAGTGCATAATCAATTAATCATTTAGTGTCCGCAAGTAATAAATTTTACAAGATTATAATGTAAATCTGTTCAAACATTATAGATTCCTATATTATGCATGTTGTTGTTTTTGCATTTTAAATCACATTCTACGTTTGCTTTTTAAAAAACGAATACGTAATCAATTAATCATTTAGTGTCCGCAAGTTTATTTTTAAAAGATGAGTAACAGCGGTGGGCACAATTAAATTTGACAATTAAAAATTAAAATCTGATTTTTAATTATAATTAACAATTTAAAAATTATGTAACATGATCTGAAAGTAATGTGATGTGAAACAATGAAAATTTATTTTTAAACAGAATTGAAAATTAAAAAATTAAAGACAAAAATAATAATTTAATTTTTTTATTGTTAGTTTTAATTAACTTTTGCCCAATAATGGTGAGTAGGTGTCTTTTTATTATGATAAGTCTAAGTTCTTATTTTTATTTTAAACTTTTAGTTTCCCCTAATGGAGAGGAAGAACACCTAAGAAATTGAATTTCTTTGGAAACAAAAATTTCAATTTTAGATCGCTTAGCAAAATGGAAAGGATCAGCAGTGATTGGAAAACATTTTAGTTTGGGTGAGTGTAATATAAGAGCAATTAGAAAAAATAAAATTGGCGCTAGTTGTATTTCCTCTTGTGACAAATCTGATGTCTTACTAGTTCACAAATGAACTTGCTTATCTTCAAATAGCGATAATGATTAAAATACTGTACATATATGAAAAATGTAAAATATTGTAAATTACATATAAAAATATATTGTTTTGAATAAAATTAAATACTGTAGTTAATAAAAAGTTTGTCTTGTATCAATTTTTTTCAAATTCAAAATTTTTTATTAGTCATATTTTTTTTTTTATGTGAATTTTAAAGTAATTTTATGTTGTTATTTTGCTTTTATGCAATTTTCAAAAATTACAGTACGTATCCCCCATTTTTCAGGGTAAGTTAAATCAATTTTTGTACAATTTCTTTTGTGCAAGTTTTCTGAGGAACCTATCTATCACATAAAATGAGACCAGGTGTATAGATTTTCAAATGTCAATTTCACTAATAAAATTATTTAAAATATCAGTTTCGATATTTATATCACTATCACAGGTTGCTCTTAATGTTTTTAAATTTAAAATATAGATTTTAAAATGTCTTTTTTTCTTTAAAAAAAATAGGATGGTCAATGAATCAAATTTTTACTCTTAGACTTTTAATCCAAGCAAAATTATTCACATGTTTACCTATTTTAAAAATATAATTGTTTTAAATGTCATATATATAATGCTACTCACCATACACATTTATTTGTACTTCTTTGTATACAGATAAATCAGCATACACACAATGCAATTCTCCAGCAAGCTAAGAAATTCTCTTGATGAGACAGGTGTAATCAGGTAATTATTGGTCTATAGTGATCTCTTCTATCTAGGATTTGATAAACTTCAGGCCAGCAAGATGTTTTCTAGAACACATTTGTAGCTTTGAAACACAAAGTTGAGTCATTTTCCTCCATGTGAGTTCAAACTCACCATCATGAACTATATAGCTTCTGCTGGACTTGCCCCTTTGCCTCCCTTTAGATCTTCGCGGGGGTTCTGTATAACTCCCCAAACACCAACTACTCTGGCCTACTCCTCAAAAACTATTATTAGCTAATTACTCTAATATTTTTTATCAACCCTTTTATATAGTCAACTGGGGTGACAAAAATATACTTATCAAAACTATAATCAAAGATTTCTAATAGATAGAATTTTTTTTTCAATTAATTAAAAAGATTTCAAAAATAGAAATATACGTTCTTACAATTATCAGTTCTATTTTATCATAAAATATGCTTATTTTTTAATTTCAAAATCAGAATATACAATGTTAATATTTATTTAATCTTTTACTATGATTATTTGAGAAAGATGTAGAAAATATCGACAAAATTTTTGTCTGTTTATTTCTACTTTTCCTTTCAGCTTTATATATATTTGTGCAGACACTATCATTATTGTGTGCCATGTAACACATCTGTTACAATATATATATATCCCAGACAACATATTAATTAAAAAAACACTGTTCTTTTTCTTCCAATTAAATATTTAGCTTTGATAAAAAGAAAATACACATTATGAGAGATAATAAATTTCTAGCTCAATGATCCAATTACTTTTTTTAAAAAAATCTCTATAGCTGCAAAAGTAGAAGTTATCCCACACATTAAGGCTACAAACCATTCTCTTTTTACAGTAAATGAAGTCAATAAATACTACTCAGTTTGCTGATTGAAACAGCATAGAGTAGTGACTTTATTAATGAGGGAAGAATATTGCATCTAAATATCTGCAAAAAGCAATTAAACAATATAGATATATTTTTTAGATATGCTTAAATTTAACTTCATAAAATCTCAATGTAACACATTCTTAAAACATATGATCGAAGATTTATAAAAAAAAAATAAATGATCTCCCAAGATATGCATTTCATGCTAAACAAGAACTCATCAGTAGACCCGGACCACAATCTCTTACAGATAGTAAATTACTGTCATTTGATTGTAAGTGACAAACATTCTACACTCACAACTTTGACATAAACCACTTTATGTAAATATATCAATGATTGTTACTAATCACGTATTAAACTAGACATTACCTCTAGCCAAAATGTAAACTTTGAATGCCACTTAATAAATGAATATGTTTGCAGTGTTATAGAAATATCAACACCTGAAATTGGTTGTCCACACTGATGCTTCAATAACTTTCAATACACAAAGCACTCTTATGCATGATAGAGATAATCTAAAAGTTGAAAGTACATAAATAAATAAAAATAATTTTTACAAAGCTTATTCAGAAGTTTCACTTTTTTAGTAGCAAATATCAAGGCTATTTAAATAAACAAAACTCCAACAAGGCTAGGAATGCACAGACTGCAAATAAGTAAACAAATTATTAATATCAATCATCATCAGCCAATTGCAAACAAGGAAGAACTATTTGAATCCAAAGAAAAAAAATACTAACTTGAAATACATCTACACATAGAACACATTGATCCATTATTCTGTTTATTTAATATTTTGCTATGTTGTCTTTTAACTCATGCAACAAGCTTTTCTTACTAAAATACTTCAACACCATGTTTAATTATAGTTTTCCAGTGGTATTTTATTACCAGCCATATCTAAGCAATCAATAATATTGCATGCGTTCAAAATCTTTTTGAGATAATTTTTATAATACAAATGAGATTGATCTCTTCCATGAAAATCATACTAAAATTCACCACAATCCACTCCTTTAGAAAGTCTTTTATTGTTTATTCATTTCGTACATCCAATCCAACAAGGATGTGATTTTACATTAGTCTTATAATTTTATGACCATAATTTTAGTAGTATAGGGGGCACCTTTAAATGAAAATTTTTAAATGCCTTTACAATATACCCATAGAAATCCAAGTCTCACTTTCCCACAATAAATTAGTTAAAATAACAGTTCTACATACAGCTAATTTAGTTGCAGCAGCTATATTACTTGGAGTTTGTGATGCATCTTAACTTCAAGTTCATTTTTCTTACTGCCAAGAAGTAAATTCCAAATGTCCCTTTTAATCCAAGTAATTAATAAGTCCTTTTTTAAGAGAATTCCACACCTCATCAACATGACAATTTTAAAAGTCTATTTCTTATTTTAGTGTTTAATAATTGTTGAAATTTAGAACAAATATTAGATGCTTTGAGAGAATAAACATCAAATCGATTCATTTAATTCTTGGGGTGCTCTAGTCTATAATCTTTCTAGTTTAATCTGCACTTGAAAATTGCCATGCAAAATAACCTTTTATATTCTATTTCTAAGTATAATGAAATCTATTACATGATATTATTTTAGGGTTACCCTGAGTAGTTTGGCGCAGTAGGTAGAGTGTCCGACTTGGAATTGAGAAGTCCCAGGATCAATTTTGGTGCCTGCAGGTCTGGCGCTCAAAGTTTTTATAAACTCCCAAGCAACAAAGATATATGCTTTTTATTTTAGGATGGATGCATACACATTCTTTTTAAGAGATTTTTCTGCCTGAACAAAATCTTTGTGATGGTCAATCCATCTAATTCAACTGTTTAATTGTATTTAAGGAAGGAATAAAGCTTTCTTCCCCCCATCTAACTGTAGAGCATATTTATTAATAAAGTGAGCGCAGGTACCACAGTTTTAATGCTATTAGTCTTTCATTTGTATACAGAGAAATATTAAGATAATAATAATTAGTCTTTACAGCAAATCTAATGACACTTATTGGTTAATTTGCCTAGTTTAGTGCCAGATTTTGAAGTGTAAGATCGTTGAATTGCTTTCAATTCTGGTACCTCCAGTGCTCAAATTATTTACTGACTCCTGTCATGTGACTATTTACTTCTAAGAACTTGAAGTCATCTATTTTTTTTTTCATTAAACTTTCTTCCTTTGGAAGAACAGTTATATTAATTTTAAATCTTAACAGCTCCTTAGCTATTAAAACAGGCAAAACTCTCCATACAATAGTGCCACTCAGTGCAAGCCAGAGTAATCAATGGATGCCAGAAGGCTTGTACATAAAGTCCCTATCTAGTGCCTACTCATCCAACATCCCCAGACTAGTTTCTAGCTTGTGGCTTTCGTCAGCGAGGAGCCTTGGATCTGACAGCACTGCACCTAGATCTTAGGATCTAATGCAACCCTCCAGCAGCCACCTTTTATCTCTACATAACTACAAAACTATGAGAATAAAATTGAAAACAATATTTTCAATCCAAGTTCATTAGTTTATATAGTCATGTAATTCAGTACCCATACATTTTGGTGTCTTTGGTTCTTTAATAACCATAGTGGTGCCACTATCCTATTAGAAAGGATTGGTATTAAACCACTAAACATCACATGGTCACCATTTCTTATGTTTGCCCATAACTGTTATTAAAACAAGAAAAACTCTCCATACAGTAGTGCCACTCAGTGCAAGTCAAAGTAATCAAGGCTCCTCACTGATGAAAGCCACAAGCTAGAAACTAGTCTGGGGATGTTGGATGATTAGGCATTAGATAGGAATTTTATGCACAAGCCTTCTAGCATCCATTGATTACTCTGGCTTGCACTGAGTGGCACTACTGTATGGAGAGTTTTGCCTGTTTTAATAACAGTTATGAGCAAGCATAAGAAATGGTGATCATGTTGTGTTTAGTGGTTTAGCTCCTTAGCTATTAGCATTTTTATTTAATCAAGTTTACAAGAAGATAAATAAATAATTAATTAAACTATTTAACGAAAAATAATGTTCATCTTTAATAATCCTACTTTTCTGGGAAGCAAAAATTTATTAGAAAACCACTATTATTAGGAAACACAACTCTTTTCCTTATTGATGAAAGTTTAGTCTCAATAGAAAAAAAGTAAAAGAAGCAAAGAATAGTAATGGCAAATGCTACAGAAGTTTTGAAGTACAATGGCTTCCTTGTATGTGCAAATTTGGTTTCAAGTAATGTTGCAGATACTAAAAAAATAGCAAATCGTATTTATGTTTTCGACACCCATCTACGTAGATGATGACTAAACAAGAAAATAAAAATGTTTAAATACTTTTTTTAAATCGCGGATGTGGAAAAATTCTGTAATGTCAACTATATAAATAAATAAACATTTTGTTTACTGATACTTCCGCAGGACTAAGTTGCAAAATATTTTATGCCTGATTCTAAATAATAATTATTTCTAGTCTAAATTCTCAGAACTTTTGTTGCAGATATTTGTTGAAAACTATAATAAATTATCAAGCGTTGGTGGCCTAGTGGCTAGCATAGCTGCCTTCCAAGCAGCTGGCCCGGATTCGCTTCCCGATCAACGCTTTGCCATATGGGGGGTGGGGGAAACTATAATAAATTACAGCACATCACTTTTGTAGGAATAAAGAACAAGAAATCATTCACTAACAGAAGCTAATCCTTTAAATAGTTGATATCCGTTTATTTACTTTCACCTAACTATTCTGAATAAAGAACAGGTGAAGAAAAAAATAAATGCAAATTTAAAACACTATTTGACATTCACAAAAGGGTTAAAATTAATTCAACTGCTCACTGTTGTCATAGAAACACTGCACAATCAGTTTTGAAGTTTTCTCATTTCTAAACTATAACTTTATAACCCCCCTCTCACAAATATTTCATGCTTGCTGCATGAAACGTCTCTCTCTCCCTGTCTAATATAGTTTCCTTTCTTCACGAAGTGTTTAAGTGATAGAGAATAACCTACAGTTTTAATTTAGCAAAGTTCAGATTTGATGGACAATTGATTAATTTTAGGATGCCTAATTTCATATATAATTGCTAATATCGATATGACATATATATATAATTAATTAATTCCAAATATGAGATGCTAAATAATTAAAAACAAAACAAAAAAAACAAGTAATGACAAACTGCCAAAAATAATGATGAAGTGATTAGATTAGTCACAATACTGAGCGAGCACAGATAAAGCGAGATCTATGACACACACATATACGTACACAAAGTGACAACCTATCTCTTGTTTTACGAGAATTTTACGGAGCATGATTCAAAATTGAAAAATGACTGATATGAGTAATGGAGAAAAACCAAATGAGTCAATAATTAGCGTCCTTAAAATAACCAAATTAGTAATGAAAGTAAACAGAATGTAATCTATGTAAAATGTTCATTCTGACTGTAAAATAAAATTCTATTATTAATTAAATGTCACCAGCTTTTTCTTTTCTTTCTTTTTTGCCCCCACAAATGTGACATTTAAATTAAAGTTTACAAAACACTTTTAACATTATTGTTGTTATTTATTCAGCTACAAGTAAAATTAACACACTGTTAGTCAAACATTAAATCAATTAATTTTTAATAAAACGTATTTAGATATACTTAATTTTTATTTCACCACATACAACTTTAAACACACAAATGAAGATATCTGGAAAATATAGAGACCATAATAATGTATTTCAGAATGAAGTAGCACTTTTCAATCGAAAGTTCACAACCGCTTACATTTTCTCTATCTTTGATCGGTATTTATTAATATCAAATTACTATCTTTCATAGGTAGAAAGCCCCATATCACTTTTATTACAAATACACTATCTGTCAAGCATTGGTGGTCGAGAGGTCAGCGACAGCTGCTTTACAAGCAGTTGTCCCGGGTTAGTGGGTTCGCTCGCCTATGGCACATAAGAAAAAATACACTATCTTAATATATATCTGAGCACTTATTGCATATATGTGATATGTGTAGAGATGATAATCTGGATCAACTGATGACTACTGGTTTAGCATGAAATACGTATATTGGTGATTATTTATCTTTTCAGCATATATGTGTTCAAGTGTATCAGTGTTATGAGATAGATTGGAGAATTAGTCTGTACTCATATATTCTATATATAACAAATGATTGTATATTAAAATAAAAAAATTAAGGTACATTTTTATTCAAATAAATGCATTAAAATGAGGAACATATATAAAACTTCAACAGTCACAATACTCTTGCTATTAGGCCACCAAAAATAAAAGTTTGGGGCACCCACATTAAGAAATAATCTTGGTTATATTTTCTAACTATTTTTATGGGCTTCTTATCAAACAAGAATTACAATTTAACATTTTTAGCTTAACATTGTTTGATTCGTTAATACGTATATATATAAAATTTAATTTCTGTTATGTAAAATATAAATAACATTTCTAAATATGAATGGCCCACCAATCTTATTTTTGCCTGCATAATATCAAAGATACTGTGAAAATTAGGGAAAAAATTAACGCATTTAAAATAAAAAAAAAACGTTTCTATATATAAAAAAAAATTTTTTTTAGTATTATTTAGTTTTATATACGTTTAAAAGGTATTATCAAAATGATAAAAATGTGGTCATCTTTAATGAAATTGCATTAAGAATTTATATTTTTCATTAATTTTTTGCTAAAAGAGTTTGCAAACTCTAAAAAAATGTTCTGCCATAAGGAATAGATAAGTATGAAAAGTTTTTGTTCTTTACGACTATATGATTTTAATTATGGAATAAAATTTTCATGGGAGACTTTAATATTAGAATTGTTAAATGATTAAAAAATGAAAGTGTTGTGGGTAAATTTGGTTATGGTGATAGAAATTACAAACAACAGATATGCAAATTGCAGATAAATACACACACAATATATATTATAAATTCTTTATTTGAAAAAACTTGCTAAACGAGAATGGACAGAGAAGCATCCAAATGACGTATAGCTGAATTTGATTATATTTTGACCAACAGAAAATATGTATTTCAAGATTATAATGTCCTAAATAGATTCAACACTGGAAGTGATCATCATTTACTGTGATATAAGATACATGTTAATGCAGAATTACAGACAAAAATTATTAAGAAAAACAGTATTTGCCATTGATATTTCTAACCCTCAAATACATTCCAGCGAATTTATATTAGAACTTGCAAATCATTTAAAAATATTAACAAATTTTGAAGGTGATTCAGATCCAAATAAAATCAATAGGAAGATAACTGTTAACTGAAGAAAAGATAACTAGTATATAAAAAAAGTACTACCGAGACAAAACAATGTATAAAGAAAAGAAAAAATATAAAAATAAACCTTCAAATTAAATATCTAAAGAGTTTTGCAAAATACTAAGAAAAAGAATTAATTAATGATATAAAAAAATATAGTAATAAATTAACTAGAAAAACTGCAGAAGAGAATAAAAATAGTAAAAGTTTAGAGCAACATTTTTTTGTTTTGATAGAAAATATTTCTGCAATAAGAAGAGAAGATAGAACTATTATTAAGAAGAGAGATGACATGAACATGGAAATTATTATAAAAATGTAATAAAGAATAAAAAAAAAAGTAAAATATTCCATGCAACTGAATTGCTCAGCATTTTAAATGAAAAATGAGATGTGCAATTAAATCTATAAAAAAGGGAAGGAATATGTGAAGAAATAAAAAGGTTAATGTCAAAGTTATATATCAAATATCTAAATAAAAAAGGGTACGTCAGATGATTGGAAGAAGGCAGTAGTATTATTGATATTTAGAAAGAAGATATTATAAATAACAGCCCTATCAGTATTTTACAGTTCTACACAAATTTTTTAGTGAAACAATTACAACTCATCTACAGCAGAGTTTAGATTTTAACGGACCAAAAGAAGAAGATGGATTTAAAAGTGGTTTTAGTACAGCAAGAAAAGTAATAGAGTGGACCAACGAATACAAGTTGCCATTATGTTTTCGATTTTTATATTACGAAAAGGAATTTCATTCTATAAGCAGTCCTACAGTGTTAAAGCATTGGAACATCAAGATATAAACCAGATTGTTGCCATATTCTGAAGAATATCTATCAAAATTCAATAACAAAGATTAGATTACATCATGATACTAAGAAGATTATCATTGAAAAGTGTATATGATAGAGTAAATCCATAGCTCCAAATTTTTTTTCAGCAGTTTTACAAGAAGGATTTTGTGGATTAAAATGAAAAGCTAAGGGTAAAAGTGAATGGAGATTATTTAAGTCAGATTTTGAAGATCATACAATTATTTTTAGAAATAATGCTTTAGAGCAGGGGTGGGCAATTGTTTTGGCTCGGGGGCCGCATAGGTTGGTGGAGGGCCCCATTTTGTGGAAGTGAAGGTTAGCGAAGGGCCGCACCCTTTTTTCATGACCCAATAAACACACTGCTTTATTCCCTGTATTACCAAAAAAATATTTGTTTGTCTATTCTTTATTAAACACACGACATTCATCACCGATTTTACATTTTTCAGAGAGTTCATGGTTTCACTAAAGTTGGAAATGTATATATTTGCTAATGCAAAGACAAAATTGAAATTAAACAGATCAACTGGAAAAGCACTGCACATTGTATCTACACTGCTTATGCGTATTGACATGGCCATCCTAGTGAAAAATACGAGACGAATCTTCAGTTGCACATGGGAAGGAAATTTCAGTTCAAGGTGGATTTTTCTGATTGTCTTGGTGCGCTGCATAAAAACTATTAGCGGGCCGCATGTGGCCCCTGGGCCACTATTTGCCCACCCCTGCTTTAGAGCTTCAGGAAATGTTGCAAGAATTATCAGATAAACGTAAAAAAGGAGTATTTAAGATAAATACTAAAAAGACTAAAATAATGTTAAATGGATTTTCTTAAAAGCAAAAAATATAAAGATTGATAGTGAAGAATTAGAAAAAATTAACAACTACAAATACCACAATCAGATTATAAATACAAATGGAAAAACATTGGTATGAAGTTAATCATAAAATAAACTTGGATGATGCATTTTTGGTAGAAATAATTTAATATTAAAAGGAAATATATGTAAGTGTTTGAAAAGGATTTTTAATAAATGAATTTTACCAGTGTTTACTTATGGATTTGAGAGTTGGAAATTCAACAAAAATCAATAGAGAGACTTCAGATTACTCAACAAAGTATAGAGATGCATTTTAGGAATAACAAAAAGGGATTGAAAATGAAATAAGAACAACAGGTATTAATGACATCCTTAAACAAGTTAAGAGACTGAAAAGGAATTGGGCAGAATATATTGCCAGGAGAAATAATAATAAATGGTCAGTTAAAATCTTAATCTCAAGAGATTGTAAAAGACTTAAGAAAGAAACTATATGTGGGATGGATGTGATATTGAGAAGACTTTCAACTTGTATTAGATCTGTAATGATTGAAAATGATGATGTGGAATGTGCGATTTTGATGAAGACTCTTTGACATTCCAAATGAGAACAATATTTATTGTTATGAAGTTGCCATAATATAAGATTGATTTAGCTCCAGTTAGTGGTAATTGTAGGCAGGCAAAAGAAGATTTGGTTCATTGCGATATCTAGTCTTGGAATTCTTAGATATATTAATGAAAGATTAATAGTTTTACCATGAATTCTTGTGTCTATTTCATAAATACTTATGCTTCAACATCATATCCAAATCTTGAGAAAAAGATATGTTTTTTTTTCTTACAGAATATAATGTCTCTTTGTTGGTAAAAACAATAAATTATGAACCAGTCCTATCAGAAACACATTCACCTTATAATATCATATAAACTATCTATAGATAAAAATGGTAAAAGAAAACAAAAGATTATTTAGAGCTCTTATAGATGAAGATTGTTAGACAGATTACTGATTAATATGGTCCAAGGTTGATATGATAGTGGTATTAAAAAAGATATTTCAAATATATTATCCAAAAAATTTGACAGTCATTTTTTGGAAGCAAAGCTGTTTATATCAAGTTTCCACAAGTGTTTAATGCTAAAAGTACCAGTTTGGATATTCAAACTGATCATGATAAAAAAACATCAAAGTTTCTTAAAACATTAAAAAGATTTGAACTCAGACTATTACTCTTCCCACATCTATCCATTCCATCTTATATAACTGACACACATGACCACATAATGCAAAAAAGATAAATGATCTCTAATATATGTATTTCACACTGAACCAGCACTCATCAGTTGAAATATATAATATTGGACATCATTTATCTTTTTTGCATGTATGTGGTCATGTGTAACAGTTTGTATAAGATGGAGTGGATAGATGTAGGATGAGAGAAAGTCCGAGTTCAAATCCCTTCTAATTACATTAAGTTCAGTATAGATAATATACTTGTATTTAAATATTAAGATGTTAAGGTAAATATAAGTTCATTCTTCCCTTCACTGGTTCCCCGGAATAAGATATCAGTAATGACTGGATTAAGAAAATGTGTGGCTTTATATAGGATTTAAAATGACAAGTGGATTAAAATTGCAGCTGTAGTGATTTTCTGTCCTTCTCATAATGTGTTGCAACTGAATCATGATATCATCCTTTTAAATCATCGGAAGATCTTTTTTTATAGGTAATGATGATATTATAATCTGACAGAAGAAATAATTTGCCATCTTTTGTATAGTGATCTAGAAATTTCAAGGATTGCATTTACTAATAATACATCATTTTATTTAGGATTTGACATTCCATACCGAATTTGATAAGATCAGAACTACCCTTTATAATCTTAAAAATAGAAAGGTTGGGCATCATGATAGGAACCTTAAAGACATTTTAAAATATGATGGATTATACCTTGCTTCAAAACTATTCAAACTGTTAAGCTTATATAATCGATAAAATTGGATTGTCTCATCTCAATAATGACTTTATTGTGTCCATTTATAAAAATAAAGAAAATAATTATAATGGAGTAGTTCTGTTATTTAATACAGCAAAAGTACTTTCAAGAATTTTAATGAATAAATTACTTCCAAGTCAAAGAACTAGTACTATAAATTGAGCATTGGTATGATTTTAGAGAATCAAAAAGTACTAGAGAAACAATTTCATTACCAGAAAAAAAAAATACAAAAAAATTGTCATGAACAAAAGTATGATTTAAATATTGCTTTTAAAGATTTATTCAAGGTAGTTAAACTAAGCAAAACTCTCTATACAGTAGTGCCACCCTGTGCCAACCAAAGTAATCAATGAATCCAGAAGGCTTGTGCATAAAATCCTACTCATCCATTATCCCCAGGAATATTGGATGAGTAGGCATTAGAAGGGATTTTATGCACAGGCCTTCTGGCATTCATTGATTACTTTGGTTGGTACAGGGTGGCACTACTGTATAGAGTTTTGCTTTGTTTATAAACAATTATGTGCTAATATAAGAGATAGTAATCATGTGGCATTTAAATTAGTTCATTGAAAACTTTGTTGCAATTTCGAAAATTATTTGTTTTCCACTGAAGTTTATTTATGCAATATGAGAGAAACTGATATTGTTGACTGTGAAAACTTGAGGTATTTGAAATGAATAAGTACTAGATAAGGATGCATAATATCTCTAACTTTGTTTCCATTTTTTATAACATAAACCAACCATGCATTTATTTCAAGGGCAATGTTGTTATCCCAGAACTCTTGCCAAATTAATGATATTCCATCTGGTTCCCTAGGATTAAAAAAAACATGCAGCAATAATTCAACAATACCCATGGCACATTTTACTCAATTTCTCATAACTTGCTGATGAAAATTTAAAGCATATATTAAGTGTAAAATATTAATAACTATCTTTTTTTTTTTTCCAACTCTCTATTATGGAAGAATATATATCAACAGATTTAGTAATCACATTTTGTAAATTTAAACTTAAATTTTTTTTTTAGCAAAATCACATCAGAATACTTCTAAATCCCAATACCACGCATATGGTAGGCTTGGAAAAATGCCAATCCTAATCAAAAAATTGCAAGAACCTAATCCTAAAATTACAAAATCCGATTTCTAATACACAAATTGTCAAATTCTATGCTTTATTCGAATCATAATAAAATGACCTCACGTGTAACTAATCATATAATATAAACAAATGCTTCAAACTTTACATAACTTGACTCTATCAAAAAAGCAAAGATAAAATTACAAAATGGGAATTAAAAAAACTGAACAAAATAAACGATCATTTAAATTATTTATCACAATTTTTTTTTTCATTTTACCTATATGTTATTATATAGTTATTAACTTTGACTCTTGTTGATTTATAAAAACCAAATGGTTTATCACTTGGGAGACTATGAAAAATTTGAGTATTGGAAGCGATAGAATCACTGTGTTGAAATTTTGCTTAATTAGAAAATTTAAGATCAATAATACACAGGTATTTATAAATTCATACTTTCAATTAATTATTATTTAGTAGTCAATATAACACTCTTTTATAACTCTTTTTTTTACTGAGAGTTAGATTGTGGACATCATCATTGTCAACCATTATCAATCCACAGCAGGTTTAAGGTCTCTCCCAGTTCAATCCATCTTCTCCAATCTCTAGCCTCTCTTCTGCACACTTTCTCATTTCATCCATCCATCTCACATATGGTCTCTTTCTAGGTCATTTACAATCTCTTGGAATCCAGTTTAAGATTTAAGTTGTCCATATATTATCATCTCTTCTAGCATCCAACCCAACTCCACTTCAGTCTTTTAATTCTTTCAATGATGTCAGTAACAATTGTTTGTTTTCTTACCCATATATTGCGTTTTCGATCTCTTCTTATTACTCCTAACATGTATCGCTCCATATTTCTTTGAGTGGTCTGAAGTCTCTGTATTGCTCTTCTATTAAGTGTTCCAGTCTCAGATCCATAAGTAAGAATACATTTACATAAAATTAAAAATTAAGTAAGTTACTTAGTCATTTCTTAACTTAAATATATTTAAAGTAAGCAATGTGTGTGTCTATTTTTTATTGCTTTTATATATCTTTATACTGTAAGAAAAATAAATAATTAATAGCTATATTGCTTGAGAATTCACAAGTTCAAGTACCAAAAGTATCAGAACTAGAAATGATCCAAGGTCTTTACACTCCAGAGTATGACACGCTACTACTGAACTAAACCACACATGGCATACTGCAACTAACCCTGGACTATTAGGCACTCTCATAATACTTCAAAAAATGATACAAAATACTCAAGAAAATCCACTTCACTATAAATAGAACTGACATTAACAGCTATGAAAAACGTTAAACCCTGAAAAATAAGTTAGAGTATATTACGCAATTTCACTATAATAAAATTTTAAAAAAATATTGCAAATCAACATAAGCTCAATCTATTTTTGAGGGAACAACAGAAAAAATGCTGGTTCACATAGATAAAAAATTAAATAAAAATCACATCAACATGGTTTAAAAATATGTATAAATGATAAAGCTATGCCCTTTATGGCACATTTGGGATAATGCCTGAATTTTCATTAATAGGTTTTCCACAATGTTAAAACGTGCAAACAAGCTGCATCAGATAATAAAAATACTGTGAATGAGTTTTCAATGAAGTCAATCATTTACTGGTACACTTTCAGTGTAACCACTGATAAGATTTTGCTAAAATATCTGTTACACCCTACCCCCCCCCCCCCCGCTTAGCAAATGTAATAAATTATATGCCTTATACTGGTAACAAACCTTATAGAGTGGACAACAGCAATTATTTTCAGAACTCATTTTGAAATTCAGTTATAACCAAAATTAGAATATCTTTATGGCAGAAGTAATATTTTTCAATATTTTGATCAGAATTGATAAAGCTTTAATAATCCACTTAGCATGAATATAATATTTTTAGAAATAACAAGGCCATTTTTCACCCAGAACATTCTGGCTAATCTAATCAATGAGATTGAGCAAAACCAGATCACCTTGTGGCAAAAGCATTGCAATTTACTGATAATGCTTGATACAAATTTCATAAAGCTACAAGCAAAAGTGACCATGTGATGGACTTATACCTAAACTGCTTCAAAACTTCTAATATTTATAAAAAAAATATAAAGCAAATATAATTGTGAGAAGTCATTAAAATATATATTTCATTGACATTGTGGCAACTGATATTGAAAATTCACTTTATCAAGGGTCGTCAAATGAAGATTTTTTTGTTTGGCATTGGAGATACACTTGCATTCAAGAAGAGATAGTGACTAGATAAAGCTAAGTTATTAAAGAATAAATAGTGACAGTGAAAGAATTTTCTAAAGCAGTCTTATCAAAGAAGCATTAAATTTATTGTTTAACCAAAATCTTAAACTAGAATGAAGTTCAAAAGTGTGAAGTTTGGAATGGATAGTGTTTATATCATGGCAGAAAACAATACATATCACAGCCAACTAATTTCTTTTTTTTTAATCTTCATGGAAGCAGCAGACAGCCAGCTCTGATAATTTTTCAAACAAATAAATGCAGAAGCCTTTCTATGTTATTATTATATAATAGTTTACAATTTAGTTAGGGATATTTTTTTAAATTGCAATTTTAATCCAAGTTTGATATTTCAAGTTAGTTCTAGTGTTCATTAACTTCTCTATCCATGGTCAACCTTTCTGGCTCTCCCAATTGTTGCTCATAAATTATATCTCATAAATTATGTGGAACATTCCAAAATACATCTTACTTAAATTAAGAACCTGCCGTACCGTATTTTCAAAAATTCACATGTATTCTTAAAACAAGTTAAAAAAATAATAATAGACACAATATAAAACATATTTATAAAATGGCAAATGATTATAACCATTCTCACAGTCAACTATGAATATAAAAAATGCAATCAAGAATAATTTGTTTCCAACTTGGGTTGCATCACAGGATTAAAGGATATTGTTAGAGATTACGATGTTCTGAAAAAGAAAAAATGAATTCAAATAATTTTATTTGTAAGTCAAAAAAACGCTACTGAAAAATTTAATAGAGTGCATCTAAATCACAGCCAATATAAACAGATTTGTTAAAACTGGATCCATACATGATAAAACGCATATCTAGCATTCAAAGAGATGGATGATGATGATGATATAGCAACTGCTATCTTGCCAAGTATAACAAAAGTCTCTTCTTCAAATTATCTTCCAAGATAGAAATATCAAAAATGAGAGCTCATCGCATTCTTACAACTCACAAATGGCACGTTTGCATAAACTTCAGCTCGTGTAGAAATTAAACAAAGATAATCCTAATAGACAAATGAAATTTATAAGGACGCAGGCAAATGAAAAGTGAATTAATACTGTCGAATATGTGCAACAGTATATTATTGAAGTATATAACAGTGTCATTAAGCAAGTTCAGTGGATAAAAGCAACAAAAAAATTATTTTTTTTCTCTATGGTGTTGAATTGTAACAATATAATAAAACAGCAAGACTTCCACCAACATTAAAATATTTTATGAACCATAGCATCAAAGACAAGAATCATAACACTAATTATATACTATAATCTCTTTTAAACTAAATTCTATACCTTATATAACAATTGGATGACTTTATTGCTTTGAGTTCATAAAAATTTTGAACACTTGAAGTGATCGATCTGGACACAATCCATGGATTTAAACTTGCATCGAACAAAGTAAGGTTATATTATATCATCATCATTTTCAAGCAATATCAATCCACTGCAAGATAAAGGTCTTTCCAAATTCAGTTCAGTTTTTCCAATTTCTAGTTTCTCTTCTCCATATCATCCTAGTACACTTCCTTATTTCATTCACCCATCTCACATGTGGTCTCTTTCTAGGTCTTTTACAATTCAGATCAAGAATATCTCTTCTAAAAAAAATGTCCAAGTCTTTAATTTTTTCAATGATGTCAGTAACACCTGTCTCACTCATATATTTCCTTTTCGATTTCTTCTTGCTACTCCTAACATATATCCCTTCATACTTCGTTAAGCAGTCTGAAATCTCTATTTATATATATACAAGGGGGCGGGGGGAACAAAAGCTAATTAAAAAAAAAAAATTCAGATAAATATACTTCAATTGATACATTTTCAGAAATCAGGGCAGAGAAAAAAGATTAAAAATAAATAAATTAGAGTTTAATTAAACTATTTGACATTTTCAAAGGGCTAATTTGATATTTGTTGTAGTGTATCAATTGCAATTATTTTTAGTACTAAAAGTGAAACTAGAGCTACCAAAAAGCAGCTAGAGTGTAAAATTTCAAACTGGTAAACCGCTGGATTATAATTAACCATCAGCGGTTCAATTATGTAGAAAACAATTGCAATCATTTGAAAACTTACAAAGTGAAAAGAAATAAAATTTCAGTACAAAATAAACTAAAACAAACTTTTAATTACGACGTGAGAACACAATAAGAAATTCGACATAAGATTTTTTTTAAAGTAATCGTAGATAAGAAGTTATATTATCCAAACGTTCCCGAATTTGTACTAAGCTTGTAGTATTTCTTTCTGTCTGAAGATTAATTGGGTTAACTAGATAAAGGAGTGCACGTAATCACTGCTTGCATTCAACTTTAAAGCTATTAATGATTTCAAACAATATATATACACATTGCTATATTTTTCTCAGTGCTTCATTAAGACATTGGATTCAGAAATCTTTAGCTTTTGAAATGCCACTCTATCACTGAGCTAAATTATACAGTGCATTAAACCAGGTATCCCCCCCCCATGTGTTATAGCATCAGCCGGGAAGCGAACCCGCTAACCCGGGACAACTGCTTGTAAAACAGCTGTCGCTGACCTCTCGACCACCAATGCTTGACTAAACCAATCTATTAATTTATAACAAGATAACAACAACAACAACAACAAAAACTCAATCCAGGAGAAAAAGTTAATAATTAAATATATAAAAAGTTCTCTGCAGTTTAGAGCAATTGGAAGAGTATTAGACTCTTGGAAATAAAGATTCTAGGATCGATCATAGTTTTGTCTCTTCCTGAGCCCAAATATCTTATGAACTCTTGGGCAATAAAATTATTTTTTCATTGCCCTCTATGGTCTGGTGCAGTGGTGGAATCTCAGATTTTAGAATGTACGGGTTCTCAGAACGATTCCAGTTTCGACACTACTAGCGTTCAAACTTCTTAAAAACTACCAATCAATAAACTCATTCAATTCCATTAAGTTTTATTAAGATATATGGTACAACATTTAAAATACTTTTACAATCGCAATTAAATATTGCTGTTCTTGGACTGAATATAAGATATTAGAAACTGATCTCTACATGCATGAATAGTATTCTAATAGAAAATTTGGAAATCATTCTACACCCAGCAATATCTGAATGTTTATTACAGATGCATAAACGTTTTATATAATTATTAAATAAACACATTAGTAGATTATATTCAGCTACACCATCATTAGAAGACACTTGTAAATGAATAAGGTCTGTAATAACTTCAGAAGAGGGGAGGGGGATTTCATAAAGATAGACTAAAAGACACACACAGAAAGAAGAGGCGATTGGAATCAGAATGAAAAGAGAGATGACTTAAAACATAAGAGGGAATAATTATTTATTTGCTATATATTTATGTATACGAATTACAAACTTACACTAAGTATTAAAATTGAATAAGCTTCTTACAAAATAAATAAATAAAAACTTTAATATTGTATAAATAATATAATATACACAAATCGTTTAAATAAACACTTTTTTAAACAGTAATTATAATAACAATAAAATGAAAATTTTTAATGGGTTCAACAGCATATTAAACAGTTAGATAATTTTTTTTTTTACAATTTGATTTATAAGCGTCAAAGTTTCCACAGTCACAACTTTGATATCATCCAATTCAGATAAATACATTAATGATTATTACTAATTATTTATTAAAATAGAGATTATCGACTCATTAAAGTTCCATTAAAAATTAGCATATATGTTTTTAAAATTGAACATAAATACATTGAATGTGGTGGAATTGAAGTTTTAACTATATCTAAAAAGATACTGGACATGAAAAAAAAAAATGAAGTAGTTGGTATCAATGTTGTGAGTGTCGAGAATTTGAAAAGTGGAACAATTTATTATTGATAAATACATGTTCTGAAGAAATGATGAAGATGTGTATAAAAGAATGTGATCTGGATCAATTGAAGAGTGTTGATTCAATATGAAATGCATCTTTGAGATTACTTATCCATTTCAGGTATCTTAATTCACGTGATTTTAAAAAATATAAACTATACCCAAAAAAAAAAAAAAAAATTAAAGGGCAAACTTTTTCAAACTATTTCTACTTTGTACAATTTTACTGATAACAGTTTTCTTTTAGGCAATATTTTAAAATGTTTCAAAACATTTAAAATAATTATGCACATGGCTTTATTGTTCGGGAGTTCATAAGAAGTTTAAGTGCCAGAATCAATCCTTGGACCTCTTGATTGCAAGTCGGATGTTCTAGAGTATCCGACTTGGAATCACAGTGGCTTTTAGAGTTTGGGGGTTCATAAGAAGTTTAAGTGCTAGAATCAGTCCTGGGACATAATTGATTGCAAGTCGGATGTTCTAGTGTATCCGACTTGGAATCACAGTGGTTTTTAGAGTTCGGGAGTTTAAGTGCCAGAATCAGTCCTGGGACCTCTTGATTGCAAGTCGGATGTTCTAGAGTATCCGACTTGGAATCACAGTGGCTTTTAGAGAATAAGAATACAAATTTTTTAATAAAAAAGCTGCAAAAATTATTTACCTATTGTGGATGCTAAGTGCATCCAACTTGAAATCGGGAGGTCCCAGGATCGATTATCATGCTTGAACTTCTTATGAACTCCTGAGCAATAAAACCATATTTGCAATAATTAATTTGTTGAATGCTAATGTTTCATTTCAAGTACTATGTCATACCAGTGACAAAATAATATGTTGCAGCAAAATATAGAAATATTTGAGGGTGCATATCAAGAGAAAATGGCTCTTAAAAATTTTAAGTGCGCAAAATATTAAGAAAAATTTGGTTATAAATACAAGATACACACAAAAAAAGAAAAAAATCTACATGCAATAAAGATGGGTATTTTTAATGCCAAATTTTAATTCTTAATAGCTTAGGGGCTTCGGATTTACATACATATTACTAAACAGTCACATTTCAATCAATTACTAAAAAGTTGAAAAATACAGTCACAGAGATGGCTTTAGACGATTGTATCTCTTCATCAGATATACTTTAGCTCAAACACCATTTTTCAATTCACAAGTCAACATGACTAATTTCTGACACATAACTTTACTATTTCACCTTACTACAGTATTATAAGCAAGTGTCAAAAAGGAATATCTTCATTATTTATTTTAAAGTTTAAAATAAATAATGAGAATTTTTATATATATAAATCAAATTTTACCAAATAAAAAAAAGATGCCTAAAACAGTTGCAGAGAATGTAGATCATTTTTGTGTCAGTGAGTTTAATTTTTATGCAATTGACTGAAAAAAAAACTTAATAATCATTTGTCTATAATGAATGTATTTGTCTGTAAGACAATCACACGTCAAATTCACAACCAATGAAAAAAACTATTACGTTTGTCTGTAATGCTGTCAAATTCCCAATTGAAAAATCAGGGGGCATGTGTAGGAGGAACTTTATATTATATGCATTTTATGCAAAGGAAGTAATTTTTTTTTTTAAGAAAAAATTTACAGTGTCAGGTAGCTACATTTGGTAATTACAATAGTTTCAATTTACCCCTAATATTTAATAATCTGTAATTTTTATTATGAAGCATATTTTATGCGAAGGAAGTAATTCTGCCATTAATAAATGGTATTACAAAATGATGGCCTTTCAGGTCAGTACATTTCTCACATTTATTTATTAAATATTAAAATCTTTTGTTTAATTTATATTAAATTAAAAAAAAAAAAATGTTAAAGCAACCAATTAAAAAACCTGACAGCTTTTCCATAGGTCGGGTACATCTGGTTTTCTAATATTATTTCAAGTTTTGTTTTCAGAAGTAACATCTTTTTACATGTTAGATGTTTATATATATTCACAGGGTGACCGTTAGCACAGCACTGTCTCTGAATGCACGTGTTATGTAGCAACATAGTTTAGCTATTTCCACAAAAATGTTTTTAAGATATTATTAACATGTCTGAATGAAGAGTTGTGGTATGAAAGGCAACAGTGTTTCATACCTTAATCCAGAATAAAATAACGCACATATTAAATTTTGTTTTAAATTGAGCAAAACTGCTAACGAAATGTTAGAAATAATTCACACTGATTATGGCAATGAGGCTGATTTGCAAGATTCTGTGCTAGCAGATTCATGAAGGCACAAAGCATGTGATCACATTTCATATGTATAATATTACTGGGGATAATCCCTAATCTAATGAATGACTAATAAAAATGATTAATACATTTTCATATGCAACTCACACTTTAATATTTTTGGGGTGATTAGCTAAATTACGTTGCTATGTAACTTATTACATTGATTCAGATGTGGTGCCGCAAGCAGCTTGGAAATAATCATTTGCTTTTTCGTTGCGAAACACTGTGCATATATTACACACACACCCCACGAAAAGTAAATCTGTCAAGACATTTTGCATTTGTTTTTTAAAACTGCTTTTTTCAAACACTCTTTAAATAACTTAGAAAAAAAAATCTCAAACATTTATTTATCTGCAATAGAGAGTACTAACGTCTCTATTAGATCATGCTTGCCAAGTAAGCATAACAAAGATTAAGACAATGGATATTAGATGACTTTGAAAACAAATTCATAAATTAATGTGATTTGTTCATAAGATGCCATATCATACAGCATCTTTCTAGCTAGTAAAGAAACAGTGCTTTATGACATAAAATGGTAAATTAGCTGGAAAACAGTTGTGGTATTGTTAACCAGTTACCATGCTATAGTCAATTTTTCCATTATTAGCTAGAATGAAATATGTATAATAATGTAGTCATGCTATTTATTCCTTTAATTGTTCAATGTGCAGTGAATTTCATTTGAATAGTTAATTCTCATTTGAGCATTTTATTTTATATAGTATCACTTGTATGATAATTTATTGTGGCAAAATACAAAATTTATTCACTAACCAAAATCTCAAATGATCTTTAATATTATTTTAAATTAAGAAATATATTTGAAATGCTAGAAATAAATTATGAATTACAATGTTAAAAAATAAGTGCATTTCCAGTTTCCCTAGTCTAGCGCCATCTGTTATAAACTTAAGTAATCAATAGTTACTAATCTCCACCCCCCCTGCCAGATTGATTTCTGATTTTTGCTGATAATAATGAAGAAATGGGATTCAAAGTCGAATAAAAGATGAAGAAATGATCTTGTTTACTGAACTACACTGAAAGAATCATATATACCAGGGGTAGCCAAGATATCGACCATGGTCAATAAGTCGAATGCAAGGTGTCTGGAAGTTGACCATGAGCTTATTTGAATATAAAAAATAATAATAAGTAAAACTTCAAAATTATTCTTATTTAAAAAATAAATTAAAAATAACACCCGTTGTTGTTATGATCTCAAAAATAAGCCCAAGTTGGAAGAAGCTGAAAATAATTATTTTTGTGTAATGCTAGAGCTAAAATTCTTAGAAATAATTGTCAAGTGTTGTTAGCCGAGAGTTCAGCGCAGCCACCTTGCAAGCAAGCAGCTGGTTTCAGACAGTTGTTGTGGGTTCTCCTCCCAGCCGATGCTATGACATATGGGAAAAAAAAATTCTTAGAAATATTTAATTGCCATTTTCTGAAGAGAAATGAAAATAACTTGTCCCGGAGAAACAAGGATTTTAATGAACTGATTTTAAAGCAAAGAAGTTGTGAACTTTTAAAAACACTTTGTTTAACTAGCAAATAATCCTCAAGGAAATTTAAAAAGAAAGCAGGACTTTTTCCTATCTATGAAAAAAAAATAGGTGTCAAAGCAAGAAACAAACTTTATGTCTAATTATTGTAAAAAGTGTTAGCAGAGAAAATATGGGGATTTTTGAAGGCACAGAAATAGAGGACTTTTGTAAAAAAATATTTTTATTGTATGTTTTTTCTCTCTCTAGCAATTTTTGACACCATGCTGGAGGACGGAGGGTTACATTTCCTTACTCTTATTTACTTATTAATTATACAAGTGAATCAAAAAATACAAAAAAAGACAAATTTTATAAAAATCAAAAATTAAATTCAGGATTTGCTATATTTTGGTAAAAATACTGATTGATTAACTTGAATTTTGTATATTTTCTTGAATTTTTTTTTAAAATTCAGGACCAGTTCTAAAAAATAATTATTTATAAGTAAATTAATAAATATTTTATAAAGAGACATTGACAATTTGTAATACTAGAGGGAGCTGAGATAACTTAATAGTAATCATAGTAAAATGTCTTCGACAATTCGTATCTTATTGGAAAAAAATTAATCAGTTCCTAAGTATCTTCTAAAAATATCATCAATATTTGGGAGTACCTAAAAAGCTTTTATAAAAAGAAAACCAACCAATTCGTAAGTACATTCTAAAAAAACTAGGACTTCAAACCATTATTTTTTTTCCATTCTATCAAAAATAATGTTTTTTTTTTCTGGTTTCCAGTTTGAAGCCTTGAAAAAAAACATAGTCGCCTTCAGGTACACTTTCACCAAAACCGTCACCCCCAACATCTAAAAGTTTGGCCACACCTGATAAATACATATATTTATACATTTCCTGCAAATGAATAAAGACTGTAGAAAAAGGCAAATGATCACCAAGATACATTTCTTCTGAAGTAGTGTTATAATCTCTAAGCTTAATAAATTACTAATAAACACCATTACAGTTGTACACTTGTATATTAACTCATAATTAAACAATTAAGTGATATTGTATTAGTATATGAAAAATAATAATAGTTTCAAAATGCCTGTTCTGTAGAAAAAAAAAATTCATATTTCAAAATCTACTTGTAAAATAATATAGGCACTTTTGCACCTAAACGCAAAGCTACTTTATACTTAAAACAAAATAAAATTATACTATTCTGCAAGTGCTTTCAAGAGACGTGCTCTCATCTTCATAGCTCTAAGTGAATTAATTATATGCTCAGTCAGATCCATCACATTATTCAATTTTTGCAATTCATCAAAATATAACAGGACACCAGTGTGAACCTCAAGATGTCAGCCTGGTCTGCAAAAAAAGGCACGATTTAAAAAAAAAAGCGAAGGAGGCCTGCTTCATAGCGATGGATTGCAATGCCATCAACTGCAAGGACACTCACGATTTCAAGAAAATGGAGCAATTAACCTTGAACTTTGCATAATTGCATATAATTAATTCACTTAGAGCTATGAAAATGAGAGCACGTCTCTTGAAAGCACTTACAGAATAGAATTTTATTTTGTTTTAAGTATAAAGTAGCTTTACGTTCAGGTGCAATAGCGCCTATATTATTTTACAAGTATATTTTATTCACACGCAAAGTTTCGAGTTACATTTGAATTACGTTATATTTCAAAATCTTAACTTGTAAAGCAAAATTTATTGCAGTCTGAAAAAAATGAATATTATTTTGTTTCAAACTTGCAAGACGTGGTATTTTCAAAAATATTTTTCCTTTGCTAAAAAATGATACTGAAAGTCACAATGTAATACAAATGCAACAATAACAAATCATCACGATCACCCACCTAGTCTGAAGATGGACAACAATGTGGATGAAAAGTCTCCAAACTGTTCTTGTCTCTGGTTTCCTATATGCTTTTAATATTGTCAATTCTGTCGATTCCAAAATATTATCCATCCATAACAATCTTGGTCATCTTCTTCCCCTTGATGCATGATATTCTCTTCAAGTGCATCTATCTGTCTTGCCACATATCCAAAACACTGAATTTTTATTGCTTTACCATCTTCATCCATTGTTTTTTTATTGCTACGTTTCCAAAACCCATTCATTAGTTTTCTTAGTTGGTCCAAGGTATGCCAAGAATCTTTCTATAATACTTCATTTTAATATTCTCACTGCTCTTTGGATATCTAATCCCAAGATGTTCTACTTTGCTTCTGACCAGAATACTACTTTTTCATCCATTCTGCCCTTGATGGCATGAACCACAAGCCATGTATCACCACCGTAACATCATTTTCAAACTAGAAAGATCTATTGATTTGATAGATGATATTATATACCTAAACAGTGATGTCTACTATATCACTGACAAATAAAATATTTATCAGTTACCCTTAGCAAGTTTAGTCCAGCATATGCAGGTGCGATGAGATGTGGCCATTGCAAAACAGATCAAGGTTTAATTTCTATTTTTATTGGAAGAATAAAATGTTTAGCCTTTTAGAATTAAATAATCATTTTAGATAAATGTCTAAAATATCCAAGTTTTTTTTTTTTTGGAATTTATTAGTGATATATTCCTGCAATATACATATACTAATTATATACACATCAATTTATATAACTATGTAAAATATCCATTTTCAGGATTTATCATTGATATATTTAATAAACAACCATTAATATATAGTCAATTTTCATTTAAGCGCGCGCGCACACACACACACAAAGACAGATATAAATATTTTATTCCTCACATAAACAAAGAAATGTTATGTATATGCTTTATACAAGTTTTCGCGATTTAACAAGTTATTTTAATTAAGACAAACAGTTTTAATATAATTGATTCTTTTAAACCGATATGCTAATAAATCAAACTTGATTTTTGCATAACTTAATGAATGACTTAGTTTTGTTATATTCCACGTGGACTTCATTAAAAATATTGTCAACAACAATATGTTACGGCTTGATATAAATAGTTTCAAAAATATTTACACAACTTGTCGTATTAATTTTAAATTTAATGGGCTTCATTGTAAGATGTCATAAATAACATTAAAACTAATAACACACCAAGAATAATGATCTAAAATTAACGCTACTAATTAGTAATACAACAATAATATTAAAAATTAGAATTATTTCACTATTACACATTGGTGATTCTCACTAAAAACAGTAAATAATGAATCAGTAGCCAGTAGTTGGCATATAACCAGACTTTTTACAGCTGGTTTCTAGATAACTGACCTTTTTCAAACTAAGAGCTATTTATTCATCTGAAAGTCACATTTTAAAATTGCTATGTCATGGAATCTTCAAACATCCTGAGAATTGGGATCTGTATTCATATGTTTATATAGCAAAGCTTTGTGCCTGATATTAAGTTAATAACAAGTATTTTTTTTTTATGTATCAAAGCGCTGGCTGGGAAGCGAACCCCGGAACAACTGCTTATAAGGCAGCTGTGCTAACCACTCGGTCACCAACGCTTGACTAGTAGCGAGTATTTTTTTCCATATGTCATAGCATCGGCCGGGAGGCGAACCCGAAACAACCGTTTGCAACCAACTACTTGCTTGCAAGGCCGCTGCGCTGACCTCTCGGCAAGTATTTTAGTGATCTGGAATGATATAATTGCAAATATGCTTGATCTATTGGGTAAAATAATCAATCATCACATAACTTCCTGAGTCCACATTTAATTGATTCTGTTGATGCGATTCGACCCTCATTCTAGAATCAATTTACAGAAGTATTGAATAATCAATCGGTGGATATTATGTGATGGTATGCTAGTTGAAGAAGGCCAATTGGACAGAAACCATACATGCAAGGCATTCATAAAATTGAAATATTGCAATAATTATACACTTGCCAATAACTATCTTCAATATGTAAGATAAATACTTTTAAATTTTAATATTAAATAAATTTAATGAAATAATTTTTTAAAAGTATTAAAAGATTCAGAATATATCTTGGAGTATTAAAGATACAAAACTATGCAGGATAATTAATTTGTTAATAGCAAAATGCCTTGCAATAAATTTAATTTTGATTGCAGTTTGATCTCTAAACAATTTAACAAGTTTTAAAAATATGACAACTATAAAAGGATAGATCCATTCTGCATTCAACACTATTAAAGAAAAAAAATACTGACATTAATTACTATACAAATCAATGACCTTATTTTGATAATTTTGTATACAGATTTTTTTATTATTTGTATATTTTTTTAATATATTTTATTGTATATATACCAATAATTTAATATATAGGGTATACAAGCACACTTTCACATGACCCACCACTCTCCACTCTATCTCATAACACCGATACACTTTATCGCATATATGTCGAAAAGATAAATAATCACCAACATGCGTATTTCATGCTAAACCAGCAATCATCAGTGGGTCCAGATTATCATCTCCACACATACATGCAATAAGTGCTCAGATATATATTAAGATAGCTAATCTTTATACTTTAATGGACAGGCTTCAATCCATCCCACACTCCAACTCTTCAACCATCCATCCAATTGAAAATCGGTTGGAGTGTGGAGTGGATTGAAGCCTGTCCATTAAAGTATGAAGATTAGCTATCTTAATATATATCTGAGCACTTATTGCATGTATGTGTGGAGATGATAATCTGGACTAAGTGATGATTGCTGGTTTAGCATGAAATACGGATATTGGTGATTATTTATCTTTTTGACATATATGTGCTCAAGTGTATCGGTATTATGAGATAGAGTGGAGAGTGGTGGGTCATGTGAAAGTCTGTGCTCATATACTCTACATATTACATATATTGATACAGGTGTATAATAAGCCTGTATTTCAGTTATTAAATAATTTAAAAAATGAAGTATATATGTATTAAAAATAACAAAATCATGTATAAAAAATGGAAAATGTGTGGGTATAAATAAAGTTATTTTTTATTTGTATAAATATCAAGAAATAAAAGACACTATAAGAAATAAAGGCACTATATATAGGGAAATTTAAGCTAAGCTTACCATTATTTACAATATTACAAAATATTCTCTACATTGGCAATTTCTTTTTACATACACATCTCTCTCATTTACACAAACATGTTACTAGATATCTATTTTTATGCAAGTAATTGCATTTCAAAGGCTTTCCTTTAAATGAGCCATATTTCTAATTTTTTCCTTGTACACTAAAAACAAGTGGGAAAAGATCAGACGGTCTCACAAGCTACTCATAAAGTATAGCAACAAATTCATGAATATGTAAACTGATAATCCAATGTATGACCCTATAGAATGCAACTATATTTTAAAGCTCTGAAGAAGACTACTAAATAGTTAAAACTGTTAGATAATTGAATTGCAGTGTTTGAAAAAGAGGAATGAAGAAGTGATTTTTTAAAAGAATTATTCAAATAAATAAAAAACAAATATGAATATTTGTGGATACTTAATCTATAATTGAGTTATATATATATATATATATTGAAACAGATGCGTTGTTTCATGAATATATTTTAAGATTTACTTTCCCATTCCACCTAAAGTGATTGATTAAAGTAAAACAGACATGTATAAAAGAAACCAACTTTTCAATAATCTTATAAAAAAAAGCAAAATGTTTCAATTCAATAGAAAAAAAAAAAAAATTATTTTAAATAATGATTAAGAGTTGAAAAAAAAAGATAAATCTTCATCCTTGATTTTATAATTTTTAAATCATGAAATAAATACATCTTTAAGCATTTAAAACTGGCATTTATTAAAATATTATATTTTTAATTTTTGAGCTGATGTTGTTGTAGGAAAAGTATAATAATTGCTTGAGGGAAAGTTTATCAAATTAGAAAACAAGGCATTATCTGCCTAATTTCTCATCTGTTCCTGCTAAAACTAAACGATCCAATCATCAAGTAGAGAAAAACACACAAGCTTAAAGGAAAGCTTTGTGACAAATCAGATACACTGGAGTCATGCTGGATTAATCCAGAGACTTGATCAGGGTATAAACAGTGGAGCCTGAAGTTCAAAAAAAAAGATCTATCTATGCGTTGTTTAGCAGTTTAGTTGCCAAGTGGTTGTAGTGTAGAGTCATCTTTGGAATAATTATATTTATGGCCACACAGCTCATCCCAGTTGAGAAATCTAGTTTTATTAAGTGTGAACCCTACAGTTGGTGGATGTTGAAAAGAAAAGTATTAATATGGGAAGCATAAGGATAATAGGCTAGTCAGTAATAGCTTTCTCTCTCTCTATCTGCAGCCATGAATCTTCAAGCCATGCCTGGGTGAATACCAGCAGAAATTAAATAATGCCATTCAGTTTAAATAAACCAATGCCTTTTTGAAATGCAATAGTGACCTATAGTAGATGAACACACCGGATGAAAATGAAGGTAACGATTTGATGAAATATTAAATACTTATATGTTTATAGCCAAAATACATCTCTCTTGAAATAAATCATAAATGATTATATTTTTATATGCAAAATACGTCTGTATTGAACTACTTAGATGTCTATAATCAAGATGCATCTTTAACGAAATAAATCATAAATGATTATCTTTTTATATGCAAAATACGTCTACTGAAATAAAGCATAAATACTTATATTTTTATACACAAAATACGTCTGTATTGAAATAATTACAGTATATGCCATTATTAGAGTAAATCATAAATACTTATATTTTTATATACAAACTGCGTCTGTATTGAAATAAATCATAAATACTCATATTTTTATCTGCAAAATATGTTTTTATTGGGATAAATCATAAATACTTATATTTTTATATACAAAATATGTCTGTATTGAAATAAATCATAAATACTTATATGTCGTTATTGGAGTAAATCATAAATACTATACTTTTGTGCACAAACTATGTCTGTATTGAAATAAATCATAAATACTCATATTTTTATCTGCAAAATATATTTTTATTGGGCTAAATCATAAATACTTATATTTTTATATAAACTATGTCTGTATTGAAATAAATTATAAATACTTAGATGTCTATAATCGAAATGCATCTTTAATGAAATAAATCATAAAAGATTATATTTTATGTACAACATACATCTTTGTTGGAATAAATCATGAATATTTATATTTTAGACACATGTTATGTCTAATAAATCCCAAATACTTATATGTTTATAATCAAAACGTCTTTAAGGGAATAAATCATAAATGATTATATTTTAATAAACAAAATACATCTGCACTGGCATAAATCATATATACCACATATATCAATCTGAATAAAATATAAATGTTATATAATTAAAATACGTCTATAGATGGTGGAATAATAAATGTTATGTACAAAGCACAGTTATAGTGGGAAGGATTAGAAATGCTTTAGAAAATAATACACATCTATAAGAGAAGAATTTACAAATGTTTGTCAGTAAAATACATCTGTACATAGATCAAGGAATAATATTTGAATCACAAATAAAGAATTAAAGGACACCACAGATAAATACATCACCAATGAGGAGTAATTGATCAATGGAACTTAAGAAAATATATGCATACCAGAAAATGAATCCTAAAGATGAACTATATCAAAAATGAACTAATGATAAACTTTAAGAGATTATTGTCCAAAATAACTAAGGAAAACTAATGATCTTAACCAATGTTATGAAATAAATTTATTGTTATATAAAAGCAATCTAGTTGTTCATGTTGCATCAATTGTCATTCATTGCAGTTGTTCATGAGAATCTCATGCCTCCTGAACTATGTTCGGCGTAACCAGACCTAGAGGTAAATCAGGTTGTAGTAAGATGGAGCTCTGGGGAAACCAAACACAACTTTCTAGGTGTTTCCACTCTCTATGGGGCTACATCCTCTGATGAGCAGGAAATATTGTTGTAGGTGAGGTGACGTCTGTATTGGGAAATGCCAATCGATGGTTCCAACCTACAATATGCTCATCAGGAAATAGTTACAACCGATGTAAAGCGGTTATATGGTCTTGTCCGGTTACAATATATATATATATTAGCCATACTGAAATTTTTTATTTTAAATATTGAAATGCTAGAATAATTGCTATTAAGAGAGCAGCAAGAAATGGCAAATTACCACGAAAGATAATTAAATGTTAATATAGTTGCAATGTTCTCTGACTAGTTATTCAATTTACCCATGGCAAAAGAATATATGAATATTATTTTAAAATACAAATTTGATCATTTCCTGATAAAGAATTATCCCTTCAAGTAATTAATTATTTGACAGTCGAATAACAACTCCTTCCCTGGATTAATCTTTCATGAAACTCACAGGCCAAATTCATCTTTGGAATTAATATGGTATAGGGATCTTGTAAAAATGAATGATGGTAGAAAAAATATTTTATTTATAGATTAGACCAGTTGCCAGTAGATAAAGCTAAAACAATCATAATAGAAATCAATAGGTTAATATACAATCTGCTATATTAGAGTCAGAATCAAGGTTATGTGATTATGTAATCACTATAGTTACATAAGTTAGCTAAATCTCAAATTGTCTGATATTAAAACATCTTCCCAGTAAGATTCCAATCCAAAATCATTTACATTCTGAGAAACATTTTTTTTTTTAAGACTCTAATTGATATCTAGCAGTTATATAGTGAAACAAAATGAAAAAAGAGTTGCAATTTTAGTTACAAAAAAAATCAAACAAACCTAAAATTGGACTTAATCTCTGGATGTAAATATCAAATAACAGCATTAGACTTATATCATTTTACTTCTCTCTTGATAATAGCAGGATAGAAGATTTATTTGCTATTCTAGTTATCTGCACATATGCCTTGCATGAACTGGTTCAGTGGTAAAGTCGTACATTCTGAAATTCAAGGTCCACAGATGATTGCTTGGGTTTGTTACCTCTGGTACTTGCCCTTTTTGTAAACTCCTGAGCAATAAATCGTTAGACTATTTTATTTACGTATTTGCACTCCTCAAAAAGAACTTCACTACTACCATATTATATTATTAATAATTTAAGATGATAAATGTTTCTCTTAACAACGTAATAGTTCTTTACAAACATTTTTTTGTGGGAATATATCCCGCACAAAGTGCACAAGTTGTTCTTCAGTAGCAATGCACATAAGGAAGCTCAGCAGTTGGAACAGCCATTAAATTTGCGAATATTCATCAATTATCTAAACTTAAATCAAATCAGGCTATTCCTTGCATTGCATTTAAACTTAAATCAAATCAGGCTATTCCTTGCATTGCATTTATTCTGTTTTCACTAATCTATTTACTGATTTTATCTCATATGTAAAATAAATTCTATCGTTAATTAAATAACTTTGTGGAATCACTTACTATAGCCCCTTGCAAGCAGTAAATTTACCAGAGAAACGTGATGACACACAGGCAAAAGTACCAAGACCATCTGTAGCTTGGTAAAGCTGATATATTTTGAAGATTAATATATCAAACATAATTTACATGAGAATATTGTAACGGTCAGAAAATGTGTGACTCGTAAACATAGTGCAGAATTCGACCACCATACAGAACAGCAGCACCATCGAGTAGCGAAGCCACCCGTGGTACTGAGTTCGAACATAGTTTATCGGTTCCACAATACAATCCATGAAACAACGCATCTGATGCGACATTAGTAAATATTTCCTTAGGCACGGTGGTCAGGGATATGCAAGAGACTCATGATTTTATTCTCGAGTTAGCCAATAACCAAACTAATATTAATTAAACATTCATATTTACATAATCGAGGAAATATTATATAGAATAGGTATCGAATAAATGAAACGTAAATGCAGACATGTAGTTTAAAATTATTTATTAAACATTTTAATAAAACAATCTAATAATATTTTATGGCCTAACAACTTCAGTAGCGGGATTTGCGACATGATTATATTTTAAAGAACACATTTATTTATTTAGACATTATTTTATATTGAGGATTTCAGTAGCGGTATTTCCGATACTGTAATGTTTACAAAAGGAATACATTTATTTGAAGGCGTAATCTAGCTACCTAAAATTCTCGAGTGAGTATTTCTAATGCATGCATGGAGGGATTTATACCTTTGCAATGCAAGAGTCTAAAGTATGGGTTATAAGAGTAATGGCAGACATATATTTATTTAATTAAAATATTTATTTATAACTAAGGGCAAACATTTATTTGAGAGTGAATTATGAAGATAATGCAGAGGCGGAGTGATATATAGAATAATAGAATTGAGCAAAGGAACACGTGGTACGCTTTAGAAAGGCGATATGGAATGGCAGTATATCGAAACTGCAATGCCGCGAATGGGTTTATAAGAATATCAGACTGGTCTCTGCCTCGGTCCGATGAAGTAAAGTGTCACATAAGCATAACCAGGGACAAGCGGTACGTGGCGCAATTTGCCGGCTGGCTGCATGACATTGTCAAATCCTACGGGAGCACCCATTATGCCCGCTTGTGTAGGACGACTGGGGTTAATTTCAACCTTGGAGAATCCGGAAATTTCACGGCGGAATGGGTCATCGCGTCTCTAAAACGTAACACATGTATACTGATAATTGATTACGATGAGATTTAAATAGATTTCTAATTCGGCTCTACATTATCAACATTTACTAAAGAACGTTGGTGACTCTCAAAGAAATGTAATTTTCTGGAATTATTCACTGATTATTTAATAAATACAAAACATATAGAAACTTGGGAATTATTATAACTAATACGTCAGCCATTTGCGAAGTAGTAGACCCCTGCATTACAATAAATGAAGCATTGAATGCGTGTCGATTTATATGAAAGTTAAGTTATTAAAGAAAGTAAATATTAATGAAAATTTGACACGCATTCATTGTTTTAAGCGATCATAGATTTAAACTTTGAAAATTGAAATAATTATGAGCATGCAATAATTAAATAATAACTATAGATAGAAATGTAGATTATAGAAATACGCACCCAAGAAAGACAGAGTGAGGTAAGCTAGATTATTAGAGAAATTAACATATTAAATTAATTATTCAGTTTTAGTTATACATATGGTAGTTTTACATTTTATAATTTAGATAAGTAGTATGAAGAAGAGCTATAGCATATTATTAGAGTACTCTAGAGTTTGAACACAGACAGGTACCTGTTTTATAAGAAGTTTTCTGATTCCATTAATTTAGCAGCAAAAAGTTCACGAGTGGCAAGTCTTTCTTGTATTTAGATATTCATTTAATTTCATGGCAGCAGCAGCTTTCTCATTCATTTCAGGCAGCAGATCTTCATGGTGAATTTATGACGGGCAATGAAAGTTCAGCATCCGATAGGCCACCTCCCGATGGAGAATAATCTAGGTGCTTTACTCGGTCATACCTTGGCAGGAACAAATTATTTTTATATTTTTGGAGACTCTCAGTGATCGAGAGCAAAGCTAAAGTTTAAGTGAATGTCTCCAGCAAGTCTAAGATGGCCTCTCTTTTTTATCTTGATCTTTCACATTTTTGTTAAGATATTTTTAGGTTCTATTTAATCTGCCCTGAGGATAATCAATGCATTTAGTTGGGTTTTTTAATTAAAGAAAGCTGCCGTTCTATTGTTTACATTTTACATTTACTAATTATTTTTGTGGAATTTTTCTTTAATTAATCTATTATCTATCACTGACCGATGCTTTTAAATTTCAAAAACAAAAAGGGAACATAAGATTATTTTAACTTTTAATTAAATATTACATCAGATATTTTTAGAATTATTATTAAACGAAATTTAAACAAAGCAATAAATACGAACTTTATAATCCAAAATAAATGATTAAAATTATACAAAATTATATAACTAAAAGAAATCTAAATTATATTATTTTATCCCTATTTATTGCGTTTAATTTGAGATCGAAATGTGTGCATGTTTAAGCTGAATTCTACATATATTTATACATTTTTAATATTGTTACACACACACAATTCGATATCAAAAAGTTTAAATTTGGGTGGGATAGACCGGTCAGTGAGAGACGACAGAAAAAGGTGAAACTTAAGATTCGAATACGAATCTTACTGTTTCTATATGGAATGGGCGATGACTTCTTAACAAAAAAAATTAGCTGGGTATTACTTCAAGAAAAGAGATTGCAACAGGCCAAAAAAAAAAAAGGTCCAAGAAATAATTTAATTTTTGTATAAGATGGCAGAAGCATTATCAAAGATTTGGTCTGTAACTTATTTCAAATATCATATTTGTATTGGAACTTCCATAATAATAACAGGTAGACAAGTCCATAAAAAAAATAAACAAACAAAACAAAAAAAGATATAAAGAACTTTAAGTTACTTTGTGTTGTACATGGAAAAGGTTTTGCTAATAATAAGGAAGTGTGTATAATTGAAATAAAAGAGTAAAAAATGTTAGTTGATTTTAACCAGAAGCAAAGACCTTAATTGCATGAGAAATATGCTCCTTAATATAATGAAAGTATTCAGAATAACTGCTTTCACAAAGGTCAGCTTGTCTCTAAAACCAAAGAAAGAGTATGAATAATCTGTAGTTGCAAGATAGCAAGAGAGAGAACATAAAGTATGCTCTGGTACGAAGCCACAGTAAGGCTGTTCAATACAAGATGAAGTGTATATTTAGAAGTGTCAGCATAGAAGTGAGAACACAAGACTGTCATGAATTACACTAGGCAATATGTTGAAAGCTATTATACAAGTGTACATGCTTCATGAGAAGGAGTAAGGGTAACATGCACACGTTATCATAATATTGAATGTGCATATAATGTGTGATTTCACAGAGTGCTCAACATTCTCCATAGCAGTCAAAACATATCATGTGTACAAAGGAGAGAGATTGGAATCTATATTAATCAGAAAACAGATGCAGAATCAAGAAACCTGTATTCACACTGAAGGAGTAATACAGAAGTGAGCAAGCACCAGGGATCTGATTCAGGACAGACAATGTTTCCAATATTCATTGTTGTGTAACTCAGAATCTGAGAGAGACAACAACAATTGCACAGAAAGTCAGAATACAACAATTTATTAATCATATGATGTAATAAGAAAATAAATACCGCTGCCAATAATCGCTGAAAAAATTTCTGGGAACAAAATCATGACATTTTATATAAGTTATCTTTCACTAGTTTTATTCCCCTGTGTTAATAGAAAAACAAAGGTATGTTGTTGAAGGTATTCATACTTGGTATAATTATAAAACCAGAATAAATACGGCATTAAAAGGCACTTATAAATCAAGTTGAACTGAGAAAGAATTAGTAGTTTGATGCAATAATCAATTAATTACCTGATGAAAAGATAAGCTATGAGAAGTGGATAAATCCATTTAGATTACATTAGAATAAAACATTTCATAATTAGAAAAATATCATTTTTTTTAGAGCCACTGTTCCTTTTTCTTACAAATAGCACAAACAATATTACAGATAATTGTATATCTAATCAAAAGGACTGAAATAATGTAAATATACAGAATATATGAAAAATGATGTCGCTAGAAATATACAGATTGAACATGATGCTTTAAGAGGAGAGGGAAGACTTTACAAACTGTACAGATCACATTTTAGAAGTGAGATAACAATTAAAAAAATAAAAGCAACAGAAGCTGGATTAAATTTGAACTTATATGTAAAAAGAACTGAATGATGTTAATTTTGGATCACACTCAGTTTGCAATGAAAATTTCGTTTGATTTTTGGCAGAAATATTATTATCACAAAAAAGAATTTACTGATCTCTAAAGACTCATCAAGTGAGTTAATGTTGAAAGAGTTGGAACCTGAACAAGATTATTTTCTGGACTTGCTACATAATATCTTAATGCTTACTAACACTTTACAAATGTTGACCAAAGGGAATATCATAAATACATATATAAATCTCAAACCAAGTCCAATTTTACTGTCAGCAAAGTAGGAATTGCATTTTGTTTTCTATTGATGTCAAAGTTTGAATTATCATCTTGGAAGTAAAGTTTCCATATCTGTTTAATTACATTAACTATATAGGTGATTTGCAAAACAGACTATTTATCTTTCATTGTGGCATGTTCTGTGTGGAGTAGTGCAGTAGTATAGTCTCAGACCTGGAATATAAGGTCCTCGGATTGATTCCAGTTCTACACCCTTGTTACTTAAGCTTCTTATGAACTCCCGAGCACAAGAGCACCTTTGAGTTTACATTAATAATTAGAAACTCTTTGAATGTCAAATTCACACAGGTATGTCCAAGTTTATAAAAAACAAACAAAACATTTATGTAATTTATTAATAACTAATTTTAAAATCGCATAACCAACTAATCATTGGGAAAGTCTTATAAATATGATAAAGGATATTTGGCCAAATTTACCTTTAGATCTGAACATGCTGTTATACAGAGTATAGAACTAATTTAATAAGCTTTATATGTAAAATTGGTCAACTCTATTTAATTAATGCTTATTTTTATTTATTTATTTATCGCATCTTAATGGAAGAGCTTCATTATTTTATGATGTGATTCTAAATTAGAGATGATAAATTATATTATGGGCTAGCAGACAAAGAATGAGTAATCATCGTGTTACTTAATTCTAGAACCTTTTCGTAATTACTCCACCTGCCAAAAATCATTGAAAGAATTCGGAGGTTGAAATGAAATTGGCTAAAAATATTGCTAGAAGAGATAATAGATGGACAATGAGCATTGCCAATTGGTCAACAAGTTTTGTAATAAATGCTTAGCCACAGAGAAAATATTTAAAATATCTCTGTCAGGAAACTCTCCCCAAACCTCTGACTATGGTTTTGTGCTTTGGCACTCTTCAGAGGCGCTAGGGTAGCTTCAGACACTAGATCTAAAAATACCAACCCAAAGCCAGCATTTATCTGAAGATCTCTCAGCCTCATATAGTTATTTGAGTTGGACAGCTGGGTTTGAAGACATGTAGGTGTCTGAAAATTTCAGATTTTCCACTCAATAGATAACTTTTAGATGAATGCTGGCTTTGGGTTGATATTTTTAGATATAGTCTCTGAAGCTACCTAGCACCTCTCTGAGGAGTGCCAAAGCACGAAACCATGGTCAGAGGTTTGGGGAGGGTTTCCTAACAGAAATATTTTAAATCCTTTCTCTGGTTAATCATTTATCACAAAGCTTGATGAGTAATTGGCAATGCTCATTGTTTATATCTTACAAGCTTAAGAAAATTGGATCATGTGATCTATGACTCTTATTTTGACTATTAATAGATGGACAGTTGATATTTTAAATAGGATCCAAAGATATTGTAAAAGTCTAGAAAGAGATTACACTTGAGATGGATAGATCAAATAAAAAAATTGCTGATGTGGGGAAAGATCAAAAAAGTTGGATGAAACTTAAAAGTTTGTTAGAGTGATAATGAAAATGTTGACCAAGATCTGACCAGATGCATGAGAGAGCAAATGACTCACAACTTAGATATGTTATTCCACTCAAATGAACAAACATTTTTTCTCCTTTACTTTTCTCAATTGAATATCTTGATATGTTGCTCGATTCTTTAGCTCTCACAATATGGTATAAACAAGAGCTGCTCTCTATTCTAGTGCTACATATAACTTAAGTAAAAAGTAATCACAAGATGACTGTGCATTTAAATTACTTAAGCTTATTGTAGATCGCGCATAATTGTTAAGAGATTCTTGACTCCGTTTAAGGAGAAGCTACAGTACATCACATCATATGTTTATATACTTTTAGATGATGACAATATTAAAAGTTTGCTTTATATAATTATAATCTTTGTAAAGACTTTGAATAGCTAAACAGTTTTTGCTAAATTTATTTTGGGAATTATAATTCAAAACATCAGTAATAATTTTAAAGCGAGTATTGGAAATTGTTAGTTCAAATTATTGGTGTCAAAATCCTCCTAATTAGTTAAAATAAAATAGCGAGTGCTTCTCATGTCCTAAGCCGTCCAGAGCAGGGATGACCAACAAGTCGATCGTGATCCACCGGTCGATCGCAAAGCCAATTTGGTCAATCGCGAGACCAATCTGGCAAGAGCCGTCGGATTACGAGTGAAACAAATTAAGTCAAGATTTTCAAGTTTTTTTTTGTTATTTTTGTTCTTGTTCTAATTTTTTTTCAATTCTAGATAGATGAAGTCCACTAAGTCGTATCATTATTGAAAATAATATTTTTAATCTTGACTTAAAGTAGCTAATTTGAATTAATAAATATTGTTAATAATTACTTCCCCACACATGAGTTTTTTGGCCCATTAAATAATTATTTTACGTAGGTAGATATATAAAAATTGTATGTATTTCACACCTCCCTCCACTTAGACTACGCCTATGACAACAAGTCGATCGCAACACATTTTAAAAATAAAAAGTAGATCTTATGAACACAAAAGTTGGCCACCCTTGGTCTAGAGGATCAAGCGTATCTTTAAAGATTACTTTTTTAAAATTTATTAATTGTCCCTAAAAGTTATCGATTAACATCAGGAAACCGTTTACTTGTTACAGTAATTGTTTTATCAAATAAATTGATGCAAATAAATAGAAACCGACATATAATTAATATAAAACAAAACTATATTGCTAATCTTTGTAAAATTTTATTTATCTCTAAACTCTAATAAATTAATTAATAGAAAGCGATAATCTATCTGTTTATATCATATTAACCCAATTTCTATTAAAAAATTAGACTCACAATGCATAAATTTAACGATTTTAAAGGCATTAAATTTTACTTACATAATAAATCTTCAGAGAAAGTCAATGTTTCTAATCGTAATATTTCAACTAAAAGAAAGTGAAATTAGAACATTAATGCAAAGAATTTGGATTTTTATTTTCCTTCTATTTATGTAATATATAAATGAAAAGACCTCATGAGATAATGCTGGCGTCTGCACAACATGATTGTAACCCTGAGTTTGAATTTGGGACAAGAATCTTAAATTTCTTTTTCATAGATTTGGTTTTTTCTTTTTTCTCCAGAAAGTCAGCCCGCAATCAAAAAGCCAAGTATCCAACATTAGTGAATAACTAGCCATTCTTAGCTAGGAGATAATAGAAAATGGGATATAATAAAATCTACACTATTCCACATTGTTTCATTATTCATCCACAAAGGATTTTTGAAAAAAGATTTTACCTGAAGTGAGTTATTTATAGGCTATTTTACTACATCTTTGTAAATCAAATTGTAGGAATATAAATGTAATTATTATAATAAGGTTGTAATTATAAATTTATTTAAACGCACATACGGTAAGTAATAAGGTTGGGGAATTGTTAATCTTTAGACGTGAACACTGAATTAAAGGTTATACTCTAAACAACCCAGACTATTCTGTTTAGTTGATAAAAATTAAATGATAGAGTCCTCCTGTTTTCTCTATTTTTTCTTTTGAATGGTAAAATTTGTGTAGTTTCCGAAAAATTTGAATTATCACATATAAAGGATTATCTGCCATTGTCATAACAACTTTTTTAAATTTTTTTACTTATTTTGTCCTTACTATCCAATATTCTTGCAATTCTTCATCAAACATATTCCTTGAATAAGTACGGCCTGCTAATTTAAGAACATCTGAACGTTTTTTACTCTCTAATCACTGCCTTTATATTCTTTTAATAATATTTCAATAGGGCTGCTAGTTTCATCAATATATGTTCTTCCACATCCACATGGTACTTTTTATAAAAATGATGTTAATTTTTCAGCAATTGAAATTTGATTTTTGACATGGGCTTGGATAATTCTAGACCAGCTTTCCAAAACCATAACATACTACAATAAATCCTATCCTAAAAAAAAAAAAATCCATAAACTTAGTGGAAAACAAGAACTGCATCAATAAAAAATTATCATATGAATGTGGAAGGATGTACACAAATGTCCGCTGTGGCATTCCTGCAACAGAAAGGAATTCTATCATCAGAGAAGATATGTGTTTGGAGTCAGAAGATGATTTTAAGAAGTTGCAGGACATATGATATGGAAATGCAGGATGGCTTCTTGTCATTGAAGGTGTTCCGTTCAGAATGATACATGGTTTGATGGATGCAGAGTTGAGTTAGTTAAAGTACTGCATGTGATCTACTTTTGGAGTAGGGATGATATGAGTGTTGTTCGTATTTGCACAAAGTTGAATTTGTCTAGAAGCACTGTCCTACATTTGACACAAGCTCTTCGTGAACTGTGCGAAGAAAGTCTGTTCTGGTCCACATCATTGATTGGCGGTCACAGCATAGTCGTCGAAGGAGACGTTTTAGCCGCCGCAAGAACAACCAAGGTAGGGTTCTGCTGCAACAGTGGATTTTTGGAGGTATATGCCGGCAGATGGGTGAATGTTTTGCGAGGGCTGTCCCACCTCGTTCTGCCAACACACTGTTCGAGTGCATATGCACAAACATCAAGCGTCGATCAAGCATTTATTTATTCTGACTGCTGGAAAGGTTATTGAACTTGCGATTTATAGGTAACAGGGTATCAACATCTTCAGATCAACCACATGTTCAACTTTGTGGACCCTGTCAGTAGCCTTCACATGCAGATGATTGAATGTCTTTGGGGCAGTCTGAAATGGTGTAACAAGAAAATATGCGGAACACCATAGATTGGGATTGATAGCTATCTGTCGGATATCATTTGGTGGCATATAAAAAAGGACAAAGAGTTGTTCTGTGACATCCTAGATGAGATGAGGCTACAGCATTCACAAAATTAGGAATTGTTCGATTTCATTTCTTTGTTTATGTTTTGATTTTGATGTAAAAGTAATGTTACTTGAGATTGGTTGCAGTCAATTTTTTTTTTGTTTTTGTTATAAAAATTGCATTTTTCTCGGAAACCTAAAGTGAACGAATATTTATTATTGTTTTTAGAAAACGTTAATTATTTGAAAATATAAACAAAAAAATAACTTTTTTATTTTTGGAAATAAATAAAAAAATATTAACAAAAAAGTTTTTTTCAGTGTATTTGTTTATTTGTTATAATATGTAAATAAAATGTCGTGGCCTGGTAACGTTATATCAAGACATTTTGTTTGAAGAACAATGCCATCAAGCAGGATGGATTGTCATACAAATGATTACAAAAAAAATATTATAATGTTCAGAAAGATTCACAGTGCAAAAAAGTGGACAAAAATCAATGAGTTCTTGGACTAAAGTTAGTTTTTCAGAGAAATTGGAATAACATGACTGTCAGGAACAGATATTGACTTGATAATATCTAATAACACTATATTTCAAACAAACAATTTTTCAAAGAGATAATAAAAAATTAAAATACTTAACGGAATATATAAACTTCATGTAGATATTATAACAACGCATTATAATTAACATAAATTTGCTTCATTGTTTTATTCTAGCATGTGTGCGTGTGCAGCGCAACTGTTCCCAAAAGCTATAAAGTGTTATTACAAAATAGATAAAAACAAACAAGCTGAGTGCTTTCAAAGGATCTTGCCTTCATAATCATAGCTTGCTAATAAGTTTAATGATATGCAAATATGCTAATTCCATTTCTTCAATAAAGCATAGCACGTGTCCTTCCTGTTTATGGCGTCTTTCCCCAAACTAAAAAATTATTTGACTTAATTTCATTGTTTTATGTAATTATAAAAAAAGCCCACATAATTACCGATTTCCTCTATAAGACATTGCACAGATATCAATCAATAATTTTTGATGTTAATATCTATTATTGGTTGCAATATTACTATAATTACATTAAAAGCTTGATAATACAGAACACTATTTTGCTACTTCACAATCAAACTGGGAAATTAATTGAAGTAAGACTTTTGAATCGAGATTAGGACTTTTCTATCTGAAAGTCCAAAATAGTCAATCCACTTAGTTATTATTATTGGTCAATAAATAGAATGTAGATAGTATTAGCTAGAGGATGAACCAAAAACAAAAAAAGAAAACTCATAAGACTCTTCAAATGCCTTCTTCACCAGCCTTTGGGTAAAAAGATCTAGACCACTGCCAGGTAGTGGCTGTATAAACTGTTTTACATTATCTACAGTAATATATTAACTAAACTTTAAAATTCCAAAGATTCAACCACTCTAGGATAGTTTACACTTGTTAATGATTATTTGCATTTTTAGTAATATTCTCTTGGCTGTAAAATTCTCTATATATCAAAATCTACATACTTTTATCAGTGTTTTTATTATTATAAAGTTCCATTTCAGTTTTAAAATAGAATGAAAGATAAATAAAAATTATCATCTTGATTCTATAATAATAAATTACTCTGTAATAGTATGAATATTGAACCCTACCATTTGATGGCATTCTGCATATCAATATACTGATTCACGGGTCGACTGTTTGTTTACATAATATTACGGAAAAATATTTTTTTTTCATCATCGGACCGTCTGTTTGGTTTACATATTACGGTAATCCACCCGGGGTGTTTTTTTTTTTTTTTTTTAATAAACAAATACTTTGTTTTAAGATGGTCTAGGGGTGTTGGTTTGTTTTTAAATTATCGACTAAATGTCGGGCGGTTTCTTTACATAATATTACTTACGGTAAACCAAAGTTTATTTTTTCACCAGTTTTTTTTTTTCATTTTTTAAAAAAACAAACACTTTGTTTTTACTTTCAAATGCCTTTATTTGTGCCTCAAGACGATTCAAGAGGCATAAGTTTTACAATGCAATCAACAAGAATCATTACAAAGAAATTTAGGGAGTGTCGGAGCGTGTCAAGCGCATCCGCACCCATACACTTGATTCAATGCATATGATTTTGAACATTCAAGTATAAATGTATGGATAGGTGAGTGGGATATTAATAGTTCCAGAAGTGCAGTGACACAAAATTCACCTGCCCTTCCAGACTTACACACATAAACCCAACTTCTTATGCTGAAATTATTGTTCACAAAACTGTCCAATTATACATGTCCATTTCTCCATTAGTTATTTGGAGACAAAAATGTTGTTATATTAACAGCAATGTTACACTTTCAGAACACTTCTATTCGTGTCTCATTATTATTTGGGGTCATAGCTTGAAAGAAACAAGGCAACCGCTTCAGTTGCAGTGGGAATATTGTCCTTGGATTGTCTAATTGTACAAATCTATTTCACCATTTGAGCATTCCCAGTACTGTTATAAATGAGAAGGTGTTTGGATTGTCCAATTGTACAAGTCTATTTCACCATTAAAGCTCTCCTAGTTCTGATATAAATGGCTTTATAGGTATATATGCTTATTTCTTGGTTTGCATGGCATACCACTTGTAGAGCAGTCACTTTCCCTTCTATCTATTCCTAATCTTTTATTAATTTGTTCAGGCTTAACTACCTTCATTTCCTAGTATTTATCATCGTGATATGTTAGTGCTCTTTGGGCTGTTATAATTTCTAATTACTAATATATCGATTTATTTATTATGTAAGGTAAGCACTACACTAGGCAAGGTAAGCACTACACTAGGCAAGGCATGCCCCTAGTTTGATCTGGTTCCAAGTCTGATCGGTTAGCCATGGTGGGCATGTCCTCTTGTCATGGTCCTTGGCGTCATTTAACAATTTGAAGTATAATACCTCAATATTGTAATCAATACCCTTTTCAAAAGTTACCTTATTTCGTGCCAACCAGATGTCAAACGGTGTTAGGAGTGTTGGTTTGTTTTTAAATTACCGATTAACGTTCCGTCGGTTTGTTTACTCAAAAATACGGTAACAAACATGTTTGCTTTTAATTTATCATCTTTTTTTTTTGTTGTTGATGTTTTGATTTGCTGAAAGACTTCAACAATTTGCTCTATTGAATAAACCAACACTTGGTTTTTTAGAGGGTGGAGGGAAGAGAGGTTGTTTTGATTTTGAATTGTCATCTTTTTTTTTGGTTAATTTATTACGAGACTTTTTTTTCAAATCTTTACGCTACAGAAAGCTATATTATATGATAGTGAATAGTTCTTCCTTAATTTTTGGGCCTTTAATTTTAAAAAAGACAAACAGTTCATTTTTAAAGAACACTTTTCTTTTTAAGCCAGGGGAGGTGGCGGGGAAGGTTTGTTTTGATTTTTAATTATCGCCTTCTTTTTGGATTTTCTTTTTGAACATTTTATCATGTTACTGCACATTTCTTTATTATTATTATTATTATTTTTGGGTGGGACCTTTTGAATAAACTCTTAAACACTTCTTTTTTTTGTATAATAAAATATTACCTACTTTAATTAACTGTTAATGAAACTTATCAAATACTACCTACATACTTTCTAATCATGTGAACAACAACAGTTTCCCATAAGATAATTTATTGAATCAAAAATAAACGAAACTTTTGACAAGTTGTGAACCAAAACAAGTAACCAAAAAAACACCATTTTCCGGGGCATAAAAAAAAAAAAAACACCAAAAGTAACATGCAAATAAAATAAACAAAAGCTTCAAAGCTGTAAGTGATGGAATTTTGGAGCCTTTGAACCAATTTCCCTTACAGTTCTTGCACGGATTCACGCGTAAACGGGCATTTTCACGTGAAATTGGAAAAAACTCTGCTCAAAAGAACCTTTTCAAGCTGTGCGCAGTTCAAAAGTGTAGGGAAGCGTGTGTGACAATTATAACAATTCTTAATATGGAATACTAATTCCACTGCACTTTCTAAAAAATTTCCAACAATGAATTTTTGCAGAGTTTCATTTCTTTCAAATATGGCCACCAACAAATCAGATCACAGCGAGAGTTCAAGAGCATTCACTTGACGAATACTGTCACAATGCAATGGGTATAGTATTTCGTTACGTAATCGTAGAATACATCGCCCTCAGGCGGCCTGTTACGGCTAAAAAAAACACCTATTGTAGTGTCAGCTGTAAGTTAAGGCCACTAAAACGGTATATTGACATGCGTTTTGTGAAAAATGCCATCGAATGGTAGGGTTCAGTATTCATACTATACCAATTACTCTTTATATTACATCACTGGGGGCACATTAATCCAAGTTAATTTAATGAGCTTGCATTAGGCTATGAAAGATTTGAGAGTTAAGTTTTATAATTTAATCCCTGACTACAGATCCTGCTAAGAAGCCTTTTACAATCTCTGACTACAGATCCTGCTAAGAAGTCTTTTACAATCTATGTTAATTACAATGAAAACAAAATTTCAATTATAAACTATCCAATATATATATATAATATTCAAATAAAAATCTATTGTCTATACTAAACTTAATGTATTTATAAGGGACTTAGAATTCCGATTTTCAAGCTCCTACAGCCATTCACTCCATCTTCTACAACGATACACATGACCACATTTATGTGATTGGAGATATTTTATATGGAATTTGGAAATTAAAAATGACTATTTATTAGTCTGTTTTCAGAACAGGTTATATTTGTCTGATTAATAGATTTGTTTGAACTTCTTTGCATTATTAATCTCACATTCCTTGATCAAGCTGCAATCTTTAGAGTCTATATTGTAACCTTATATTTTAGTACAAGCCAAAATACATATATATCTTGGTAGAACTAGTTTAAAAATTATTTCTTTTCTTACAGATGACTTGATTATCATGGCTGGCATTTGGTATGCTTGACCCTTGAATTCAAACTTATTGAACAGTGAGATTATATAATTCCATTTTTTTTATTGTATAATTTTTTTTCTTTTTTCTTTCAGATATCGGTTTTGCTGTGTTTCCAAACCCTAAGTTAGATAAACTGTGCTTAACCTAAAGATGAAAACCAACAGCATATTACATCAAGTATGGTAAGATAAATAAAATGAAAAAAATAATTCTTTTTTTTTTTCTTTTTAAATAATCCTAAAGATTATTTTGGTTTAATTGAAGGATTTATTTAATTTCTTTTAATTAATTTAGATAAGATAAAAAAAAACAGATATGCAAATGAGAACAAATTTAATTGGCTAAAAAAAAAATAGAACAGAGATTTTTTTTGGGGGGAGAACTGCTGTAATGACAGCAAATGCATAATAAAAATTTATTTTTATTTTTACTGTTAAACATATAATGAAAACTTCTCCTTTAAAAAAGGAGAGAATGTAAAGATAAAGGAAGTTAAACTAAAACTTCTCTTAAATAATTTAAGTTGCAATATTATCAAGTGTGAATAGCGAAATGCATAGCTAAATCCTAACAAATCTGTTCAGGTCCTCCAACTGTGAGTCTAGTTGCTGATAATCTTCCACAAAGTCTTCAACTGAAATACAAAGGAAGTATTGTAACCGTGACAACAAGAATAGCAGTTCTAAAAGGTCAGTCTATTTGAAATTTCTTATTGTTTACAGACTATGTTTAGCCTCGAATAAAGTTTTACTTTCATAACACCCATGGTAGTGTTGTGAAAGTGCAAAACGAAATACTGTATTTAACTTTGCATAAATTGTGCTTTCATAAACTTTAACCCATATGGAAGTGTTATATATGTGCAGAATGGAATGCAGTATTGTCTGGATGGCAAAGAATTAATTATAGCTTCCCTTTAAACTTATATTAAAAACAACATTATGAATTATCTTCTTAAAGTTACAATAGTGTTCAAAGAAATAACAAATGATCAGAAATCTATTTTAGCTGTTAAAGCACTCGCAGAATAATCATTTGCTTGATTTATTCTTTGTCCTCGACATTCATGAATTAAAGGTAGTAAAATATTTCAATTTTGGAATAACCTCCGAGACAGAGCCATGCAATTTCATTAACTTTCGAGGATTTGATTGAAATACATATCATGGATTCTCAGAGAACCTAAGTACAAATCAGCTAATTTATGAGTATTCCTTACAAGTGGAGATGAAGAAGCATATAATCAACTTTTAAGATTCTATGTCGTTAAAAAAGAAAAAAAAAATTTAAATTATATTTGTCATCAAGTTTAAGAAAAGTGCTATTGGTTGATTGACAAATAGCCAATGGATTTAAATAATGTGTTTGAACCTAATGCAGTAATTTAATGAACATGCATTGTGTTTTATTGTATTTTATATTATCTTATAAATATGTAAAGTTCATGTTATATATAATTCATTGTGTAAAATAATTATTTGTTAACTTGGGGGTAGGTATAAAAGTCAATTTAGGGAACAGCGCTTCTGGAAGGGTTACATGATTAGTTCAATGAATCTATAACGTATCATTACCACATAGCTTAATTCTGTATGTCTTTCTAGGATTCTGTAATTATACTCATGTTATAATATTAGATAATATTCTTTCATACCATTTGGTCAATAGTTGGCTGTTATCTCAATTGTTTCCTGTAATAGTTTTATTATATCTTTTGGTCTTCAATCACACTTGTAAAACAGCATGTGCTTTCAAATTTAGTAGATTAATGAGGGTGGTTTATTTCTAATTTATATGGGAAGTAAATATTCATATTATATTCTTTTTACCATTCTGTGTTGATGGTTAATCCGCAAAATAATTATTACTATTGGTTTATATATCCTTAAGTTTGCTTCAGTACTGGTGATTAATCCACTGAACATTCTGCAATTATGCTAGTTACTCTGATGATGGTTAGAAAACCCACAGGGTACTTACTGCTCATTATTCCTTGCACGGATGAATTCACTCACAGGTATATTATTGATCCTCGCTATACAAATGTATGTGTGAATAGAGTCTCCATATATCATGATGCTTATAATGTTTCCCTCCTTTTAATGTTTGTTGTACGTGTTCTATTATTATCCATAAAAAGACATTTAAGTGAATTATGGTCATAATTTATTATAGGTAAATTATATGATATCTCAATTCAGCTGAGTTGGAGTTTAAATTTTCTTTTCATACGTTTAGCAATTACAATTGTTGTCATTGTTATTATAATTCTGGGTATAGGCACATTGGTTCTGGTATGATGTATTGGAGATGCCATTGACTGTATTTGAATCTACCCTCATTCCCATAAACTCGTGTACATATCCCTGCACAGAAATAAGTATATGTAATAGCATTTTATTTTATTTTGTTTATTTACTTACCTAATTAATGTACATTGCCCATGTAAAATAATTACATGTGATGGTATTTTATGTTATTTATCCTTTATGTAAAACTATGAATATTGTTAACCAATTAATCATAAATAAATGTTAATTTGATAACCTAATTTATCTGTGTCATTGCTATTAGTCATGTATAGAGTTAAAAATCCAATGTAATAAATAGACCATAAATATTAGAGCACATACTGTCCCTGATGATGATGTATCCAAGGTTGATTGAAACATTCAGAGAATATTTTAATGTTTGTTCTTGGGTATTTTGTGATGTATAATATACAATAAAATCCCATTTACCTTCTGCATCACCGCTGCTTTGCTTGGTCAATTCTGCAATATAATCCAGAATCTGTACCGCTATTGATATGTGTGACATCAATACCTAAATTAATAATAAATTTGCTAGCCAGTAGAACAATTGAACCTATTTTCTATAACTATAACAGAAGCATTATTTATCTCCAAGAGTTTAATTACTGTTGATTTGGTTTGATATTTGGGTTAATGAAGAAATAACTAAAAATTCATATTCTTATCCTCTATTGCAAAGCATTTATTCTGTATATCATTTCTATATTTTAAACCTGAATACATGATGAGCTATCGTTTATGATATTACAGAGCTGATTAGAATTATTATTGTAATGGCCCGTATTCACCATATAATGATTAGTGATTTCATAAATTATCCCATTTTGTCTATGATCTACCAAGGGTCTCAAATAAATAAAATTGCAAATTAAGGTCATAGTGTGGTTTTAAGAAGCAATCATTGAAAGAATAATTATAAATCTTAAGATTTGGGGAATGCCGTTGTAATAATAATAAATTTATTGCTGCAAAGGATATATTTGATGCACTGGATAGTTGACATGAATAAATAACAATAAATATTCTATGATAAACCTTAGACTAGGGCTTTTAGATGAGGATCAGATCCCATTTACATTAGTATCTCAAAGACATTCCACAAAAAGTACAATGTCAAATGTATTCATTGAAAGGATATGGCTAAAAGAAGAATAGGGAACTACAAATAAACAAAATATCAAAGTTTTTCTAAAAGAAATGTTAGCTGTGGAAATTGTTAAATGGCTTCATTACAGATATCAAATAAAGACTCTGGATTCAGCAAATAAACATCACATGACCACCTCCTCTTATGCTTCAGCAAATAGTAGAAGAATTTCTAGATGATGGATTAGTTAAAAAAAATACTAATAACGGAATGGCTTTATTGCTCAAGTGCATATAAAAAGATTGAGTGCTATCAGAATGAGAATTGAACCTAAGATCTTGTGCTCCAGAACTTGACATCCTACTACTGTGCTAAACTATGCTGGGTATCAATTTGTATAATCATTACACAATTTGCTATTAATTTGTATATTTATTTATTTATTTTTAGCCTTTTCCTCTATCTCCCCCAGAATTAGGATATATTCATTTGAGTTACTGCTACGAATGATAACAATATGTTTGGTCAATTATTAATTTTCTACCTAAAATTATCAATTACGTTTTTGTGGGCAAATTTATAATTTTTTTAAAAAAGGAGTGAAAATATGTTTTTTTACTGTAATTTATACAAATTAATATTTTACAGAATAGTGATGGAAAAACTTGAATGTAATTAATTCTTCTTTCAAGTTTTTTTTTAATATTTAAGCATTTTTTATATATAAATTTAAATGACAATGATAAACACAGTTAGATGAGTTTCTTTCAAACATAGTTTTTATTTATTATCGTATATAATAACACAAATATTGCTCAGAATGGTTTGGTGTAATTGCGGTGTCAGACTAGAGCAAAAGATACTCAGATTGATTCTAGTTCTAGTACTTCCAGAGCTCAAACTTCTTATGAACGTCTGAGTAACAAAACCATTTAAAATTTATTTTTATCTTACATACATATTTATTAAATATCAGCAAAATTTTCATTTAACTTAATCACTATTTCTTCACAACATGGTAGCAAATATACTTTCAACAACATGGCTTCTTAGATGAAATCAAAATTTTCTGTGCATAGGTCATATATCTAGAACCATCTTAGTCGAATTTAATATTTCCTTTCTATGTGATGTGATGCACTGTAATTTCTTATACAGTCAGGAATCTCTCAGCAACTATGCCCAGATAAACCTGTTAGCTACTTTGACTTCCCTTTCCATTCCCCGCTCTAAGTTTTCCCATATTCTTCTCTATCCTGCTCAACCCCATTTCCACAATAGAATCTTTGTCAACTCCATGGCCTTTATATCTAGATCCCCTTGTCTTTTCCCAAACACAGGATAAAAACCAATAAGCCACATTCTGTATAATCACTTTGTTTATATTTATTCTTCCACAACTTCATTATTTGTACCTTTTCTGCTTTCAGGCATTTACATTCAATTAACAGATTCCTAATATTTTCTATGCCTTCCTTACACAACTTGCAGATTAAATCACCCATATTTTTCCATTTACGTATATATTCCTTGTTGCTAAAGATCCTATTGGAGCCTTAAACAGTAAACTATTTTTCTTGCTATTATCATAAATTAACTTGCACCCAATATTCTGTTTACTTCTATAAATCTTTAAACTCTTTTTACTCTCCATATTAGTTCTCCATCTCTCCAACTCCCTATTCTTTATTAATGCATCTATTCTTCTATCCCATTCCTTAATATTATAACACTCAACAATTCTCCTAACACAATCATCCAACCTTTTGTATAAGTATACTGACATAAAATCTTTATCCAAATCGTCTGCAAAACACATTACCTTTCTCACTTATCTTGTTGCCTGCCCTTTATTCATAACCTAATTAAATACTATTTTTGCTATTCTTTTATTATCCATAAACTGCAATATAACAAACATTTTCATTTTTCTTTTTGCATCTCTCATATAAAAACTTGACCATCCCATTTCTCCTTGAATTGCCTCCTTTGCCATCCACACTTCTGCTTTAATGCATGTCTTCCTAATTCCCTTTATATTTTTTCTAAGTAATCTAATACCCCTTTATTAACACATAATGCATCATTACCATATGTTAACCCTGCTACTGCCACTCCCTTCCATACAATTCATATTTATTATAAGAGAACACTGTTAATTTCTTTATCAATCCCTTTCTTTTCTTTGTTTCATTTATCAATTTTTTTCTCCCATTCATCCAAGCAATTTTTCTGATTACTTAAGACGATTCCCAAATAGTTATATCTATTCACCACACTTAACTTTATATCCCCCAATAGAAATTCTTTGTCTCCTCTCTCCCCAGCATGAATCATCATTACTTTTGACTTTTCTTCACTAAATTTAATCCCCATCTCTTTACCTACCTTTGCACATGTCCTCAGTAAAACTGCCATATCTTCCCTTCTTTCTGCACACACAAAAAACATCATTTACAAATAAAAGACCCGGCAATGTATATACTCCCTTGCCACCTATTAATGATATCTCTTTCCCTCTTCCTAATCTTTTTGTTGCTCTCTCCATTTCTCTCAAAAATAAAATAGGTGACATAGCCTTAGATCCACCCAATTTTTAACTTTAACTGATTCTATATTCCCTAATTGATATGTATAGTAATTATTTTCATATAATTTCTTAATAATATCCACTAAAGCTCAATCCATTCCCAAATTTACTAAACTTACCCATAATCTATTTCTATTTACTCTATCATATGCCTTCTCTACATCTATAAAAACCATATATAACTGTTTACCTGTATTCCTACTCATATCCATAAGTTGTGTAACTACAAAAAATTATCTCCTACACGTCTACCTGATCAAAAACCTCCTTGTATTTCGCTCACTATATTATTTTCTTCCATCCATTTTGTAATCCTTCTAGCCACTATATATAAGAAAACTTTATATAGCACTGAGATTACCATTATCAGTTTATTGTTTAATTTTCTATGATCCTTACCCATCCCTTTAAATAATAGCCTTACTCTTGTAATACTCCAACTGGCTGGAAAATCTCTTTTGTGCAATCTTATTAAAACATGATAATAGTTTTAATTCTGCCCTATACCCTAAATCTTTTCATTATCCTTAATTGCCCTCTAATGAGCTCATTGTGAACTAAAATAATAGAAGTATATTTATAATCAATCAAATTTTTCGGATTTGAAAGCACTCCATTAAGTTTGTAACAAATATTGAACTACCAATCAGAGTCCAATATTCCAGACCATTCTTTCATGTAATACATATATTTCACAAGAAATTCCCGTCTATCAGGTGAATGAAAGACTTGAACCACTAAACATCCTAACAGAAACAATAATCAGGCAGATCTTCTATTTCTTTGTCTAATTCAGCAGCGGAAGTAGAAAATGAGAAACTCCACAGTGTGGGGGGGGGAAGGTGGATTAGGGGAGTAATATAAGGAATACTTTAGTAAAAAAAAATTTTCAATACATTTCTACTATTCATAATTAGTGAATAAAATAATTTGTAAGTCATCAAAACGATTTAACACTAGATGTTAACAATAAAGAATCTGACATTTAATTTTAATAAAATACTCATTCACAGAATGTGTTTCTTTTTTTTTTTTTTAGTTAAAAAAAAAACACCCCGGGGCCCCCCCCCCCCCCCATTTTATTGTGTTCTTTTTTATAAGATAAAAAAAAAACAAACACCCCCCCGAAAAAAAAACCACCACACCCACTGAAGGGTTTTCCTCCCTCTCTCTCTATTTTTTTTTGGACGGACCCGCCCCGGCCCCCCCCCCCCCACCCCCCCCCCCCCCCGCCCCCCCCCCCCCCCCCGGGGGGGGAGGGGACTGGACCCCTTCCCCCCCCCCCCCCCCTTCCCGGGGCGCGGGAAGCTCCCCGTCCCCCCCCCCCCCCCCCCCCCCCCCCCCCCCCCCCCTCCCCCCCCTCCCCACCCCCTGTGAAGGGAGGGCCCGGGCCCCCCCCCCCCCCCCCTTCCGCCATTTGGTTTTGATGTAGTCTAGAATCACTTCCCCTCCCCCCCCCCCCCCCCCCCTCCCCCCCTTTTTCCCCTCCCCCCTCCGCCCCTTGGGCCGTGGGGCTGGTTTGTTTTTTTTTCCCCCCTCCCCCCTCCTCTGTTCTTCACACTTCCCCTTTCCTTTTCCATTTACCCCCCTCTCCCGTCCCTCAGTTTTATTTTTGTTTTTTTGTGTTTGTTTTTTTTTGTTTTTTTTTTTTTTGTTTTTGGTTTTGGGTTTGGGTTAGGGATTCAGATTTATTATTTTTAATTTTTAAGTTTATGGTTAATATTAGTAAAAGAGGAAGAGGATGTATCATCTTCTCCCTCTCTCTTTCTTTCTACATCTTTAATATTATTTATTTTAAATTTATATTTTTTTTTTTGTTTTTTTTTTTTTGTGTTGTTTTTTTTTTGTTTTGTTGTGTGGTTTTTTGATTTTTTTTTTTTGTGTCCCCCCCCCCCCCCACAGGAAAAGGGCTAATTACATCTTTTGGGGTGATTGGAGATTGTGTATTTGGGGGGGGAAAGATATTATAAAAAATGATCATATTTTTTTTTATAAAAAAATAAAATCAAAATAAAAAAAAAAAAATATTTCACCCCTCCACACCAAAACAACAAAACTATTAATTTAAAAAAAATAACAATAATAATATTATTTTTTTATTTTTTTTTTTTTTTTTTTTGTTGTTGTTTTCTTCTTTTTTTCTTTTGTTTTATATTTAATAATATATTATAATATTAAAAATATTAAAAATAATAATTTAATTATTTTTTTTTTTTTTTTTTTTTCAATTTATTTATTATTTTTTTTTTTAATTTTCTTTTATATATTTTTATTATAAATTTATTTTTTTTTTTATTTTTTTTAAAAAATTTTTTTTTAATTTATTTTTTTTTTTTTTTATTTTTTTTTTTTCTAAATTCACTCATAGACTGAATGTGTTTCTTCAGAAAGAAAACGGCAATATTATTATTATTGACATATGCGATTGCAGCATCAACTGAAAATCAGTAAGTAATCAAAAATTATTATGATGGAAGACAATAAATATGATTTACTGCTTTTTTACCAATTGAACACAAACAAAGCCAAAAATTAAACATGAAAAAATCATAACCGCCAAAGCGAGTAGGAAAAGTGAACATTTAATGTTTTTAATTTTTGCATGCATTATTGTAATTATTGTACTAATCAATCTAGATATAGTATTACATAGTAATTATTTTTCTATGAATATTTTGTGATTATTTTGTAGTGTCTATTTTGTATAATTATTATACATACAAGTACAGTAATTATTGTTCTTAATAAATAATCATTTATACAAAATGTAGCACTATTTAGGCAATTTTTTTCTTGCCCAAAGTGCTATAAAGTACTCTTGCAGTAAGACCCCTAAAAGTCTAATAATATCAATGATATAATTCAGGGGTGGGCAATTGTTTTGGTTCAGAGGCCGCTGAGGATGGCGAAGGGCCGCATCGAGGGCCACTTTTTTTTTTCATGACCCAATAAAAACACTGCTTTATTCCCTGTATTACCAAAGAAATATTTGTTTGTCCATTCTTCATTAAATACATGACATTGTCCATTCTTCATTAAATACATGACATTCATCACCGATTTTACATTTTTTCGGAGGGTTCATGGTTTCACTAAAGTTGAAAATGTATATATTTGCTAATGCAAAGACAAAATTGAAATTAACCAGATCAACTGGAAAAGTACTACACAAGTGTACTGACATGGCCATCCTAGTGGAAAATAAGAGATAAAGCTTCGGTCGCGCATGGGAAGGAAAACTCAGTTTGAAGTGGGTTTTTTTTTATTGTCTTGGCAGACCGCACGTGGCCCTCGGGCCGCTATTTGCCCACCCCTGATATAATTACAACTAATGTGATTTTGCAGATTGAATGTTTTGACTATCAATATTACAATGTGTAAACTGTTCATAAATTCTTCAATATTCTTATTTTTGAACAGTCAATTTGACTGGGCCAAACCTGTAAACACTACTAATTATAAATAATAGAGTCTTGTTTATATAAAGCAGATTTTATGTGATTTATTTGAATGTAATAAAGTTTATGTAAAAGAAGTTTAAAAAAAAAAATATAGCAAAGGATCATGGTATTCTTCAAAATATGCTGATAAAATATTTGAAAATAAATATAAAACTCTAAATGAATATGAATCTCACTTTCTGAATGCTCAAACAAACAAAAAATCAAATGTTACCTTCGGGCATCTAGTTATCTTGATGAGAAATATATATGACATTATTAAGGTTGGTAAAAACCCTGAAACACATAAAAGTTCGTAGAATGAATAATCGAATTGTAAAAATGTATATCTCCATTTTAATGATTCCCAATGGAGGGTATTGTGACAGGGACTAAAATATGAATTCCCGTCACAAAGATTAAAATAATTATGATAAATAAACCATAATAATAAAAAAATAGAAAAAGATTTAAAATAAGTACAAATGTATCTGTGGATCAAAAAAGATACATTATGTTAAATGAGAAACAAAACTGTCATTTAAAATGAAGATTTGAAGTTTTTTTAAAAAAGAGAAAAAATGATGTAATTCATAGCCAAGTAACGGCAAAAATAGAAATCTACCGGACTAATTTTATATATATTGTGTATTCTTATTATTCATATTTGGTGGAGAGAAATTTATAATATGTAATTGGGATAAGGATAAATTTTGTCAGATATAATTATTAGTTCACTCGTCTAAATAAATTGATTTGTTTTTAAAATTACCTAGTTGGCAATCAATCACTTCCATTACCTTATTTATTAAAAATAATAAGTAAATATTAATAAAATTACTAACATTCTGTGTCTATTTCTAATGAACTAGTTAGTTTTATATATCTATAACACTGAGCTAGCATAGAGAATTGTTTTTGTACTTTCTTTATTGTCCTCCATTATTGCATAATTTTTTACTCAGTTTATAAAAATTGGCACTTAAGGTTGAAGATCAAATTCAGTGCTTATAAATATGTCTTGAAGGAGTTGAAGCATAAACTTATGTTCTGTATAATTATAGGTATAAATTAGTTCAGTCACTTTCATTAAATAAAAGTGAGAAACAAGGATAGTATGATTTTAATATTGAACTTAAGATATAATCCATTTTATCAATGTTGTCATTTAGAGCATGAGGTTCAATTGATTTACCCAATCTCTTGCATACAGAATAACCTGTGAGGAAGCAATGACTGGTACATATAGTTCCAGAAATTAGGAATAAAAAAGGTTTAGCTATAATTTAATACAGATAATGATGGTACCATAAAATATACTGAATCCCATGTAATATTAAAAATTTAAATTTTTCATTGTTTTTGTTTTTGTTTTTTTTTGCTAAAATTGTTGGCAAATTCTAAAAAATAATCACTTTCATCATGAATATATAGGTACATAAAATTTCAATTAGCCTGGAAATTGAGAATGGGTGAAAACTGAGTTATAAGATTTCGCAGATAGACAGACAAAAAACAAAAGTTAAATAAAAGCATATAAAAAGTAGCAACAAGTTCTCAGTGAAACAAATATTGACAGATTACATAGTTATGAATATTACAACAGATTTTAATTTGTGAAAGTTTAAAATTTTCTATGAGTCATATGATGATTTCATTATAAAATGAGTCATTTTTATCACCAATTAATGGTCTGACTACAATCAATGGAATATTTGCAGTAAAAAAAAAAAAAAAAAGAAATCCTAAATAAATAAAACAACAACAAATAATTAAAAAATATATTTTCCAATGAAATTCAATTTTTTTTTAAAAAAAGCATTTATTTTGCTTTTAAATTATAAGATTTTTTAAATAATTCAAATTACTATTAAATTTGACCATTCTTGTTTCTGTTTGCTTGATTTTGAAATAAAGTTTTTCTATACTTACAAACTAAAAATAAGTATAGGGGATTTGAACTCAGATATTCAAGCACCCTCCATCTATCCACACTATCTCATACAACTGATACACATGTCCACACATATATGTGTGGGAGATGATAATCTGGACCAACTGATGAGTGCTGGTCTAGCACGAAATACGTATATTGGTGATTATTTATCTTTTCTACATGTGTGTGGTCATGTGTATCAGTTGTATGAGATAGTGTGGACAGATGGAGGGAGATTGAAAATCTGAGTTCAAATCCCTTATACTTACAATTAAGCTCCAAGTTTGTGAAGAGTGTCTGGTTTTCAAATATTTAAACTGAAAATAACTATTTGACTAGTCCAATATTTAATAAAAGAAAAGAAACTAGATTACATTTCTAAATATAGTATTAACAGAAAGATTAATTTCTGAAAATGCAATAACAATGTTCCCAAACAGAATTGAAATTTCTGTACAATATTATTGAATATCAAAGTAGCTGAACAGTTTGCCTTTTCTATCTTTCAAAACAAACAAGTTTGGAAAGAATATCTTTATTTATATGAATGTATACTGATGGGGAAAAATACTCAAAAAGAAGCCACAACAGTATGCACATCTGAAAATGTGTCCTGATATTTAACCAATCAGATATTTACAGTATTGCAAAAGCTAAAAGATCGAATTTAAGGGGTAATGCAGCCTACGTGTTTTAAGATGTTGAATGTCTTTGTCAACAATATTTGCAGAAAAGCAATGACAATCATCATATAAAGACTGATACAGCCAATCAAACATCAGTTAAGATAGATTGGAGTGTACACCAATAGAAAGTATTAAAACTACAACTACTAAAGAGATTGCTTAATTAATGATAGGCACGAAAAAGTTTATTTCCATCGAGTTAGCTGATAAAATGATTATCAGAGGTAGGTTTGAATTTCCTGTGACACTTATGAAAATCTTCAATTTTCTACTAGGTATTGTCAAATTCAGAATGTATAATCTAAAATCAAAAATGCATGGTGATGAGAATAGAACGAAGTCATACTTGAAAGAATTATAATTTTATCTAGGCAGACATGTTAACTCTCAAAGTGATGTAGATATGGCTACTGGAATGTAATCTGTGATTGCCATAATGCTCAACTAATAATTAGTTAGGTCAAATGTAATGCTAAGTAATCAATAGTTTGAAAACATATGGTTAAAATATTGCAATCCACTTTTTACATAGCTCAGTAAGTTGAATAAAAGGGATTTTCAATACTGCCATTATTTTTAATCATGGTTTTTATGAATCCAGACACTTCCAGATCTCTAATCTATTAAGCAAATACAAGAACCTACTAAGTATAACGTATGAAAAAAAAAACCTTTTGACTATTTCATATTCTAAATGAAAATACAAAACCAGCTAAACAATGAGGCATTACCTAGATACTCGGATACTAAGCAGTTAAATAACAAAAATGTCATCAACATATCTTATTAAGGATTTTTTTTCCCACCATTGTAAATAATATTCCTTTTCTAACTTTTCCATAAAAATTCAGACCAACGCCAGGGAAATGGGTGAATTCATAACTAATCTGCCCACAAATATATATATATTTGACAAACGCTGTTCAATCAAACTCACAATGAAACTAGGTAGCTGAATAGTTTTCAAAATTTCAATAATTTTATTCAAAGACTCACTGATAAGAAACAAAATAACATCACACCTTATAAAAATATCATTTTTCGTTAATTTAATATCTTTGATAAATTAGAAAAAAGTGATTTGCATCATAGGATGACATTTGAATTAAATGTGGATAAAAATACGAGGTTTAAAACTTAATTAATGACTAAATGGGAGAACTAAGAGCATTTACAATTATTCTCAAAGGAATTCCTGTTTTAATCCTTACGACTTCGGGATCAAATGAAGATTTTTTGCTTGGAGAAAGATAGATTCCCCCCCTTCATTTAAATCAATGATAAAAAATAATCCAGCGTGGTTTAGTATGGTGATAGATTGTTAGATTCCAGGGCATAAGGCCCTTGGATCAATTCCGGTTTAGTACTTCTGGTGCTCAAACTTTTCATAAACTTCCAAGCAATAAAACCACTCGATTATATGCCCTATGTGGTTTAATTACTAGTACTAATACTAGTGCAATACTAGTGTCAGATTCTGGAATGTAAGATCCTCAGTTTGAATCCAGTTCTCAAACTCCTTATGAACACCAGAGCAATGAAGCCATTTGATTATTTTAATGGCATAAATTAAAGCTTTCCAGAAATTTCCCCAAGACTGATTATAAGAGCTGTTAATCCTCCAACACCAGTGTTAGCTTTGTTTCTAAACTCATACTACATAAACACATTTAATTCAAATGTCATCTTATGTTAGAGATGCTATTAGACTAACAGAAAATGATATTTTGATAAGTTTTGAAGTTGTTCTACTCTTTATCAGTATGCCCGCAAATAAAGCTATTGAAGTTTTGGGAAAAAAATAACCATCTGATATCATTGAAAGTTCATCTGAACATTATTTCAAATCCAATTTTTATTTTTGATTGTTAAATAAACATCAGGATTAGTTATGAACTCACCATTTCAACAGTAGGCTGCATTTCTATAAAATACTTAGATAAAAAAACATTACTTTCAACTATTAAAAAATCATCCTCACGGTGGAGATTTGACTTCATAATAAGACTATTTTCAATGATTTTCATGGTAACTTCAAATTTACTATGAAATAAAAAACAGTAACCAAAATTCTATTTTTAGATGTTTTAATGAAAAGAAATAATGCCAACGATTCTTTGTTTCACACTATACATAGAAAACATACACATATGGAAAGATATCTACTGTTCTTTTCTGTGCTTAAAGTAATAAAAGACAGAACAAAAGAGTTTTCTAACAACAAACACATTTACCAAGATATGTCTATTGCTAAAAAGATATTGCTTAGAAATGATCCGAGCTTCAAAATTATTTAATATTGTCTTTTTGAATAATAATAAAAAAATAATTCAAGAATTAAGATATTTTTTTAAAAAATTAAATCAAAATTGTTTATGCTATTTTTAAAAATTATTAGTAAAGTGTTTGTACTTCTCAAAAACAAAATCTCTTTAGACTGCTCTGGTATTTATGAAATTTCATACTGGGTCTGTCTACTTTTATAAGCGAATTCAATCAACGATACAAGTGATGTCAGAGAAAAAGAATACTTTGATATCAGGGAAAATTCTAGTATATTAGCCATTTCTTCACATTGTAAATTAATAACCATATACCAATTTTAACAAAATATGAGGTCATCAAAAATTGACCAAATAACCAGAAATTATTAAGAGACTATAGAAATTTTAGAAAGTCTGAAAACATGAATGAAAAGTTGGAATAAAATAAATGTCTATCCTACAAAAAAAATTATTGAAGAAAAAAAATCAACATTTAAACTCTTCAAATAATGATCTTTGTGAATGAAAAAACAACCACAAGAACAAAGAATTTATAAAAGGAACACTTTCTTATAATTTTAAGAAAGCTCTGACAAAGATGCACCTGGGATCACATGGAAATATTAACTACTTTTCAATTTAATTTTTTCTACAAAAATATTTGATAGGTGATATATACTTTAAAAAAAAGATTTTGGAAAAGCCCACATGGCACAGCAAGGAAACAGAGTAGATAGTTTCTTTGAGGTATTCAATAAGTCTAATTAAGATTTTCCTGCCATTTTTATATATAAGTATATTATGTGTAATAAATAAACAAACATAAGTTCTTATATGCTTTATGGGATAAAATTTTATATTGTTAAGTCTACCATTCTGACACAGAATAAGACTTAATTCAAATGTACCCTGACATGTGATTTAAGATAAGAATATGGTACTCTGTACTGAAAATATGCTAGCCGTACCAAAATAAAATTTTGCCCTGTAAAGTATTCAATTACTAGAGTTTAAGTATTTATTACATATTTTTTGGTCCATTTTGTTTTTATGTAGGATTATTCAAAATGAATATTAGTATTTCAAAAGTGTGTAATTTTATGATTTATACACCCAACACTGTTTAGTTTGGAATAATAGGTAGGTTAATTGTCAAGCTTTTTCTTACTATTTGATTAAAATAAAAATTCTTTCCTTTCCAATGCCAGGAAATACGGGGAATGAAATTGTCTATATTTCTGCAGAAGCCAGTTTGTGCATGTCACGTGACATGAGGATAGATACTGAAAAATTGTAAAATAAAAACAACCAATCATGGGAATATTTAACTTCCGTTTAGTGCAAATGATGTTTAAAGTATTGAATATTTCAACACTTTCATGCACAAAAATACTGACAGTTTTGTGAATCATTTTGTACACTATTAGGTCATTATAAAAGTATAAGCTTTAACTCAGATTAACGTAGTCATAAATATACTAAGACCATTTAGAAAAGCTTTCATAAAGTCTGTTTTTTTTTTAAAACAGTATGCGTTTAGCTGACTTTTGACTATTACAAGTCATAATCATAGCATAAATTGGAAAGTGAGAATGGGTATATATATATATATGTTGTTATCCCACTTTCCAATTTATGCTATGTCTAGACTTTGTTAATAGTCAAAAGTCGCCAGCATATATATATTGTAACGATATATAAATATGTCGTTACATTAATTTAAAATAAAAACTTAAAAGTTCGCAAATAAAAGTAAAAAACTAAATGCTAAAATTAAAATGTTTGTTAAACGTATATACATTCGCACAGATGCCAAACTTTAAAAATATTTTTTTAAAAAAAAAAACAAATAAATATTTGAACGTACTTTTTTTATAAAAAAAAAAGTACAAGATTTAAAAATAAAAACAGGTATTAATTAATGTAATCTGTAAATGGAAATGATTGTTTATGAATTATCGAAAACCAAGCTAGCCTTGGGCTCTTGTATGATTAAAATGATCTGATGAAAGATAGATAAGAAAATAAAGAGAAATTAGCTTGACCAATGGAAGCACTAAGCCTTGGCTCGGACCCTAACGAAAGTGATGGATTAGTGACGTTTTGTTAATTGAATCCGTGTGGATAATATAAAAAGGGAAATACAGTTTTTTCTGGAGTTCCAGCGTTGTGTGTTTGAGAATTGTGGTAGGACGCACATACCACACTCTCTATTTAAAAGAAAAATGAAAAGACTGTGATACCTTGAACCAGCTATTGCCATCTCCAGGACATTATCTTCCAATGGAGGCATCGCGGGAATTAAAAGCAGAAACCTGGACTCTTCTACCATAAGCTATATGAAATGAACAATTATTAAAATCAATTACGAACTTTCGTCAAGTTTTACAAATTAATAAACAAGCCAACTTAAATGTTAAAACGGACTCTTATCTGACTTTTGCAAGTTTTTAAATCAAATTAATAATGTTTAATTTTATGTTTTCCGATTGATAAAAATCATTTCCATTTTTTTTTCTTTCTTATTGTATAAATTGTTTATTGTTTAAATTTTAATTGATGAAATTTAAGGTTGGGTATAGACGTTGCATAGATTCGTTAGCGGTTGATAATGTTGTGGTTTTCACATTCGATTAGAATATATGTCAACGATATCACTGCAAGCATCTTACGATGAATGCTAATGGGATTTGTATATTCCCTATGCAAGTGACGTTTATCGATGATTTTGTATTTTGATCGGTTGTGTTTAATTTGGAATGTTTTTGACCGTGGAATCTGTGCAGCTGATCTGTACTCAACATTTTAAAACAAATTTTATAAAATGCATTTGTGCGAACGTATCTAAATGTTAAATTTAAGTCGGGTGTGAATGGCTATATAGATTTGTAAAGTTATATTAAGGGAGGGTAATCTTAGGTTATTTGTGTCGTTGTTGAATTGGGTCAATGGATTGGATATATTTGTGTAATTAGTAGATGTAGTATAAGTTTTGCTACGTGCAGAATCGCTGAATACACCGCACCAACCCTTTGCCTATGGATGGGATTGTAAGTCGGCAAAAAGGATCGCGGTCCCTTTCCTATGGAATTTTTATTTTATTGTTCTTCTTGCTATACAGACGTTATATCCCTGTATTGGACAAGAGTCAATGTTTTCGCTAACTATACTGTTCAGATGTCCATTCCTGACAGTATAGTATATTTGTGCTGTTGTATTTTCATGCTACATTGAATACATAAATGTATCAGATGGATTGATGCCAGTTTGACTGCGAATTTTAGCCTAGGGTTAAATCAGGGAAGAATATTTTCTTTTCAAATGCAAATCTATGTAGTCTATTCATACTTGACCATCTAAATAAAATATTAAACTCATTGAAATTTATGTAAATGTACAATTAAAGAGTAATATAAAAATCGAAAAATGTTAAACCTATTCCTCAAATTTAGAATGATTTTATATGTGCGTAAATAAATATTTTATGTGTTAATTTCTGGCAGTGGCTTTTATTTATTGATATTTAAGATATAAATTAAGATATAGATTTTTATCTCTGCGTCTCCGCTGAGCTAGTGACTTGGGCTAACGATCGGAATATTTAAATAAAGTGGAATCTTAACAGCACGTATCTGCCTACTTTATAAATTTTTCTAGGTTTAAATGCCTAGATGGCGCCCTGGTAGTTGCAGATACCGTTTTGCGGTTAGAGTCGATCTTCACTTTCATTTCGATCGTTATAATATACACCCACTCCCACTTTCCAATTTATGATATGTCTATGAATTGTAATAGTCAAAAGTTGGCTAAGCACATAGTTTTTTTTTTAAAAAAAGAACTTTACAAAAGCTTTCCTCTATACAGTCTTCGTATATGCACATAGAGAGCGTACCAATAGCTCAAACAAGCTCGTAATTAATGTGCGGTTATGAGAAATATTTAAAATCTCTATCCAGAACACTCTTATCTCCAGACCATGGTTTCGAGCTTATGGCCCATGTTATGAGAAATATTTAAAATCTCTATCCAGAACACTCTTATCTCCAGACCATGGTTTCGAGCTTATGGCCCATGTCAGTGGAGAGTTAAGCTCGAAACCATGGTCTGGAGATAAGAGTGTTCTGGATAGAGATTTTAAATATTTCTCATAACTGCACTTGTTAATTACGAGCTTGTTTGAGCTATTGGTACGCTCTCTATGTGCATTTTTGTAACTACAAGCTCATTAAAAGTAATGTCGCGTTATATATGACTTGCTTTTTTAATTATTAGTCTTCGTATATTTATGATTATTATTAGGACACTGTATTTGTATTATAGTAAGAAAGATGAAGCATGACGGTGGAGTATATTGAAAAGAAGCTTGTGGAATTTATCTAATATTGTTCTATTTGATCATAAAGCAAGTGACAAATTTAATTTGTGTAAAATCACTCAAGAGATTATATCAAACAATTTTGATAAATTGCACTCATTAATATAATCAAACAAAGTAATTAATGCAGTGAAACAAAAACATCTGTATAACAATTAATTAATATAATATTAACTATCTTGATATCATATAATACTAAATCATCCATGCACTTTACTACTGTTACACAATGCTTTATTTACCACCCTCTTTTACAGTTTCAATTGCACCAGCAATCTTCTTCAGAACTTATATATCCCTTAACATCAACTGCTAAATGCAAATTTTTTTTTTATCTTGATATCTAAACTAACTTTTAGTATGGCTAGCATGTATTTTAATGACATAATATGAAGGGCAAAAAATACTACTGAATTTATTATAAAAGGTTTAATACTACTGCATACTGTCAAAGCTTAAAAAATCATTTAAAAATGTAAATCATAAAAAAAATAAATGTGCTTCAATGCTGCTTTGTAGAACATATCTGGTTGCAAAAGAGTGTTTTTTTTTATATTCCTGACTTTCTTTCAGTAAGTATTTTGAATATATTTAAAATTATTAATAATTAAATGACGGTTATTTTTATTGGAAAAAACTGTTTGGCTTGATTTCAAATATTAATTTTTAAGATATCAAAACTTGTGGCAGAAAATATAAATGTGGTTTCATAACAGCGTTTGCAATCAGATAAAATTGATTAAAATTGAATATAAATTAAAACTGATTGTAAATTAAATCTGCGAAACTTAAATCATAAATTATCTGCATTTATATAAATTAAATGTAAGAAGCAATTAGAAATAAGATAATGTGTTGATCAGTAACTAATTATATAAAAATAGGCACTTAATTAAAGTACTTAATGGATTCAAATTAGATAGCATTATGTTTATTAAACAACTGAAGTTGAAAATCAGAAAGTTGTAGACAAACATCAATAGAGAAGTGAATAATTCACCTGCATTTGCCAAGTTGAAATCAAAGCTGCTGATAGGAATGTAAATTGCTAGAGTAGATAGAATTTGTAATTTGATTGTATCTCTATAAATATAATATCCCTCAAAAAATATATATCAACATGGTTGGCAAGAACACTCTCTGAATAGCTGTTTTTAGCTCTGAAAATAATGTGAAAAGAAGACTCCTAATGCTGGGGAAAAAAAATGACACTGCCTGCTAAAACATGAGTTTGGAAAAAGGCCACAAAATATTGAATACTTAAGAAATCAGAAGATTTAAGTATAAATCTTAAATAAAATATAGCAATAGGAAATTGATGTACAATATAGGCAAGAGAGCTGACTTGAAAAGTATAAACCACATGACAGTTCTCTTAAAATCCTACAAAGTGCACAAATTACAATTACAAACTATAGATGAGAATATTCAAATTTTATACATTTAAAAATATGTATATTTTAAAAGGCATTATTCTGTAAACATTTTAGCCGTGAATATTTTTTTCTTATAATTATTAAGACTTACAATTATAAACTATTCTTAAAAATGCTGTATAATACTTGATCTTCGCATTATCACCATTTGTCATTTATATGTATACTGACCTCAACAAATGTTACATCACACAGTTTGTCTCCTTAACATGTGACCATATATATAAAAAAGTGGCTACTTCAACTTTAAACTGTTACACTAGAATACTAAAACAATATAATCATCAGATTTTCCAGAGGGAGATCTAATTTTGGGGAAAAATTAGAAGTCCAATCTTCAATTACAATACATTCATCTACAAACTCAAGACAAATTTATACCTACTTTATAAAATAATGATAATTAATTTGGTTACATATTATAATGATTGCTAATACTTAACCAAACTAATTTTTTTATTATTGAATAGATTTCCATTCATCTTCTGATATTTATTTTTTCTTACACATATTATTTTACAATTAAAATACACTTATCTAAAAAAAAATATAAGAATATGAAGTTGTAGTCGTTATCAAGAGTTAATTAATAAATAAACTTCATTTTAATAATTTTACCTTTAAGTAAACACATATAATTACTTAATTCAGCAACCATAATAAGTAAATATTAAAAATAAATGATTAATTTGTATTTTAGCTGTATAATTTATGATGGATCAGAACAGATTTTAAACTTAAAGATCAAATGTAGATTGAACAAAGTCTGTAAGTAACAGTTTCTTTCATAAAAGCTTTACAATGTATTGGGATTTAACAATATGGAAGCGGGCAAATAGTTATCTTAATTAAGCAGAAATCCTACTAATAAATAGTTTATTACCTTCTTTGGCTTAAAATATTAACCTTCTAATTTCCACTTATAAGATCATGTTAATTTCTAATGCTTTTAATAACCTTATAAATTTCCATTAGGTAAACAAATAAATTAAAATAAATACTAAATGTTATTTATTGTAAAGACATGCCATAGCAACTTAATGTATGCAATTAGTTAGCAACGCCACCTATTGTTGTAAGGTCTAAATTACTAGCAGATAGAAAAAAAAGAACCATTTTTCTGATAGATGATAATATGGATATCATAATACAAGACAACATTACATGAAAATTGCACAGGCATTAAATTATTATATTTGTTCATAAAAGTAATGGTTTTCTTTTTTTATTCAAGTCATGATGTAATATAGAAAGCGTACCAATAGCTCAAACAATGAAATATCACACTATATATGACTTGCTTTATTGATTATTAAATCATGATATATATATATAGAAACAGATCTCATATTTCATCCATTTTAGTATAATAAATTACAATAATCCATTTTAAATTTTATTCTTTTTGTTTTAAGAGATAAATAATAATTGAAATTCCACATAAAATACCTGCTTACTATTAGCATTCTTGCCATTTTGTAATCCTATGATTTTACCTCTTTGCTACAATGAAGTGAACAAAAAATTATGTATATTTCTGTTAATAATCCATTTAAGTTGGGAAATATGTAGCAATGGCAAAACTTTTTCTTCTCAATTTTCATTTGAGTACATAATATTATTGTCTTCTAGCATAACAATCTTTTTTACTCACCTCGGAATAATATATACAGTATATAGAACTATAAAAATAATAAATATAATGGTAATTAACTATTATATACAATATTTCAATCTACATAAGTACTTTCGGTTAATTCCTTAACCCTCCTCAACTGAAGTTAAATTCATAAAACATAATCGAAGCAAATATCATCAATTCAAATCTCATGAATCCTGACTTTAAGTAATTCGGGATTCATGAGATGTGAGTTGATGATATTTTCTTCCATTATGTCTTATGAATTTAACAGCAGTTGAGGAGGGTTAAGGAATTAAATGAAAGTATTTCTGCGGATTGAAAGACTGTATATAATAATTAATTACCATTATATTTATTATTTTTAGTGCTATTACAATAGTTTTTAACTAAAGACTATCTTATTTGTATATATATATGTACATGTTTTAACATTTTTACTGACATTAACGAATAAATTTGTTTTAAATAGATGTAGTTGCTTAATATAAAAAAGGTGAAATTAAATGAAATTCAAGTATATTATTATTTATTAATATACTTTTTTTTAAATGTACAATTATTAATAAAGAAAGATAATAAAAATCAAATTTTATGCTTCCCATATATATGTTTCAATATATACATTTATGAGTAGCTAAATAAATAGTAAAAATATACAAATTAATTAATGTATTCACATATATTTATTAATAAGTTAAAATATGAAATCAAACAAACATGATGTTTGTTTACCTTATGTAAATTATTTAATATGTAAGAATATGGATTTTTTTTCTTTACTAAATGATTCTATGTCAAGCTGTGTATGCAGACATATGTGCTTCTACAAGTAAAATTGATAGGTTTAATTATATATTTGCCCAAGATTCACATATTCTCCAAATAAGAGAAAATCAATATCTTTATGTAAATAAAAATGATATTTATTTTATCAATGGAAAAATAACTGCATGTTTTTGGTCCTTTTAAGTTAATCTTAACTGCTTCTTAGTTCATTTAATTTTATTACCAAGTTCTTCTATTCTTACTACTTTTAGGCCATCTAGTGTAAACTTTAGCAAAAAATCCAAAAAGCTCCTCACTGATGAAAGTCATAAGCTGGAAACAAGTCAGGATACTTGGATAGGACAGCAGTGGATAAGCATTTTTAAAGCACTTCCACCTGACATCTATTGTTTGTTTAAAACTTACACTAGATGGCATAAAAGTAATGAGAATAGAAGAACTTGTTAAGGAAAAGGAATGTGTAAGCAAAGATCATGTGATGTCTTGTTCAATTTAATTTTACTATAAAAATTGAATATCTTGTGCCCTTATAAAACAATATTGCAGATTCTTTAATAGGAAACAATTAATAAGATCATAATAAGAATATGTGAACCCATTACCAAAATTTGTATAATGATTAAACTAAAGTTCATTTATATTACTACTGCTTTAGAATAAGAAAGATTTCAAACTATTTCTGGGGCAAAAGTTATTTAATATTCAATTATCAATTCTATAAGCAATCAAAGAAACCAACCTATTTAAAAAATATTCAATTCACTTTCTTTTTGCATTGCTTACATCTATAAAACAATAACATTCTTTTGTGTCTTTTAGATAGTATTTTTTTATTAAGATATTTTTCAGAGTTCAGTTTTCCAAGAAGATAAATTTGTCGGGGATGAAAAAATATGAAGTCAGCGACTTCAATTGTAATAAAAAAACATTGGTTTAAAAAAACAAATAAAGATATATCTAATTATTATTTTATTAATATGTTTAAAATAAATAAGTAAATAATTCATCAAAAATGTAAATTTTGATTTAGTCCAATTTACATTTAAAGTGGGGCAGAAAAAAACAACTTACCCTTTTACAATTAAATGCTGTCCTATTTGTTTCCAACTACTATGGCGATATATTTCCCTTAAAAAAAGAAACATATTATGCATATAAAAATCTATGCTGTCTACATTATTAATTATGCATTTCAAAAATGTAAAAAACTCACTATAATTAACGATGCCATTTAAACAGTACTACATTTCATTCTATACTAAATAAATTATCACCTTTTGGCACTTAATTTTTGCAATGTTTACATTCTATTAAATGATCTTAGTATTTTGATTATTTAGAAATCATCTTCAAAGATCTTTTTCCTTTTCTGTATTCTTTAACAGCAGCAACACCACCAAAAATAGGATAAAAGTGGAATGCCTTTGAAGAAGATTATTTAAACAATCAAAATATTAATATTATTTAAATCAACATTACAAAAAGTAATGATGAAGCTGTAAATACTGAAATATTAAAATAAATTATGCTAAATGTTGACTAGCAATGCTAAACCTTTACCGATGATAATCGAGATTCATCACTTAGTTGTACTATCCGACTGCCTGATTACTGATTTCAGACGAACAAATTATCCAATCTCCTAATTATTAAGCGATTTTCTTTTTTTTTTTTTTTAAAAAAATTAGTTTCTGTTAGATTTGTTTAAATTCGTAATACAATTGTTGGATTTCTTTTTCCATATAAATCTACTGCATTATTTATAACATTTAATAAATTTTATAAATTCAGATTGCATCCCTCATCTTTATTCCAGCATATAGCATCCTTCACCAGCAGAGAAACTCAGACCATCCTCTCACTGCGCATGCATTCCATTAATAATACCCTCATTCAAAGGGTGAGGTAAAGCACCAGAATCTCCAAGACCATGTTGACAATTCAATATTCTTTCTATTATACCACTCACCCAAGAAGGGACACATTTCTATCCACTTTCAAGATCTATGAAAGGTTGAATAATCACTGTTCCGCAAGAGACGTTTTCAACATTTTTTGTTTTTATTAGGCATCTGTCATCTCAATTCAATCACATTGCAAACATCCACTAACACATAAAGTCAAGACTGCTTTCTATCACTACCAACTCGAGAAAAACCTTCACTTATTGGTTGAGCTAGGATAATTTTAAACCAGTAACTGCAGAGCAGATTATCAAAAATGAATGACAATTTTTGTTATGATTATACAAACTGAATTCATAATCGTCATTTTTAATCATTATCAATCCAGTGTAGATTAAAGATTTTTCCAAGTTTAATCCTGATTTTCTGATCTGCAGCCACTCTTATCTTCATTACACCAACAAAGTTCCTTCTTTCATTCAACTCTCTAACATGTGATGTCCTCCTAGATCTTTTACAACCTCTTAGGATTCAATCTAAAACTTCAACTATTAATCTATTTTCATCATTTCTAGCAATATATCCAGCCCAATTCCATTTCAGTCTCTTAATTCTTTAAATGATGTCATTGATACCTGCTTGTATGTCACTTATGTATCTCATTTTTTGACTTTTTCTTGTTACTCCTACAAACATCTCTTCATATCTCACTTAGTGGTTTGAAATCTCTGTACTGCTTTTATGTTAAGTGTCAAAGTCTCAGATTCATAAGTAAGACTCAAAACACATAAAATCTTTTCAAATGCGTAGACATTTTCCCCTTAATAATAAGTCACTTCTAGCAGAAGTACTCCATCCAAGCTTAATTCTATTCTATGACTAATTTTACCCATTATATTCCCATCTATATTAATAATATGACCAAGATATTTGTAACTGTTAACTTCTTCTAATTCGTGATTATCTATCTTTATTTTGTTCTAAGAAAATCCATTGAACATTATTTTAGTCTTTTAAGCATTTATCTTAAAAAAAATCATACTTTCTTATACTCATCTAATAAATCTTGCAACAGTTTTAGAAGTTCTAAAACATTATTTGCAAAAACAACTCCATCTCAAAATCTAGATTAATCTATTTCTATTTTACTTACCTAAGTCTCTAATTTTAATCCACAAAATATTTCTAAAACTGTTGTAAAAAGTTTAGGAGATATGGAGTCACCTTTTCTTTCACTCTTAATCAGTACATCACCATGCAATCTAATAGTTGCTATAGCATTTTGATAAATATTCTTCTGAATTTAGTAGGATTCCAGATCTATATCTTGATTATTCAATGCTTCAATCATTGCAGAAATGCTTATGGAATCAAATACCTTTTCATAATCTACAAATTTGAAATATAATGTGATGTGATGTATTTGGCTTCTCCTTAAACGAAGTCAAGAATACCTCAGCAACTATGTCCAGATAAACCTGTTAGCCACTTTATTTTCCATTCCCCAATCTAAGTCTTCCCATATTCTGCCCCATCCCATTTCCACAACATGATCTTTGTCAACTCTATGGCTTTTAAATCTAAATCCCCCTTAACTTTTCGCAAACCCAGCATAAAAGCTAATAACTCCCTTTCTGTATAGTCACTTTGTTCATACCTATTCTCCCATAACTTCATTATCTGTACCCTTTCTGCTTTCAAGCATTTACATTCAATCAATAGATGCCTAATATTTTCTATACCTTCCTTACATAATTTGCATGCTAAATCGCCCATAGTTTTCCATTTACATGTATATTCTCTTGTTGCTAAAGATCCCGTTCGAGCTTAAACAATAAACTACTTTCCTTACTATTATCATAAATTAACTCGCTTCCAATATTCCGTTTACTTCTATATATATTTAAACTCTTCTTACCCTCCATACTACTTCTCCATCTCTCCAACTCCTATTTTTTATTAATGCTTCTATTTTTTTATCCCAATCCTTACCACTATAACACTCAACAATCCTCCTAACACAATCATCCCATCTTTTATACAAGTATACCGATATAAATTCTTTATCCAAATCTTTTGCATACCGCATTACGTTTCTCACCCATCTTGTTACCTGCCCTTTACTCATAACCCAATTAAACACTATTTTGGCTATTCTTTTATTATCCATAAACTGCAACCTAAAAAACATTTTCATTTTAATTTTTGCATCTCTCATACAGAAACTTGACCATCCCATTTCTCCTTGAATTGCCTCCTTTGCTGTCCACACCTCTGCATCTAATGCACGTCTTCCTACTTCCCTTTGTACTTTCTGTAAATAATCTAAAAGCCTTTTACTAACACATAATGCATCATTACCATATGTTAACCCTGCTACTGCAACTCCCTTCCATACAAATTTAGCTATATCATATTTATTATATGAAAATACTGTTAGTTTCTTTACCAAACCCTTTCTTTTCTTTGCTTCATTTACCAATTTTTTTTCCCATTCATCCAAGCAATTTTTCTGATTACATAAGATAATTCCCAAATACCTATATATAATGGTAATTCATAGACAATGGCTCTGTCTACAACTTTATCTCAATATTGGGATGTCATCTACTGTGCTAAAATCATTTTTAAATCCAGGTTATTCCATTGGTTGATTAGAATCCAAAGTTTTCAGTAGATGAGTTGTAATTATATGAAACTGATAGGTTTGTAATTTCTAATATTTTCTTTATTCTCTTTTTTAAATATCGATTATTTCTATATATTGTAACGATATATAAATATGTCGTTACATTAAATTGAAATAAAAACTTTTAAGTTCGCAAATAAAAATAAATGTATTAAAAAAAAAAAAAAAATGCTAAAATTAAAATGTTTGTTAAACGTATATATTCGCACAGATGCTAAACTTTAAAATTTTTTTTTTTATAAATAAAAAAAGTATTTGAACGTACTTTTTTGATAAAAAAATAAAAGATTTAAATATAGAAATATTTTAATAAAGAAATAACGTAAGTTAAAATAAAAACAGGTATTAATTAATTCCTGTAATCTGTAAATGGAAATGATTGTTTATTAATTATCCAAAAGCTGTGTAATTAAAAAGTCAGACGAAAAGTTAGATAAGAGAATAAAGAGAATTTAGCTTGACCAATGGAAGCACCAAGCCTCAGCCCGGACCCGAATGAAAAGGATGGATTAGTGACGTTTTGTTGGTTGAATCTGTGTGGATACTATAAAAGGAGAAATACAGTTTTCCTGACAGTTTTTCCGGCTTGTTTTTGAGGGTCATGATAGGACACACATATCACACTCTCTCTCTATTTTAAAAATGAACTGACTGTGATACCAAAATGAACCAGTTAATGCTACCTCCGGAACATCTGACCGGGTTTTCAAATAAAGACTCCGTGGAAATTTACATCAAGAGCAGTGATTCTTCTACTGTAAGCTACTGACATGAACTCTAAAATTTAAAAATAATTAAGAACTTTCGTTCAAGCTTATGAACTTCTATCTGACTTTTAAGTTTAAAATCAATTGAAAATGTTTAAATTTATATGTTTTGCGTTGATAAACATCATTTCCATTTTATTATTTTTTATTTGTATTAATACTTATCGTATAAATTATTTAAATGCATGAAATTTAAAGTTGGGTATAGACGTTGCATAGATTCGTTAGCGGTTATGTTGCTGTTTCATAGTCGATTGGAATATATAAGTCATCAATGTCTCTGCGGCATCTTACGATGAATGCTAGTGGGTTTTTGTATTCCCTATGCAATTGACATTATCGATGATTTTGTATTTTGATCGGCTGTGTTTATTTTGAGATGTTTTTGACCGCGGAATCTGTGCGGCTGATCTATACTCGACATTATATAACAAATTGTATAAAATTCATCTGTGCGAGCATAATAAATGTTAAATTTAAGTCGGGCGTGAATGGCTGTATAGATTTGTAAAGTTACATATAGTTTAAGGGAGGGTAATCTTAGGTTATTCGTTTCGTAGTTGAATTGGCTCAATGGATTGGATATATTTGTGTAATTAGTAGATGTAGTGTGAGATCCGCTACGGGCAGGATTGCACATATACGCCACACACCTTCTGTTTGCCTACGGATGGGTTTGTAAGTCGGCAAAGGACCGCAGTCCATTCTATGGAGTTTTTTGTTTATTGTTCTACTCGCCAACAGATGTAGCATTCCTGTTGGTGGAGAGACAATGTCTTCTCTAACTCTACTTACTGTTCAGATGTACATTCCTGACAGTATAGTATTTTGTGTTGTCGTATTTTCATGCTACATTGAATACATAAATGTATCAGATGGGTTGGCGCTGGTTTGACTGCGAACTTTTTGGCCATTCCAAAGCAAACTTCTCTTTGAAAGACTTTAAAATTTTGTCTAATTGTAGTTTCTTATTGCATTCTGTATCCTGCCATAAGTTACAAAAAAAACTGATTTAGAATTCCTTCTTTCCATCATCAACTCATAGTTTGATGGGCAACATATTTCTTCAGCCTTCTCTGCTGTCAGACCTTTTGCAAATCTGTAAGATCACTCTCCTAAATACATTCGTATAGTCCATCCTAGATCTTCTCTCCATCATTCCTTTGGGCAACAATGTATACCATTCTGAATGCTCATTGAATGCTTGTAGAAGAATCTTTTATAAAATAAATGTGACTTGTCTTTTCCCCAGATAGCGTGTTGATTTCAAAAAAGAACTTTTTAAAGAATATTTTCTTTAACTGCTTTACGCAACCATTCTAACAATAAGCTCTAGAATTATAGATTTAATTATCATCACATTAGCAATCTGAAATGACAATGCCAAAGTTATTTTATAATATTGTGGAGTATTCTTAAGTTTTTCTGGGTTTTATGATACATCGATAGACGATTCATATCTCATTTCAAGCATAATAAAATTTAACAAAATAATTCTTCATTGAAGTAGTTATGTTACTATGATATCAGTCTGTTTGTAGTAGACTTGTTAAATTCAATAATAGCGAACTGGAGTTTGTGCTGTACCTCAACAACTAAATCTGATTTTCCTTCTAGTAAACTATCAAGATATTTAAACCTAATTACATTTTAAAACCGATAATCACCCAAATCCAAAATTATTGAACATTTTATTTTGGTCACTGGGTAATAAAACACCATAGTTTTGTCATTAATTAATAAACCATATTCTTTATAGATTGCAATCAAAACATACAGAATATATAGCAGATCTTTAATTTGGGAAGGATAAATCCATTTAAAAGCTTCTTAAACATTGCAAATGGTTTAATATTTAAACCATTGCTGTCTCAATCTAGCCAGATTCTTGGCAGTAGGAAAGTGTTCAATCCCTTTTGAATGTGTGACCCATAACTTTCTGCATGTTAAATTCATAGGCCAAGATATCAATTTTAATAGAATTCATATTATAACAAAAATGAAAAATATAAGAAGAGATTATTAAGAGGTTATAAAGATTTAATAGCGTGAATGAAAGTTGTGGATGGAATAAATGACATGCTATCTGGAAAAAAATATTAATGAAGAAAGAAATCTTTTTTATGACCTTCAATCAATGTTTTTTGAAAATAAAAAATTAAAAAAAGCAAAGATTTGAAAGACCATAAACATTAATATTTTTTATTAAGTCATTCATTAGATTAGAGATTATCGAATAATGAATAATATTCCTGTAGTATAATTTTCACTATACCACTTTCATGAAAGGTTCTATCCACTTTTAACACCTTGTGGAAGGATGTAATCCAAACATATGATCAAAGACATGTGAAAAAGATCTATGGTCCCCAAGATGCACATTTCATGCTGAACCAGCACTCATCAGTGTAAGGGATTGTGATCTGGGTCAACTGATGAGTGCTGGTTGGGGATCATAGATCTTTTTCACATGTTTTTGGTCATATGTTCATGATTACATCCTTCCATATGGTGTTAAAGTGGACAAAAACCAGTCCCTTTCTTGCACACAAGTGAGTGATGTAGTGAAAATTATACTACAGAAATATTATTCATTACCACATCCATTCTTTTAACTCATTAAAACAGAAAAAACTTTTTATATCTACTTAAAGTAAGTTTTATGAAAATTGTTGCGAGTATACTGAAATGTCAATTTTAAATCTACTACCTTCATAATACTATTATCATATTCTTAGATAAAAGTTTTTCAGCTGACTTTGAGATACACCATAAAAAAATACTGCATACAAGTAGCCTTTACAGAAAATTTGTACGCAAATGGTATTACTAGACCAAATATTTTTCATTCAGACAGATATAATTTCCCTTTCAAAAAGCATTCACACGTTTTCTCTATGAAAATTATATTTGATATATATATTACCTGGGAAGAGGGGTAACTTCCGAAATGATATTTTCTGTTGCTAAACTTAAACCTTTGACTATAAAAGTACTTCCTAAACCTTTCCACAATGTACTGAATCCCTGTTAAAAATATATATATATAAAATTAAGTTATTAAATCAAATACAAAATGAACATTATGAATAATGGATGCTTTTAAGCGCCCTCTATCAGTTCATAAATTCTGAATTATTAAGATGAAGGGAATTTCCCTGCAATTGCTCCTCTAGGCCTTGTATTGTTGTAGTTTGTAATACAGAATATGGCTATTATATATCGTTATATTTTGCTTAAATAATGAACTGATAGTGTGCTTAAATGCAAATTTAAGATTAATATTATAAAAGATAGTTCTGAAATATATTAATTATATAACATTATGAATATTATATACGTTTATTAAAATCTAGTTTTACATACAGTGTACAACTAATTATACAGAATAACTGCCACAAGCTTACTAGTTTATTATAAAATAATAACATTATGTTACAGAAAATAAAAAAACCCTTTAGAGAAGAACAAAGCAAAATTACAAAAAGGTTAACAGTAAGATACATTACCATGAATATTAAGAGATTAAAATATAATTGGTCAGATTTTGACTTAAATGCCAATATTAGTTTCTGATTTGTTTAAAAAGATAATGAATAGAGCTGAACCAATTATTATATATCATCTTAAGTGAATTCACTACATAACAAAACCTTAACATTAATATAAAATTCGAATAGTATAAAACTAAATTTCAATTGAAATCTATTAACAGGTCCTATCTATCTGCTAAATAGAAGCCTATCTATATGAAAAGCTGATATACTTCCAAACAAAAGAACTAATCAAAAAAAAACAGTAGTACATATATATTAATCTATTCTGTGGTTATAAAAACATAGATGAAAGAAAATATGTAGTCATCAAAATAAAAAGTACAAATTTACAAAACTCACCACTAGAAGACTGTTAAAAAAGGGCATAAGAAAAGAATTAACCCAAAAATTTAGTCAAGAAAACTATTGTTAGCAGGACTCCAGTTAGTCAGAATTTGAACTGTTCAATAAATCATGCCAACAGTGTTTTCTGACTTGATTGCTTAGCCTACTGTATGTGCAACAATAATTTGAAATACTCACTTAAAATGTGTATGCATGTATATCTGTGACTAGTAAATAAAATCAAGTCACATGACTTAATTTTATAAGCTTGAAACTATAAACTAAAATAATGAGCATGCTTTAACAAGCTTTGTTGATTAATGCCTCAAGAGAAGCATTTAAGATCTCTATCAAGAAATTACCCCCAGCCTCAAACCGGTTTCAAGCTATTGGCTATCCTCAGTGAGATGCTAGGATATTTCAGATACTAGATCTAAAATATCAACTCAAAGCCGGCACTTATTTGATGCTAAACCATTAAGTAAAAAATCTGAAATTTTCAGCCACCCCCATCCCCATCCTCATACAGGTTCAGGAAATAGCCGTTTGAAACTGGTTTGAGGATGGGGATAGTTTCTAGATAGAGATTTTAAATGCTTCTTTTGCGGCATTTATTGACAAAGCTTATTAGAGCTATTTGCACACTCATTATTTTAGTTTAATATATATTTGTAAATCACAATTTAAACAATATTATTACATTTTTGTTTGGTTTTTAACCTATTTAAGAAATTAATATCTATATGATATTTGGAAATGTCAAAATCAGATATAACAATACATTTGCTTTATTGAATATTTTAAACCTTTCATTTTTATTACTATTACTACTAATTAATTAATTGATAAAATTATTAATCATATAATAAATTTATTTGAATACTAGTTTAACTCAATCATTCTTAAAATCTGAGCTTCATGGAGTCCTACGATATTGCTCCTATTTTTAACTCATTCTTTTATGGCTATCGTTAGCACTATTTTGCCAATTTTATACTCATTTGATGTTAAAACTTGGAAATAATTGTAACGGAAATGAAACGGATCGAATGACGTTCCCTTTTATTTAAATATAATACGGATTCTTAAATTCAAAATCATTCACCTTCCGTTACTGCAAGCAAGGAGAACATATGCACATAAACGAATCTATATCCATACTTGACCAAACCTGTGACTATACGGATATTGCCCCAGGTTATCTTTCCAGACTGCTGTAATTATTAAAGAATTACAGCGCTTGGATAAATTATAAATTTAATGGGATCAGATATGCCGTACCACTAGCCTCATGTGTTACTTAATACTCACAATGAAGTAATAATTATAACCCAAACCCCTCCGGGTAAATTAACTATTTGGAATGGCGAAGAAACGAGATGAAACATACAAAATAATTAAGGAATATTTAATATAATAAATAAATAACAAAAAGAAATCAATTGAAATATTTACATACAATAAAAAAAATCATTTAAATATATTATGCAACAATCATTTGAAATAATTTTGTAATACAAACCCTATTATATGTGTGTGCATGTATATCTGTGATCTATTTTAAGTCTGTTTACAATATATATATATATTAGTAAATAAAATCAAGTCATATATCATACGATTTGATTTTATAAGCTTGTAATAATAAACTAAAATAAGGAGCGTGTTAACAGCTTTAACAAGCTTTGTTAATCAATGCCACAAGAGAAGCATTTAAAATCTCTACTTAGAAACTATTCCCATCCTCAAATTGGTTTCAAGCTATTGGCTATCCTCAGTGAGATGTTTGGATATTTCAGATAATAGATCTAAAATACAAACTCAAAGCCAGCACTTATCTGATACTTAACCATTAAGTGAAAAATCTAAAATTTTCAGCCACACATGTCTTAAAATTCAGCTATCTAACTTAAATAGCTATATGGGTCTTAAAAAACTTCAGCCATACCATATATTGATAGCCTTAGCAATATAACATCGTGTAAGATTTAAAAGCAAAACTATAATAGTAAATAAAATCAAATCATATATCATGTGGTTTATTTGACAAGGTTGTCATTATAAACTAAAATAATGAGCGTACTAATAACTCTAACAAGCTTTGTCGATAAATGCTGCAAGAGAAGCATTTAAAATCTCTATCTAAAAATTATCCCCATCTTCAAACTGGTTCAGAAAATAGCCGATAGCTTGAAACTGGTTTGATAATGGGGATAGTTTCTAGATAGAGATTTTAAATGCTTCTTTTGCGGCATTTTTTGTAAATCCCAATTTAAACAATATTATTACATTTTTGTGTAGTTTTTACGTATTTAAAAAATTAATATCTATATGATATTTGGAAATGTCAAAATCAGATCTTTCATTTTAATTACTATTACTACTAATTACTTTATAAAATTATTAATCATTATTTTGAATTACTATAATAAATTTATTTGAATACTAGTTTAACTCGATCATTCTTAAAATTTGAGTTTCACGGAGTACTACGATATTGCTCCTATGCTTCTGTTTTTAAATCATTCTTTTATGGCTATCTTTAGCACTATTGTGCCAATTTTATACTCATTTGATGTTAAAACTTGGAAATAATGTAAATATTGATTTATTAGTTTTAAAAAAATGAAAATGTCAATAGTTCCACAGAATATATCAGAGAAAAACTATAAAGAAATTGACAAAAGAGAAAATCAATGATTGATAGATTCTTTGATCTTGAGTGTATAAACAAACTTTTAAACTCCTATTCAACTGTTAAGTAATGAGCAAAAAAAATGTATAGTAATTATTAAAAAAGAATATATCCATATTTACAATTAGATTGTTTCAGTTTTAAAAATACAAGTTAAGAAATTAAAACAGTATGTGATGTGATGTATTTGGCTTCTCCTTAAACGAAGTCAAGAATATCTCAGCAATTATGCCCAAATAAACCTGTTAGCCACTTTATTTTCCATTCCCCACTCTAAGTCTTCCCATATTCTGCTCCATCCCCATTTCCACAACATAATCTTTGTCAACTCTATGGCCTTTAAATCTAAATCCCCCTTATCTTTTCGCAAACCCAGCATAAAAGCTAATAACTCACTTTCTGTATAGTCACTTTGTTCATACCTATTCTCTCATAACTTCATTATCTGTACCCTTTCTGCTTTCAAGCATTTACATTCAATCAATAGATGCCTAATATTTTCTATACCTTCCTTACATAATTTGCACGCTAAATCACCCATAGTTTTCCATTTACATGTATATTCTCTTGCTAAAGACCCCGTTCAAGCCTTAAACAATAAACTACTTTCCTTACTATTGTCATAAATTAACTTGCTTCCAATATTCCGTTTACTGCTATATATATTTAAACTCTTCTTACCTCCATACTACTTCTCCATCTCTCCAACTCCCTATTTTTTATTAATGCTTCTATTCTTTTATCCCATTCCTTACCACTATAACACTCAACAATCCTCCTAACACAGTCATCCCATCTTTTATACAAGTATACCGATATAAATTCTTTATCCAAATCTTTTGCATACCGCATTACCTTTCTCACCCATCTTGCTACCTGCCCTTTACTCATAACCCAATTAAACACTATTTCGGCTATTCTTTTACTATCCATAAACTGCAATCTACCAAGCATTTTCATTTTACTCTTTGCATCTCTCATATAGAAACTTGACCATCCCATTTCTCCTTGAATTGCCTCCTTTGCTGTCCACACCTCTGCATCTAATGCATGTCTTCCTACTTCCCTTTGTACTTTCTCTAAATAATCTAAAATCCTTTTACTAACACATAATGCATCATTACCATATGTTAACCCTGCTACTGCAACTCCCTTCTATACAATTCTAGCTACATCATATTTATTATATTTATTATATGAAAATACTGTTAGTTTCTTTACCAAACCCTTTCTTTTCTTTGCTTCATTTACCAATTTTTTCTCCCATTCATCCAAGCAATTTTCCTGATTACATAAGATGATTCCCAAATACCTATATCTATCTACCACACTTAACTTTATATCCCCCAATAAAAAATCTACATCCTCTCTTTCCCTAGTATTAACCATTATTATATTTGATTTTTCTTCACTAAATTTAATCCCCATCTCTTTACCCAACCTTGCACATGTCCTCAACATAATATCCATATCTTCTCTTTTCTGCACATAAAAAGATCCCTCGGCAAAAAAAAAGACCCGACAAAGTATATACTCCTTTGCCACCTATTAACGGTATCTCTACCACTCTTCCTAGTCTTTCTATTGCTTTCTCCATTTCACTCAAAAACAACAAAAATAAAATTGATGACATAGGGCATCCTTGCCTTAATCCCACCCCATTTTTAACTTTAACTGATTCTATATCCCCTAATTGGTAAGTATAATAATTATTTTCATATAATTTCTTAATAATATTTACTAAAGCTTCATCCATTCCCAAATTAGCTAATCTTACCCATAATCTATTTCTATTTACTCTATCATATGCTTTCTCTATATCTATAAAACTCATATATAACGATCTACCTGAATTCCTACTCATCTCCATAAGTTGTGTAACTACAAACAAACTATCTCCTATACGCCTATCTGACCTAAAACCTCCTTGCATTTCCCCCACTACATTATTCTCTTCCATCCATTTTACAACTCTTCCAGCTACCATATATGCGAAAACTTTATATAAAACTGATGTTACCACTATCGGTCTATAATTATTTAACTTTCTATGATCTTTACGCTTTCCTTTAAATAATAATCTTATTCTTGTATTATTCCAAACCCTTTGCTTTTGCTCTATGCTCTAAATTCATTATCATCTCTGCTGCCCATCCATCTAAACCTCTCACCTTTCCACTTTTCAATCTCTTCCCTGCCTCATTCAGTTCATTTTTTGTGAACCTAATATTCCCACTACTAACTGCTTTCATGTTTTCTATCATCAATTCCTTCACATCTAACATCTTTTCTATATCCATTACATATCTATTTAAGATTTTCTCTAGCTCACCTCTAGAGCTACATTCTATTCCCTCATTATCTATTAATACTATCTCTCTTTCCCCTACATTTCTCCTTTTAATGTAATTCCAAAATTTTTTACTCCCATCTCTTCCACTTTTATTAATATCCTCTAACAATTTACTATTTAACTTCATCCTCTCTCTATAACTATCCATTTTAGCTAGCTTCTTCTTTTCTAAGTACTTTCCCCATTTAGCTTTAATATCATTTTCACTTTCTTTATTCTTAATAGCACACTTATATTCTCTACATGCTTCTTTCCTCTCTTTTACACTTTTACTAACTCTCATTTTTTTATTACTTTTATTCTGCATATTCTCGACTAAAATCCTATTTGCCACTTTTTCTATTTCACCACACCAGTCCTTATACTCATCCCCAACCAACTGCTCCATGGTTTCTTCAACTTTTATTTTATACTCTTCCAACTTATTCTTATCATTCACTCTCCATCCACATCTTCATTATTATTACTACCTTTATTTCTATCCTCTATCACATTACTAACCATTTCTATTACAATAAAGTTATGATCACTATTACATACTCTCTCTTCATTATCAAACACCTTAATTTTCTGTATTTTATTCATTCCCTCTTTCTCTACCAATACATAATCTATTGTGTGAAATACATTATTCCTAGACCATGTGTATTGTTCCTCATACACATTTAATAAATTCCCAATGCTCAAATTTACTTTTTGACAAAATTCCTTCAAAAACTGACCATTTTTATTATCTACATCATCAATTTCTTCAATATGACCATTCATACTTCCTATAACCATTATTCTCTTCCCCTTTTCTTTAAAACTCTGTATATCCTTAACTAGGCATTCATATATAATATTGTTCCACTCCATTATAGTTTGACTATCTCCAGTGGCAATATACACTACAGCCACCATCCATTCTTGTCTACCCAACCTTATTTCAAACCACAAATGCTCTTGACATTTAACAATATTTAAATATTTTTTCGATATAACGCCTATACCACCACCCCTTTTTTCTTTTTCTTTTCTGTTTATACTCTGCCATACTACCTCTTCCAAAATAGGTTCTTCTTCTTCTCTTAAATGAGTTTCCACTATTGCTAATACCTCAAGCCCTTCATTTTCAATTGCTTTATTTAATTCCAGCCACTTTTCTGGTCTCCTACCACCTTGCATATTCAAAAACCCAATTTTAACAATTTCTTCTTTCCTAACTACTCTTTTATAAATTCTTTTGATTCCTTCTTCTCCATTACATTTATAACAAACTTTCTTACCATTAATCTTACAAAACCATTCCCTCTCCACATCTACACTTATATCTGAATCAACCATCTTTTGCTTATTTCTTATATCCCCCCCCCCCCCATTCTTCTTCTTTTTGATAATATTACAATTTAAAAGCCCAACCCCCTTTAAAAGTTTCCCGAATTATATTCTTTAAATATCAGACTCCCTAAAACTTCACTTCCTTGTTTTCCTAAGTGCAAACCATCTTTACTATATAACTCCCTCTTTCCAATAAACCAATCCCATACATCCACAAACACAACATTATTTCTCTCACACAATTTTTCACTCTCTTATTTATAGAACATGCCCTATCTAACAAATGCCACTTATCAAATCTTGGTAATAGTCCCACTACTCCTACTCTTCCTTTAATCTCTCTCAAATTCCTAATCAATTCTACATACTCATCCATTACTTTCTCTGATGGCTCTAACAAATTGTTAGTCCCTACCATTACATATACATCTCTACTACCTTGCTTTCTTACTTTATCTGTCACATCCCTAATTTTTGCTCCAGGCAAACATACTCTAACATACATGCTTCTATTTTCTCTTGCAATTATATCCCCACATTCTCTTATTAGTGAATCTCCTATCAATACTGTCTCATAGTCTACTTTCTCTACTCCATCTGTAACCTTTTCTATCACCTTCTGGACCCCTTATCCATTTCTTCCTTATCATTTCTACTCAATAATTTCTTTATCTCCTCACACTTCGTCTCTAACAATTTTAAATTTTACTTCTACATCCTTCACTTCTTCCTCTATCTTATTTATTCTCTGGCTAACCATCTCCATTGCATTACTACTTCCTTTACCCATATTTCCTGATTCTCCACTAAAATCATACTCTGTCCTAACTTCCTTAACTACATTTTGCTCCCTCTCCTCTGACTTTCTCTCTAGACTACCTACACTTAAAAACCACTTTCTCACCTCTGTAATCACATTTACACACTGACTACATATCCAGAAACCTGTTACATCTTTCCTATTCTTATTTAAACATTTCAAATGATACACCTCAGCACATATTGTACACTCTACTATTGCTCGTCTAACTCCTTTCTGTTGATCGTATATACATTGTGCCATACAAATGCAATCCATATTCTTATTTTTCAAGTCACCTATTCTATATTTGACTTTATAATATCTCTGCTATTCTTCGAACACCCTTATACAGAAAAATAAGAACTTTTTTACTTTTTCCCAAACTTGATCAAACTATAGCCACGTGTAATGTTGCCTTTTATCTCAAAATAAATGTCTATTTTAAAATTTAAAAAACCTTCAGTAACAAACTTAACTAAAACGAATTAAACTTACATACAACTTTTTTATAAATACCTCTCCTATTCTTCAAACACCCTTATAAAGAAAAATAAAAACTTTTTTTTTTACTTTTTCCCAAACCTGATCAAAACTATACCCATGTGTCTTCTAACGTTAGGCCTTACAAACAAGCATTGGCTTTCTTCTCAAAACAAATACCTATTTTAAAATTCAAAACATCTTCAGTAACAAACTTAACTAAATCAAATTAAACTTACATAAAACTTTTTTATAAATATCCTTACACTATCATACATTCAACAAGAACAACTTTTTTTAAAAAAAAAAACAACTTCTAATCCTAAAATGGCGAACGTAAATCTTTCAAACAGTTAAACACAAAAATTTTCAATCTTTCAAATAACTCACTCTCTCGATCACAATTTATACTTTCATTCACAATAATTATTTTTTATAATTGCTGCTCTCAAAAGATCAATCTCGCATATAAAGAAAAATAGAACTAAAAAAATTTTTAAAAATATCAAAATTCAACTTAGCTCCGTTTGCTTCTAATGCCAGATTAAAAAATGTTTCAGTAGTGTCATCCAGTGCAAGCTATAGTAATTAATAAATGCTAGAAAGTTTGTGCATAAAATCTCTATCTAGTGCCTACTCATCCAATACCCTAGCTTCTAGCTTATGGCTTTCATCAGTGAGGAGCATTGCATCTAGATCTTTGGTTCTAATACAATCCTCAAATAGCCATTTTTAATACCTATTTAGGTAACGATAAATCTATGAGCCCAAGATAAAAAGACAATGTTTTCAATTCAAGCTAATTTGCATATATAGACATACAGACAGGATTGGTATAAAACCACTAAAACATCACATACAATAGTGGCAACTAGTGCAAACCATAGTAATCAATGGATACTAAAAACTTGTCTGGAAATATTGGATAAGTAGGCACTAGATAGGGATTTTATGCACAAACCTTCTAGCATCAATTGATTACTATGGCTTAACTGGATGGCACTACTGTATGGAGTTTGCTACTGTTTAAATAGCTTATGTAAACCCAGGAAACAGTGATCATGTGAAATTAACAAATTCTAATTAATGATAAAAAGGAAGCTATGCATGTTACAATTGTTACGTGCTGTCTACACGTAATAATACGTTAATAATTCTAAATATAGTTTTAATTTTTACAACAAAGTTTCATAGCTTTATAATAATTTGTTTAACTTTTAAAAATGAAATTCATTCAACAAAGATGCTATTAATTTAGCTTTTTTCAATAGCATTATAATAACTAACTAATAGAAATAAATAATTATTCTCATTAAATATTTCACTTTATTATTATTATTTTTCTGTATTTGGAAAGTTCAAATATGATTTTTAGAAAGTTTTTTGTTTGCAAATTTATATTCCTAATAAATTAAGTACAATTTATAGATTCATAATATTGAATAAAGATTTTATTCAAATTGCCACTAAAGGAAGGATGGAAAAATATTGAAATGCAGGAGGTTAATTATTTTGTCTGCTTTATTTTTGTATACATATTCAAAAATGTTTTTTGCTATCGGGTCAGCTAGTACTAGTTAACAATGGAATTTAATGCATGTGTGGATTTTATAACATTAGGATTTAAACTTACATTATAAAATGATTCTGCAGTATTGTCAAGATTCATCTTTGCTAAACCAATCATTTTAATACTTTCAGCACATGATCATAGCATTTAATGTAAGCTTATCTACATGTGTATATATTACTGATGTGTCCAAAGTGAAGCACATTGATTATATGCCATTATTAACTTTAAGTCGATTATTGCTTCATTTCAATCTATTGCAACAGGCACCCAATATGGAGTCATTACTGATGTATCCAAAGTGAAGCACATTGATTATATGCCATTATTAACTTTAAGTCGATTATTGCTTCATTTCAATCTATTGCAACAGGCACCCAATATGGAGTCATTACTGATGTATCCAAAGTGAAGCACATTGATTATATGCCATTATTAACTTTAAGTCGATTATTGCTTCATTTCAATCTATTGCAACTGGCACCCAATATGGAGTCATTACTGATGTGTCCAAAGTGAAGCACATTGATTATATGCCATTATTAACTTTAAGTCGATTACTGTTTCATTTCAATCTATTGCAACTGGCACCCAATATGGAGTCATACTGATTGTTTGACTTGTTGATATTCCTTATTGTCTTATTTAATCATATTAGTAAAATAATTATGTAATTCATAACAGGTTTGATTTTAAATTATTAATTAATCCAATATAATTTAATCTTAAGTAATCCAAGGGCCTCATTAAAAAAATTACCTGAGGGTGAATCCAAAATAATAAATATGAAATTGTGCATTAATCACATACACGTTTGCCATGATTGCCCAGAGCATGTGTTTCGGATGAAAGCAATGCAGGGCTGCTTCGTTGACATATCTTATATTTGAAAAATACATGGTTTATAGCTAAATAAAAATGCCAGATAATAATATCTGCATCAATATTGTTGATTACTGATAGAATTAAAAATATCAAATCAAAACCTCTGAGCGAGCTAGATGTAGCATTCAGCCGTGCTTTTGACAGCACCGAATTAATAAAAAATAAATTTGAAAAAAAACAATGTACAAGCCATTGACAGGGACATTTTGTTATATTCTATATAAAAGGAATCAAATGACAATATATATATATATATCTTTATGGTGAATCATAGGCTAAATATTTCTAATAAGAGTTAGGCAACACAAATACCTAGATAAGAAAGCTGTGGAAAGTTAGTCGCATTAAGTAGTTTTTCTTTTGGATCTTCAGAACAAGTATGAACATTTATTGTATACTAACACATTAAAGAGGTTTGTTCTAAATGTGTGAACTGAAAAACAGAGATGTGGTACATTACTAACAATAAAAATGTCATGAATAAAGACCAAACAGTATTCCATTACACATTCATTATTAGTAAAATATGAATAGTAATGAGACAGTTTCCATAAACAACTAAGAAATTCTAATGGTGCATCACCACAAAAATGTATTAGACTTGAAAGAGCTAATGTAAACAACTACCATGAGGATTTATAATTTTCTTTGTTTATCCATATTATTACTAGTTTATTATTGACCACATATACAAGGTGTGACAATTTAATTCCCGGAATGCATTTTCATGAAATACATATATGGAAATGTACACTAGTGGTTACTGTCATATTCAAAGTAGTCCCTTTGTGCATCTGCAGACTGATTAAAACAGTGCTCCCACTTTTGGAAGCATACCTGAAACTCATTTTCAAGAATACTGTGAGCAGCTATCTCACATTTTTTTGGATATCGATTATAGTAGAAAATCTTCATACTTTCAGTGCAGCTTTTAATTTTGGAAATAACCAAATGTCACAGGTGAATAGGTAGATTGTCTAGTTGTGTAATTGATTTTTCGGCCAAAAAGTCTCTCACAAACAGCACATTTTTACACCAAAACATACAAACAAATATTTATTATCCTCTCAATAGCTGATTAACAGCTATATCAGCTTAAAATTTACACACGTGTTATCTTAAACATGTTTAAACATGAATGTCCAATACTCATGTGATTTCAATACAATTAGGTCACAGGTGACACTATACAACCATTCCGGGAATAAATTGACACACCTTGTATATATATTAAATCTTCTATTAAATATTATACTTTTTCAAACATGAATCAGAATACCATTTTGAAAAAACATATATACATATACACACATGCTTAAAATAAGCACCCTTAAGCAATTGATTGAATAATTTTCTATATTTAAGAATGTTTGATATCATGAAATAATAATATTGTAGAACGTAAACAAAACTACTAAATATATTTACCTGATGCCTTTGCAACGTTACTGCAACAGGAATAAGAGTAAAAGGAGTTAGATGATAATACAATGCCTTGTTGTTTACCTATAAAAAATGAATTATAATGATTAAAGAAACCAAAAACAAAAGATATATTAGATAAAAATAAATAATTATTAATAGTTCAGGTGCATACACAGTGTACACAGAGAACAGGCAGTTGGTTCCCTCTTCAAACGGCCTGCAGTGACACCTATGAATCAATGCATATGTTATGTGACCATATAATTTACCTATTCACCGCAAAAATTTTAATTGCTTACATGCCTGATCACAAATTATGACAGGGTTTCTTATCTTTGTAGAAATATTGTCCATGCCATGACAAAATCTTGCAATCTCTTAAAAATTTTGTTGTGGCTCATAGCTATACTGCCATATACAGTTTGAATCATTTCATATTTCAGTAGCAATTTTTATCAAGTTAAAACAAAATTAAACGTTAGTGAGTATGTTGAAGGTATGAAATACAGTCATATTTTATGCCTAAATTCAAGATTTATATATGGTTAGCATTTTGAAATTTCTGTGGTGAATAACTATGTTGCTATGCAGGACATGAATTGATTCAGAGATGACACTGCAGACTGCTTGAAGAAAGAATTGGTCCATCCGTAATCTTTTTACTAGGATAGTTTGTGTACACTTAAAAAGATGCAAGTAGGCATAGTTACAAATCAATAATCTGTGGACACATTGTAAAGTTAATTAAAATACTAGATACTTAAAGACTATTTCTTTAAGAAGAAAATAATTCATGTTAATACAAAATATTGTCAATAATGCACACAATAGAAACTATACGGTGAGTTCAGATAGAAAATTTTACAATAAATCCAATCAATAGTATACAGAAGTATATAAGATCCTTTACTAAGGTATTCAGAATCATTGGTAGTTAAAAAAACTATAAAAACATTGATAAGGTAAAACTCTCTATACAGTAGCGCCACTCAGTGCAAGCCAGAGTAATCAATGAATGCAGGAAGGTTTGTATGTATGAAAAGATTTACCTTTGTGTAAACAGCTTGTGAAAGCATAAGAATGGTGATCATGTGATGTTTAGTGGTTTAACATTGATAAGTTAGGTAAAAAACAGATTTAAAGTAGGCTACTGTAGGGCAAAGACTTCTACCAACAATCCTTTATAGGAAAACAGTGAAAACGAAGACAGTTCTTACTAGGCTACGATTAGCTTTATATCCTTGCTTCACCCTTGAGCTAAAAATGCGTCAATACTCACTTTTCAACCAATTTTGCTTGAATAAATAGAATTTAGTTGTGTAATGGCTATTTGAAAGACAAATGCCAAACCAGTTGAAAAAATTTTTAAATTCACATAGTCCAGATTCAAACCCAGTTAAAAGCAGTTGGATGTGTTTTCTTTGCATACCTATATTAATACAAACCTCTTTCTGATTCACATGGTGTTACACATTAAAAGTTCAAAAACACTCTACAGTATTATTTACTGATGTAGGCACAGTCAGAATGCATTCAAAACGAAGGAGGATAATAGATAATCCTCCATTACTTGTACTTAAAATAGTTTATTTAGGTTCAAATTTAAAATGAATTACTGCTATCAAATTTAAATTAAGAGCAAGACAGAGATGTCTTTGTGTGAATTTGTTTCATATAAACAATATTATTGACAAAAACTCAAAGATATGACTATAATTAGCTTACAATCAAAGTCATCAAAATATTTAATTACCACCTTTGTGTTAGACTTGCATATTTGATCTAATGTTAGAGCCAAGTCATGTATGGTTCAAAAATTTTAGAATGTTTGAAATTTCAATTTGTTGGTTTGAATATAAAATAAATGCAGTTGCCAGACAACTATAGGTCTATTTGGCACCAATATTCCTCAATTATTTATGCTTTCAATAGATAGCTCACAAATAGAGCTATGTATTACTGCCATTACAGATTAAACATAAACTAGAGAAATCACGTTATTTATGAAAAAATTATAACAGTATATTAAGGAGCACTGCAGATTATCCGTATGACCCAAAGTCCTACCGTACCGCTCATCGATTATTTTTTATCAATAGTTTGTCTTAGAGCATATAATGAAAGTGATGACAAATATAGTTAATAAACATCAAAGATGGAGAAAACATTGGTAGCTAATTAAAAACTGCAAAATCTTAAGTTAAACAATGTTAAAATTTTCAGGCAAATTTATATGTAGTCGCTAATCTACATGTGTATTCTAAATATAGAAGAGAATTATATATATATATATTTATATCAAAATAATACCAATGGCAAAAATATAAAAACAAAAAATTCAAATTCGTAAATTTATTCACTTACACTTATAATTAACTTCTCATGTATTTATGTTAAATCAAAACATTTTATAGCTGGGAGCAAAAACAATTCCACATTGAATTACTAAATCTCATGAAGGATCTCATTAACAGTTACCTAATCCATGACTAGTGGAATTATTACTCTTAGGTCAACAGAAATTTAAATTTAGGCTGTCAATACCTATGACAAAATAAGGCCCATCAGCTATATCCATAATGATATACACATCATTTTAACATTCATTATTTAAATAAACATAATAAGCTTCAGTTGCAAAATAAATTAAAGTGGATGTCACTGTTGGTGGTGGTGTTATCGTCATCATTTTTATAGGTTTTATTGCTACATAAATTATCTTTTGGAACCATACAACCTTTAGCAGAAAAGTGTTTTCTCATTATAAATCACTACCATTACTTATGGCTTGGCTCATGAAATGTCTAATACTTATTTATCACTAATAGCTTGCTGCTCTATATCCTAGCATAAACTGACCATTAAAATAAAGATAGTGGTTTGCAATAGCATGAGCTTCTCCGCACATACAAATTATTTTCTGCTAGAAATCTTCCAAGTGCAAGTCTTCAAAAGCCCTAACCATACTGTAAACAATACTGGATTCATTGACCAAAATATTTTACTATCCACTTTATGCCATTGGTTGTTTATTTCCTTACTAATTATCTAATTGGGCAACTGCATTATTTTTTGAATCAGACTTTGAGAGATTTCAATTTGTTGGAAGAGTCCATTTTTGAGATAAGTTTTAGTTGAGTCTACAAAACTCAGGTAAAATATTAGATTTGAAGTAACCTGATCAAGCTATTTAAAAATAAGACAAGAACCAACTTAATGATCTTGACCAAATTAATATTGAATCACTGAATAGTTTTTGACAATTAGCAACTAATAAAGCTACAGACTGGATGGAGTTAGAAGTTTGATGTTTAAATGATAGATAAAGGGGTAATGTGCTATCACCAAAAAAATTGTTAAATTGAATTAATTTATTAGAAAAAGATTGTCAATACAAAAAAAAATTTAAAGATATCCTTTTATTCACATAAATGTATTAAAACGTAAATAATAATTTTTTTTCCAGCTTTCACAATACTCTATTACTTTGGTCACATAATATCAAGAATACTGTGAAAGTTAAAAGAAAATTTATTTTCACTTTTTAGTGTTTATTAAATCTATATCTATCTAGAGCAATCCTATTCATATCTCCAGACTAACTTCTAGCTTATGCCTTCACCAGTGAGATACATGGATCTGGCATCAGTCGAATAGAAAGAGCCGAGTCAGGTTTCGGTAAAGCATTTTATTAGTGTCGTATGATGAGAGATTCTTACAGTTAATATCAAAATGAGAATACAAAAACATATGGATACTGATTTGTGTTCCACCATAATAATTGGGTGAAAAAATTGGTTTGGACTTAAAACAAAAAAGATGTTCTTGAATTTCAGGTTGGCAATTTGATAGTACCAAAAAAAAAAACCAAAAAAAACAACAACAAGTGGTTGATGGATGAAAGGTGAATTAAATCCTGAAGATCAAGTACCCTATATCCAGATACAAGTTTCTCAGTTGAGACTATAAACCAAAGCTTAGTTTGGAGATATGATTAAAGTAGCACTGGATATGGATTTAATAAGCACTTCTATCTAGTATCCATGATTACTCAGGCTTTTAAGAGATGGAAAAAATGGAGTAAAATAAATAGGATATGCTCCTGCAAAGTATAATTTAAGCTGGGGTCATATAATGGTTTTTGGATTTAAGGTGAAATGGAATTGGGCCGAATATATTGCTAAAATAGTTGAAATCTTAAATGAAATACCAAAAACCTGTAAAAAATCTAGAAAGAGATCATGTGTTAGAAGATTGGATGAAATAAAGATATTTGTTGGTAATATGAAAAGAAGCCACGGATCAAAGGGATGGATTAAATTTGGATAGATATTGCAGTGAAATGATAATGGTTTTCTATATAAATAAATGGTGATATCAATGAAAATTCTAACTAGCTTGATTCTGTTTGAAGTCAGGAAATTATAGACAATTTATCATTAATTCATTTATGATGCTTTTTGGTTCCAGAAAGATATACTTTGCTTTTATAAATTTAATATATATATATATTGTTCTGTCACATGGAAGAAGTAATGCCTAGCAACAATCATTTCCTGAAGAATTTAATATCAAGCATATTGGTATCTTCCAAATAATAGAAGAATTATTATATTATTTCAAATATTTTGAAATGACTCATCCATAGAGAAAGTTGTTGTATAAATTAAGCTTTCAATGAGATCTATCAGATGCTCTCTTTTATCCAATTATTTTCCTTCATACAAAATGCCATGCCAACTATTTATGAAATAATACTCTACAAAATTTAATTCTGTTAATTATCTCTAAACCGTAATTTAAGTGATTAATCTTCATTTACTTTCATCATAAGTTGAAGAATACAAATATTTGTCCCTATCAATAGTTTTTTAAATTAAAATTTAATGATAGACAATGAATATTTAATTTATATAACAAATTGCTGATGGGATATAATCCTTAGCATATTCTCTATGTACACAGGTATAAATTACATCTTAGTATAAAGCTTTGTTTTTATTCTTACAAAATACTTTAAATATTTGTAGATAAAGTTTATTAAAACTATATGTTACCTGGCATTGTCTTCTAAGAACTATACATGGATGTGATAAAAGATTTTCGGTAAAAAGACTGTAAAAGATATATAGTATTTTAAATATATACTCTGTATTTTAAAATTATTTATTTTACAATGATTATACAATTAAATACATTTTATCTAAACCACTTCAAACACTTTTTCGCAAAACTTTATTTTTACATATATACCTACGCCTACATTTCGACTGTCCTGCAGTCTTCTTCAGAGCTAATTATAAGAGATTAAAGTAAATTGGCTCTGAAGAAGACTGCAGTACAGTCGAAACATAGGTGTATGTATATAATATAAATAAAATGTCCATTAATTAAAACAAAATTGTAATCGTAATAAAAATAATAAATTTAACGGTAATAAACTATTATAAACAGTCTTTAAATCTGCGTAAGTACTTTCAGTTAATTTCTTAAACCTGCCTCAACTGCCATCAAATTAAAAAAAAAAAAGTGTTCGAAGTGGTTTGGATAAAGTGTGATTTTCATTATACAACTAAATTACGTTAAAATATACTAAAATTATAAGTATAGCATTTCTTTTCTTATAAGAGTCATATAGCATCGTATTTAAAATACATCATTCAAAGAGATATTGTAATATAAAAATGTATGGAAAATCTATATTGTAATTGTTTTTGAATGATCTCATAAAAAACAAAAAGAGGGCAGCACTAATTACAAGATTACAAATTTGAAAAGTATTTTAAATGAAAAATATAGTTTTTGGTAAAGCAAGTATTTGATTTTGTAAATATATTTTAAATTAATTAAATTGCATTCTTTCCTAGTATTTAATGACAATTTATGTCAGTTATAATAATAACTTTGATAAAATTTTAGCTAAATATATATTCAACATGTGTTAAAGTAAAATTTAAAATGGCAGGGGCAGAACGCCAATTCCTTTTGAGTATAGTCTCGTGTATAAAGTAAGTTTTAAATAAATTTAATTAATACATGAGAAGAAAAACTTGCCTGATTTTAAGATGCTAATCTCCATTAATTAACTAAAATACTATATAGATATGATAATAAAAAATAGACTAAATGTAAGAAATAAAAAATAAGCATGGGAGGTAGGTTTCCATTATTTATCTTTTAAAAAAATGTTAATTTATAACAAATAAAAAAATGCTAATTTTTCTGCAATATTGAAAAAATATTTTTTTCTTCATTCTTTATTTATCTATTCTTCATATATATATATGTTATGGATTTTTTCCTTATGGAACATGGCTAAATTTAAGCAATGAATCAATAAATATAAATTGAGGGGTAGCCTCGCATTACTTACATTCAAAAGTACTTCGACTTACAATAATTAAAAAACAGCTGACTCTTCTACAATGCTGTATAAATTATTTGAAACAATTATAAAATACAATAAATTATTTATTTTTAAAAATAATAGGAATTTTTTTCTCCTTCTTCCTTTTCCTATGTATTGATTTCTTCTTTAACATATCATACCATTTACAACTTTCTTAAACACTTTATCAATACTCTTTATTTATATCAAAACTTTATTTATATCAAAACTAACAGTTTCGAATATGTAATTATATAATTAATACACTTATACACATATTCATATATTATGTATATGAATATGTGTATTAATTATATAATTATATATTTGAATATTGTAGCTCTGGTGATGACAGCAGGACAGTCAAAACTGTCAGTTTTGATATAAATAAAGAGTACTGATAATGTGTTTAAGAAAGTTGTAAATGATATATGTAAAAATAATAGCAGTGTGTAATAAATTAAAATGCTTTATAAATTATCTTCTTTAAACAATATTAAAAATTATCCAATATGATCTTTTAAAGAATCCTTAAAATATACTTTTATTACCATTTATATATATACAATACATGCTAATATTTTACAATTTTGGTCGTAAATAACTAAAATATGTTATTATACAATACATGCATTGATTCAGAGATGGCATTTTAGCAGTTTGGAGAGAGTACCAATTACTTTTTTATTTGGACACATATTACTATTACTATCAATAATAGTATTAGTTAAGGAAGTTTATTAATCAAATCATACACAAACATGAAAATGAATAGTTAGGCAATTATGTCAATGCATAAAAAAAAAACAATTATCTCATAAATATTCAATATTTTAGCTAGAAACTGGGACATTATCAAGTGATCCTAGAGATTAAATCAGTCTTATTTCTCCTTGCCATATATCATCACAATATTTATTAAATTAAAAATGCATGATTCTATTCAAGAGATAGTTAAATACATATATTAAAAAAACACATAAATACATATGGATTACAAATAGAATGCCAGGAACTGTATCTCTTGATAAATGAATATTATATGCAATTATTCAAATTAGACATGCATAATTCTGCTCAATAGAATAAAATTTAATAATAGTAAAACTCTTGGAAAAAAATGCATATTTAAATGTATAATAACTTCAAAGTAGCATGCGAGGAAGATATTCCCTAAAATTAATTACTATTTACAAATGATTATTATTTGTAATTAATCAACTTTGTTAATTGTTTTGACATGTCTTGGATATATTATATATTTCAGAGTTTATGCTTAAGAATTAATAATATTATTTAGTTTATCACATGTGAAATATATTTAAAATAAAATACTAAAAGTTTATAACTGATTGTAAAAAGTATATTGCTGTCAATAAGTCATTTGTTATTATTTCATTTAAATAGTATGTAAATTTAGAAGCTGTGAAAACAGCTACATATTGCGTTATATTATTTTATTCTATTAACAAGACACTATAAGTACAACTAGTTTTTATATATTTCAGAATGTAAAAAAAACCCAGCAATGTAATTTATGTTATTATATATAATCATGAAAAGAATCCATAAACTTAAAGAACCAAATCCTAATAACACTAGAACCATGATAGATAATTATCAGTTTATGGGAACTCTTAATTATTTGTGTGTTAGAAGATGATGATATAAATTAAAATTAATGAAAAAATTAACAGTATTTTTTTAATTCAGCAACTATAAAAATAAAAAAATACAAGGGATGACGGTATATTTTTAATTATTGCAGCCTTATGAAAAACTAACTTATTTAATATATACAAATAATTTTTTTTTTTAAAAAATTTAAAATTATAAAAATTTAACAATGTGGAAATCATAAAATTTTTTTGTATATATACTGCTGTCTATGACTATTACTTGATTATTAAGTTTATTCTATGTAGCGTTATTTTTCACCTCCATTATTTAAAAAAAAAGCTATCCATGTGAAAAGAAACCTGGTTTTAAAATATCTGCTATTCCCATCTACACAAAAATTAATATTTTTTTATTAATAGAATCAACGATTAATATTTTTTTATTAATAGAACCAACGATTATGATACCTGGTTGTATCGAAAGTACTTGGCATCAATAAATCTTGCTTTTCATAGTTGTAACCTGTTTTGTTGTTGAATGGTGTAATATTTACCTTTTCATTACATTAACAATTAATATTACATGGTGGAAAGAATCCCTCATATACAAGTAAAATATTATCATCACAATAACTTCTATTCAGGGCACTATAGCTAAATATTTCCTTTTTTGAAAATAAATCTATGTGGATAAGTAAAGATGCTAAAAAAATAATGTCTTTCAATTAGTCTGATAATAAAAAAAATGGAGAAAGCTTAAGATTGGAATGGTAATATATAAAGCTGGTAAAAGACTCAGTTTTAATTTATTTTATATATATTGGACAAACTAAAATAAAAACAAAAATTCTCATTCTCATTTTTTGAAATAAAATTAAGTGCACCATCCTTTTTAAAAAGTAAGTTAGCAATTGCCTACTTCGTGAGATATTTCTGATTTGAATAACTAGTCAGAAAAGAAGTCTTATAATTACAGTAACAAATAGGAGCATGACTATTAACAAATTCAAGCTATCAATAAATGTTTATGGCATGGAAGTACCAAAAAAAAAAACAAAAAAAAAAACAAACGAGCAAGAATAAAAATCTGTTAATTTTGCTTCTGCTTCCCAAATGAAACCCTCTACTAAATTAGGATATAAAAAAATAGCTCTAAAACATTTTTGCTAAATGTATAAATGAAATAAAAGATTAAACTGTTTTGTCTTCACACACATGCATGGAAAGCTATTAAAAAAACGTCTATAAAGTGACATACATCTAGCAAGTATATTATAATAAAAAATTGTTTCCTAGCAGTGACCTCTAAACAGCCAACAAATGGAAACACTTATAAAGGACGGTTAAAAATAAATATATTATAGAAAAAACATGGCTCAAGAAGAATAATTCACGTAAACTGTAAACTGATTTAAGACCAAATTTTGTTCAAATGTTATCATTTAAATTAAATTATTCTAAATACGAAGAAAGGATTCAAAAATCTATCCCAACAATAAGCTATCTACAACTTAAGTCAATGATAGATACAACTGTAATATAAAGTAATCGGAATTTGACAAACCAAAACTATTCAAATTTTATCTATTTATAATAAAGTAAATAAACATAAAATATTGTACAGTGTAAAGAAAATATTCAAACAGATAAACAGTCGACTGGAAAAACATCATTTCATAAAAAAAAAAAAGTTCTTAATTTAATAATTTACATATTTCTCCTCTTTTTTTTTAAAGGCTTACCTAGCAAGTCCTACTCCAAGACCAGAAAATCGCTGCACGTGCTCTGTAAAATAAAGTAGTAAATTAAAAATAGTCTATATTGACACAATCAGAATTGAAATTGTTTTAAAAAGAAAAAACTATAAAAATAATTTTAATATTTAAATTTTTCATATATGGATTAAAATCATAAATGCAGAAATGGCATGATTTGGGGCACTGGTATAGTAGTGGACTCTAAAATTCAAAATCTTTGGATTGCAGTTCCAGCTGTCATTTCCAGTGCCAAACTTCTTGTGAACTTCCAAGCAATAATGTAAGTATTCGATAATTGAAAAAATTAAAGCAGGCATCTTGAAATTTATTTCCTTATACTCATCTTTTTTGCATATCTTCCAATATATATATATGCATGTATATCTTTAAAAAAAAAATACACTACACAAGACCAATAATTTACCACTACTTGTATCATAATTATTATCTTGGTATTTGAATGGCTTTTTGCTCGAGAGTTCATAAGTTTGGGTACCAGAAGTACCAGTACCAGAATTGATTTTAGACACCCCCTTCCCCATACACATTGCAGAATTTGACAGTCTATTACTGTGTTAAATTGCATGGGCAGGATTCCAAGAATTGTAAAGATTTTACTCTAGAGCAATCTGGTTAGAGTTTTGAAAATCAATGGACAACAGATCATAAAGTATTATAAAATCCTCATTTCCAGATTGGTTTCTGACTCTTGCCTTTATCAGTGAAGACAAGAATTCCAAGCTAGAACTAATGTACTTTTTTCCATTTTAATAAAAAATGTGTTGTTGGTCCGTTCCAATATAAAAAGATTAAAAAACATAAAATCTCTCATTCCCTTTGTCTTTAAAGTACTCATACTCCCCATATAATTTACCTCGAGTCTCTGTTCAATACTCTTATCTCCACTTAAATTACTTTGCCCAAATCACTATTCCATTTTTACCTTCTTTTTCTGATATTTAAAACTCTTGCCTTTACACAAAAAAACAAGCTGCCTTTTTATTTTCTTAATTCTATTTATTTATATTCAGTTTCTATAACTCTACTTTTTTTTCCTAGCCAACATATCTATCCCCTTCCTCCTATCTAAATCACAATTCTCTGATACAGTCTTTATCCCATTTCTTATACAGATCATGAAAATAAATTATCTAATAATTATGACTACTGTAAAACTTTTTTTACCCAATGTGTTTCTTATTCTCTCCATATCATCCAATGAAATACTATTTTTTTACTACTCTATTTTCATTCATAAATTGCAACTGTCTAAATATTTTACATTTACTTTTAAGATTTCCCTCCTTACAAAAGAAATCTACCTCATCTACCCTTAAATACACAGAGGCAAAACCCAAGCTAGAAACTAATCTGGGGATATTGGATGAGTAGGCATTAGATAGGGATTTTATTCCCAAACCTTTCTGCATCGATTGATGGCGCTACTGTATGGAGAGTTTTGCCTCTGTGAAAAACAGCTTATGTAAGCATAAAGAATAGTGATCATGTGATGTTTGATGATTTAATTACCATTGAATAACCTTATTTGCTATCAACAATTCAACACCCAATGCATGTCTATCTATTTCTTTTTGTATTCTACCCATAAACCTGAATTCCATAGTCAATGGAAATTGCACCAAATTTCCAAATGTTAAAACACGTACTATCTCCCGTTTCCAGATTCTTTTACATATCTCATATCTACTATGTGAGAGAGATGCCAAATATTTAATCAATCCCATCCCTATTTTTTGTTACTCTTTGCAACAATTATCAAATATTTTTCTTTCACCATCTACTGCAAACTTTACTAATCAATGGATGCCAGATGATAGTAGTTAAAAAATCCTTATCCAGTGCTATCTTATCTAATATCCCCACATTACTTTCTAGTTTATTGCTTTCATCAGTGGAAAATTTGGTATTTTGGAACAATGCACATGGACTTTTAAAATCTAATGCACCTTCCTTCTGGCATCTCTCTACTGTCCTATCCAATATTCCCAGACTAGTTGCTAGCTTATAGCTTTCATCAGTGAGGACCTACTGCAACTTCCCTCTAGCAAGATGCATTAGAGTCTAAAGGTCCAAGATGTGCTTTTCCAATATACAAAGCTCCTCATTGATGAAAGATGTAAGCTAGAAACTAGTTTGGAGATACTGGATATGACAGCACTGGGTAAAGATTTATTAAACAATATCATCTGGCATCTATTAGCTATTAAAACTTGCAATAGATGACAGAGATGGTGAAAGAAAAAATATATACTGCTAAAACAGCAATATGTAAGCTATAGTCATGTGATATTTTATTAATTTTCAAATATTTATATGATTGCTTTTTCTGATTTAACAAACTATTTAAATATTTATATTCACCCATTTTAAAATAACTATCTCACATTTTATATACTTCAGTTCTACCCTTTCATTAAATGCTAAGACTTAGATTTTTGTTCATGGAATATAATTTTCATACTTTTTTCAAACTTTCTACATGTCTTTAAAAACAGCTCCCTATCTTTTACATTATTTGTAAAAAAGAAATTGTCATTTTGTGTATTCTCTTGATTTCTAATATAGAAATCCCACACATCTCTAATCTTTTTATCTTGACCTACAATTCTGTTGGAAATTCAAAAAATAAATATTAACATGTATACTAAAAAAAGGTTGTTTAATGCTTTAACAATATGGTATGCCGACCCTGCTTTCGACTTAATGATAGACATATTCATAGGTATAGTTAACCAAGAAAGTTGTGAGATATATAGAAGAATCACAAAAGTGGTGATTTACATAAAGATGTAAATGAAGTAATTTAAATTAGTTATTTTTTTGATAGGAAGATGTAGGATTCTTTTTTGTTCATTGGGTATATGTTGTTGGCAATATGCCAGCACTCTTTATCTGCGTTTAACATCATTTCTTTCTGAGTAGACAATACTGGCAAATGTGAATTCAAAGCTATGACCATGTTTAGACTTGTGTTTGAGGAAAGTAATTTAATATTCGTATTAGTCTTAGCTCAATTGTATTGGTATCTGTGCTGAACAAGTTGACAAAAGACACCCGTTTCAATCCAACTTTACATCTAACTTCCATAGATGCAAATGAACTATTAATCATACTCAATAACACCGGAGTCTATTGCCATAGTTTAAGATTTCATAATTTATTATTATTCATTCTATCAAAGTCATTATTTTCTTCATAACATTTCAAATATGGGAGATATAATATATAAATTATCCTTTATTTTTCATCTTTAAAAGAATCCATTCTGATCTCCTTGAAGATTTTACCTTTTTTTGTCCAAATCCTAATCCTAACTAGTAAGATAATATTTTAAAAATGATGGAAGTTATTGCTTCTAGTGTATAGCTAATTAACAGCCTAAAATCTTTTCCCCCTTCCACCATAATCTAATCCTAATATCCTTTCATAGATCTGGAAACTCATTATCAACTATAATTTTATAAAAATTTTCAAACAAACTTTGCAAATTCTTACCACTTATTATTATTTTAGCACCCATATCATAAAGGTATCTTGTTTTTGTTTTTTCATTCCAATTATTGTGGCATTCAATTTTGCATTAGTCACTCTATCCATTTTCTCAAAAAATAATCATATTCCCTAAACTTTTTTTTAAACAAAATTTTCATCATAAATTCATTCCATATTTTTTTATACTTCCTTATATCCTCACAATCTCTTCCATCTGCATTTAATGATATAACAATCATTTTCTTTCTTTTTTCTCTTCTTCACATATCTCCAAAATATTTCACAACTTTCCTTCCACATTGTTAATTTACTCCAATTATTTTTTTAGTAATCTCATTTCCATTTTTATTCTACTCTATTTCTTCTTTTCTTAAGTATCTATTCCATTTAATTTCTGCTCTTCTCTTCTCCACTTTATTTCTGAAATTATATTACCTATACTCAATATTTTACAATTATACTTTCTAAACACATTTATATTCCTATATAAGCATTCCCATATACTTTAATTCCATCTCTTCATATACTCATTTCCAGTAGCTAAATATACTATGCCACATAACCATTTCTTTTTTTATCCAATTTCAATCTAACCTACATATATTCTTTACACTTTTTTCCCAACATATCCTTCTTAATAATAATCCTAAAGCTTCTTTCTTATTGGCATCATATCTTTTTAGCCCTTTCAACTCACATTTCAAATGTGTCCTACCATTGTTAACAAATCTAATTTTACTCCTCTAAAAGTCTCCTCCAATTTTCACCACTTATCCACATTTTTACCAACTTGGATGTTTATAAAACAAAGTTTTATATAACACCTTTTGCTATTTTTTTAAATATTCTTTTTTTATACTTATTTCCAGGCATTCTCCACAAATTTTTTTTTTATAATTTTATCTTCATCTAAATTGTTATTATATTCGCATCCTGAAAATTAATATAACCTTTCTTTTTATAATTATTCCGAACATATATTATCAACATATATCCTGTGCCCCTTTTTTAATTTAATGGACAATAAAAAATTTAATATCAATTTATCTTTTTAATAACCCATTCCTTTTAAATAAATCTTTATTTCTAATGGATACACCCCATAAACTAAAAATTTAAAACTATTATTCTTACACAAACATTTTATCTTTAAATAAACTTTCACAACTTGTTGGTACATTAGCAAAAACTTGATAATTCCTTTAATCTTACATGCCTATTTTTTCCCCATCAACTCATAATTATATCCTTAAAATACTTTACTATTTTTGATACTTCTATCTATAACACCATTTGGTTTTATTAACTCTACAACATCATGTTACTTTCTTTCTCTACTCTAGCACAATCTATTGTCAGCTTGAGTAATCAGTGGCTTTCAGATAATCTGCTACCCAAACTGGTTTCTGGGTTTTGTCTTTATCAATGAGGACTTAGGATTCAAAATTGAAGCCAGTGTAGTTATACTCTGGCAAGGCACCTTTAACACATTTGTTTACTACAAAGTTAATATCATGAAATTAAAAAAAGAAATCTAATGTTTTGAATCCAGAACAACCAGCTTGTTTTGCTATATGGATGGGACTACAAGTCTGTAACTATATAATTTAGTAATTTCAGTTACTCTAACTACAATATCTTTCTTTTCCCTTTGGTTAGGAATGTTTATACCAACACATTGTCATTTGACTTTTTCAACTTAATACAATAAGAAAGCCTTCGCCTATCTCTACTCTAAGCATGAATAATCAGAAGTTATCAGATGATATCCACAGTTTCAGACCAGTTTTCATATTTTGTCCTAATCAGCATTAAAAAACGGAACCAAAGCAGTTATGCAGCTAAGATCCATCAACAAATTATGATTAATACGAATCATGTGATACTGATTTCTTTTACATTTTGTCATGTGAGATATATGTTAAACTATACATTCCATCCTATCAGAATAAAGACATTTAAAAAGGGATATCAAAATTGTAGTAAAATGACTGCTAACTATAACACAAACCATAAGATAACATCATACATTCAAATTTCTACATAAAGATTTTTCTATATGAACAAAATGTTTAGGATAGTCAATGTACATGTATGAAAATTCAATGACCATTCATTCAAGTTCATCAGTTCCAAATAATTTTGGATTAACTGGTAGTGTGAAATTTAATAATAATAAAAACCTATTGTAATCAGAGATTATAAGTGAAAATCCCAGTGTTTTCTACTGGTACTATATAGAGCAATACAGAAGAAAAAAATCCAAAGAAACAGAACCGAATATTGTATATTTTTAATTTTTGTTTCAAAGTATTTTCCAAAACAAACTCATTACTTGGTAATTTACTAGCGAAAGAATTTTATTTTGCTTAGATTAATTCATATTATATATTTTAAATGGAAGAGCTCATTAAAATTAATGATGCCGTGGATGTTCTTAGAGAAAAAGTGAAAATACTTGCAAACCATTGATGGTAATCAAATGTTGGTTAAGTGGTGGTCAATAGATACAACGAACATATAGAGAATCACATGATAACAACCCAAGCCAATTTGTTGTCAAGGTAACCTTTATGAACAAAAAGTAGATTCCAACTTTCACTCTCATTTAGGATAGCAATATAGACAAAAGAGTTGACTGTTTGTAAAAGAATGATATTTTTAAATTCAAAGAAATTTACATGCAAATATAATTTGTTTTGAAAAAAGACTAATAAATAGTCATATTTTTCATTTATAAAAAGATTAAAATATTAATACTAACCTTTATTAAAAGTATCAAAATCTAAATTATTAAATATAGAATTATTATTTATTGCACTATCAAAATGCAGTGATAAACTAGGGTCTAATATTATATGCAGAAATGTTAATTTATATCGAGTTTAATAGTATTTAAAGCCCTTCTACATTTCTTAAAAAATATATTAACATGGTATGTGTCAATGCAAGGTGGATCAGCATGGAATCAAATTATAGAGGTTGCATTTTTTAAAATTATTTTGAGTTTTATATGTATGAGAGTGAAGTTAATGCAAATTTTAAAGCAAGTAATAGATATTTAAAATGTTTAAGATATGATAAAAGCATACCAGTTTTAATAAACTTTTAAAACAATAGCTATGCATTAAAATTTCTGTTTAACTATATAAATGCAATAATTACATCACTATTAAGAAAAGTATCGGCGTTGTGAAATTGTAATCGACCTAAGTAGAATATATTTTTAGAAGATCAGTATTTGATATATCCATTTTTAAAAAAAAAGTTTTAATAATTATTAATATTCTTTTTTGTCAAGTTTTAAAATTTATATTAAACACAAAAAGTGTAAAAATATTATGGCATATATATTTATAGTACCGTTTATATTAAAAGAGTAATCAGTATTTAATTAGCAGGTAAAATTTGTAGACTTGCTTTGAACTCAACTGTTCCACATGGAAATGAATTGACTAGTTAAAGTAATGGATAGCAACCAAGCCAAAGTTAATTTTTAATTCGTATGATGTGACGTCTGAGTGAAAGAGCTTATGTTTTTTTTTTTTGATATGTGAGAAGGTGCATCATAACAGATATGTTTTGAAATTTATATTTTTTTTACAAAGCAGTTCTAAAATTAAGTTATTAAAATAAATTGCATTAAATGTAAGTTCTGTCTACTATATTGGGAGAAGATAACCATACAAAAAGACATGTAAAAAAATTTTTGACACATAAAGACATCATATGATCACCATTTCATAAGCATACACAATCGTTTAAAAATATAACAACTTTCTTCATACAGTAGTGCCATCTAATGTAAGCCATAGTAATCTATGGAAGATAGAAACTAGTCTAGGGATATTGATGTATAAACTTTCTAGCATCCATTAATTACTACAGCTTGCATTAGATGGCACTATTGTGTGGAAGCTGCTACTGTTTCTACATTAAGATACGTGCATATTTTCTTTCACTTACTTAATTCAAATTAAATGATAATGTCATATTAAGATTAACAGGGATTCAGAATTATCATTTGATTTTAGAGTATACCATTAGCAAATTATCTAAAATGCAAAGTGATGACAATTTTATCATTACAATTCTTAATTTACTGATGAAGTTTTTATTTTATTTTTTATGGATTAAACAAAAATTACAAATGAGGATATGACAAATATCTACTTCATTCAATTTAGATATATTTCTACATACGACTACTTATAAAAATAATCTAATTTTATATGTAGTAATAATCCGAGTATATTATTTTTTGATGACTTTAATAATATGTAAATTCAATTTTAAATGATTAAGGAACACTTGATTAGCAAATATTTTTTTAAATAGTCTCTGACTTTTGAAAGAAGCACTATAATAGCAACAGCACTACTTTGTTTTATATTAAACTGTTCTAAAACAATAACACTTTAGGAATAATATAACGCCAGTATATTATAGAACGTTATTAAAATTGTCTATTTAAAATTAAATATACCTGTAGGTTCATATAAAGTGGGTTCTATGTCTCCTTGCCCAATCTGATCATGCCGCATGCCTAACTGCAAAGTTTGTGGCTTCACTGGCACTGCTCTTTGACCATCCTGCGACTGCGGAGCATCAAAGAGCTGAGAGCTCATTCCTTTATTATTTTAATAGGAAAGCTTGCTTAACGACAGTCGTGAACAAAATTCGTAAACTGTTTCTTGTTGTAACTTTACGACATTTGAGTAGAAACATATTTATTAACTTATATACGTATTAGTAAGTTTTAAAGAAAAAAAAAATGTATTGATTTAAAAATAACAAATAAATATTATTAAAATTCAAAATGTATAGCTTATACCTGTAAAATTATTTTGTTTCATTTTTCTAAAATGTGACCGATACAAATATACTTATTTGAAAAATGGCAATAATTTTTATGTGACGTCATTTGCAAATAAATATGGTGAGTTGTATTTTCAAAACTGCTCTGTAATTTATTATTTTTTGCTCGGTTTGAAAAAAAATCCTTTACCATATAAATTTTTATTTTATTTTTATATTTTGTGGTAAATCAAAACGAAAAAAAATAATGCCTATGTCTTGGTCTAGTTTAGATTTATTTAAACTGATGAAAATGATTTGTTACTACTGCTAAGTCATGCCTAATAACGTTGAACATTTTCAATAAAATAATTTTTTTTTATATATCTTAGGTTTATATAAAACGAGCCAATAAGGAATAATTTAATTCGTCTACTGTCACCAATGTGGAATTGGATATATCAAAGTTAAGAAATACTGAAAAATTTGATTCCAGATTTGCTTATGTTTTATATATATGTTATGCATAGAAGTTAGAGAATTAACTAGTCTGAAATTTAAAAATGTGTGCATTCTAGATTATGTTAATGAAAAATAATCACTTATAATTATGCGCATACAAAAACTTCATAACTTGGAATTTTATTGCATTTGATATTTGCTACTTTTCATATATCGGTGATATCCCAATTTTCAATTCTTCAGGCTAATTTCAACATAAATATAATGTAAACGTTATGTGACTTGGAGTAGTTCATTTTACTCGGCACTTGTTTAATAGCTCATATATATATATATATTAAAATAATTTAAAATATAGTTTGTGTAATACAATCTTTTACATATAATTTCAGATAAAGGTAGTAATTATCAGCTTTTCATATTGCATTCCAATGCTACAAATTATAATGAAGAATGGTAAATCTTGATAAAACGCTGGCATTATTCGAGTATTATTACTTTACTAATAGTATCTCATTGCTTAAGCACCTCAATCTACCTTGTGAAGTGAACATGTATATATTAAAAAAAAAAAAATTTTTTTAAACAGTAATTGCCCAATACCACATGATCACTATTTCATATGCTTGCTCATAACTTGTTAAAACACAAAACTCTCTATACAGTAGTGCACTCAGTGCAAGCCAGAATATGACCGAAGTAGAGATAAAAGATGGCTGCTGGAGGGTTACATTAGATCCTAAGATCTAGGTGTAGTGCTCTCAGATCCAAGGCCCTCACTGACAAAAGCCACAAGCCAGAAACTAGTTTGGGGATATTGGATGAGTAGGCACTAGATAGGGATTTTATGCACAAGCCTTCTGGAGTCCATTGACTACTCTGGCTTGCACTGAGTGGCACTAATTTATGGAGAGTTTTGCCTGTTTTAATTGTCCAATACTGAATTATTTTAATTTGCCCTAAAAGATTTTCTATGACAATGAAATTTATGTAAAAATCATTAGATATATTGATTGATTTAGCTATCTGTCTTTTTTTTAATAGTATGTCACATTTCTAGATCAGAGTTATCCAACATTAAGTAATCTAAGGACTCATCCAAAATATTAAATTGTGGTATACATAACCTATTTCACACGTATAAATTAAATATAAACTATAATATATATATAATCACCCTTTCAACAAATGACAAATTTTATCAGTTTACTCAAGCGCTTTCAAAGGTCTAAGCCTTCATTTTCAAGAAGTAGCTGGATTAAAATATGCAAATTAGGTTGGACTACATTTTCATTGACCTAGATTTGCCACTTCTAGAGATGGCATTAAATGTTAATTTTTTATTCATGGCATAGACATCAAAGATGATATAACATGCCTCTTTAACTCTCCTTCGCAACTCGTGCTGCGCTCTGCACACCACGCGAGGCTTGTTTGTCCTGCACTAGTGTCCTGTAAAATCTGCGTGCTGCGCAAAAATAGATGGGTGGGATGGATCAGCCAGAGTCTTATTGTATGCATATACATATATCATCTCCGACGACCATGCCATGAATAAAAAAGAAACATTTTATGCCATCTCTAGGAAGTGGCAAATCTAGGTCAATTAAAATTTAGTCCAACCTAATTTGCATATTTTTTTCCAGCTTCTTGAAAATGAAGGCTCAGACCTTTGAAAGCGCTTGAGTAAATTGATAAAATTTGTCATTTGTTGAGACGGTGATTATATATATTATAGTTTATATTTAAACGTGTGTATTTATATTAACACAAATATAGATTTTACAAATATTTTTCTAACACATAGTTGAACATTAAATATAACCCATCTTCGTTTTGTCATTTTCTATGGTTTATAAATTGCTAATTCAAAGTCAAAGGTTTAATAAAAATATGTTTGTTTTAAATAAATATAGAATAAACAAGACATTTATTTATTAAAATTAAAGATATTTTTTTGTTTAAATAGCTCAAAGACAACATTGCTTTATTAAAATTAGAAAAAAAGAAATCATATGTTCAAAAAACCAGTGTTTAAAAATATAGACTGCATTGTTTATGTTACTGTAGAGACAAACGATTTTATTCAGAAGGGATAGGACTTAACTTTATTTTTTTTTAAAATTTTGTATTTTAATATTACCTTATCTTATAAATAGATTTTAGACTTGCAGTAAACAAAATGGATTGTGAGTAGAAAACCATTTAGAAAGGAAAAAGGGCATGGGGCCCTCTTCATTTTGATGTCTATGATTTAAATGGGATGATTAATAACAAAACGCTTTGCTGATCGCCATTAAATTTAAGATTGCAAAATCTATTTTTATTGTAAATTCGACAAGGGAAAATAACTACATCATGTAAGATTTAAAATGCCCATGAAAATTTACATATGTGTGCTAGCACGAAAATGCCTAGGAAAATGCAAGATAGGTAAGTTAAAATGAAGTTTTATGAGTAATAATACTAACAGTTGGCTTAGAGAAAATCTTGCCTATTAACAACAGTTGAAATTATAATAATAACATTTATAAATATTTATAAAATTTTCTAATACTAATAGTGTTAATTACAATGCAGTCTGGTTTGTCATCTGATAATTTAGATATCTTAATTAAATAATAAAGTAAAAAAGATCAGATAGAATATAATATTATTTGCATAATTTAATTTAAAATTATAAATAACATTTTTTTTATAATAATATTAAAATTCGTCCGTGTATTTTATTTTTACTTGTATGAAAGGAATTTACAGTTAACCCTTTTTCGACTATATGTATTGATAATTTTAATTAGAAAATATATCACATTTAATTATATTATAGCGAGGATAAACTATAAATGCACATTATAGGATGTTAATTACTGTTATAAATTATTATTTTTTCTAACCACCACATATAAATTAATGTCTCTTTTAATAAATTTATTTTGTTATTGTTAATAATAGGTGTTTTGACTTACTACTGCATGAACCATTATATAAATATTTTATCTTACATTGTAATATATTCCAGGTGACATTTCACTAATAATTTTTTTTGCTAGTCAAGAGCATGCGTATGGATTTATTGACGTTCTCTTATAAATTTATGATTCCATTGTACATGTAGATATAAAATATTAGAGTCATTTGTAATCAATTTATTTATTTAGTCATTATATTTTAAGTTACCCGAGTATGGTATTTGCTCAATATATTTAGATTGTCTAAATATGTAATATATAAATGGAGAAAACCATTTAAGTTCATAATTATATTTATTCCTGGTAGTTGCCCATATATGCAATTCATTTAATTTGCATTGCTCAGTTATATTTATTTTATACTATCATATATAAATTTTTTCATTAATAGAAGTTTCCTTTATATTTGACTTATCCAACAAGGGAATATTATTTATGAAACAATGTTGATGTATTAGCATTGTTTATAGATTTTAGCATTAGAATAAATTTTTTATTTACAATGAAAGTTGTAAAATTAGCACCAGTTGTAAACGAAAACTTATTTATTCTAATGCTAAAATCTGAACAATGCTAATGTAGCAACATTGTTTTATGAATAGTGATATTCCTTTGTTAGATGAGCCATATCTAAAGGAAACTATTCTAGTAATGAATAAAATTTATAGATAATAGTATAAAATAATATATTGCTCATCATGCTAGTCTACTAATATGAATGGAACTGATTATCAGTAAATGCCCTCAGATTAGGAAATCCCTAATGTACTGAAAATATTATAACTTAACAGTGCTAGTTGGCATGCAAACTAAATGCATGACATATTTGGGCAACTATTTGGAATAAATACAATTATGAACCAAATAGTTTTTTCCACTTATATGTTACATATATGGACAATCTAAATATGTTGAGTAAATGTCATACTCATACAATTTAAAATATAACGAATAAATAAATAAATTGATTATAAATAGTTTTATAGTAGTTTATACAATGGACTCATAAATTTTTAATGAGTGCCAATGACTGGCAACAAAATAAAATTTATGAACTGTTTTACTGGATAGTGAAATATCACCTGGAATATACTATAGGGTAAGTAATATTTACTGAGGCTATCAATTTATAATTACAACTATAGGGTAAGATATAATATTTATATAATGGTTCACGCAGTAGTAAATCAAAACACTTATTGTTAATAACAATAACAAATTTATTAAAATAGACATGAATTTATATATGGTGGTTAGAACAAATAATTTATAACAACAATTAACACCCTATAATGTGCATTTATAATTTGTTTTTAGTTCACTCTCGCTATAATATAATTTAATGGGTCATATGTTTATAATTAAAATTATCAATACATATAGTCGAAAAAGAGTTAACTATAAATTAATTCCTTTCATACAAGTAAAAATAAAATGTATGTATGAATTTTAATATTATAAAAAATATATAATAATCAAGTAAAATATTTTTATAAAGCTATTGGTAATTTTAAATTAAATTATGCAAATAATTGACCTTTTATTTTGCTTGATTATTATTAAAATATCGAATGATAGATCTAAATTGCATGGTAATTAATATTATTAGTTTAGAACATTTTTTATAAACATTTATAAATATTACTTTTGACTGTTATTGATAAGTGATTTTTTTTCTTTTGAGCATCTGTTAATGGAAGAGTATATAAAGCTTCAGTTGTGATTTCTTATCTTGCAGTATTTTCTTTGGCATCTTTGTGCTTGCATATATATATATAATGGTTCCATAGACTTTTTAAGTGCTGCTAAATTATTTTCCTTTGTGAATTTACAATATAATAGATTTTTGCAGTCTTAAATTCAATGGTAGTCAGCATAGCGTTTTGTTATTAATCATTCCAATTAAATAATAGATATCAAATGAAGAGGGCTCCATGCCCTTTTCCTTTCTAAATAGTTTTCTAATCACAATCTATTTTGTTACAGCAAGTGTAGAATCTATTTATAAGATAAGGTAATGTTAAAATACGAAACTTTTAAAGGAAGGAAAGTATGTGCTATCCCTTTTGAAGAAAATCGTTTCTGTCTCTTTAGTAACATAAAACACAGTCTAGATTTTTAAACATTGGGTTTTTTGAACATGTGATTTTTCTTTTCCAATTTTAATATATATAGCATTGTTGTCATATGCTACAAAAAAATTTTTTTTTTAAAATTTTAATAAAATGATTCATTTATATCAAATTTATTCAAACAAACATATTTTTATTAAACATTTGGCTTTGATTTGTTCTCTTTATTTAGCAATTTATATACCATAGAAAATGACAAAATGAAGATGAGTGTGTATACCACATATTCCCCTTCTTAATAGAAAAAAAACAAACAATTCTAATCAATTAACATAATGTCATCATTACAAGATAAACATTCCATCAATAAATCATGGTTAATCAAAATTATACCACCACAAATTAATATTTATGTACAAGTATGTGTCTTACATACTTGAAAAAAAAAAATCTAAACATTTTAAAATTAATGACACACTATAATAATTATATTTATTGTCACTCTTACATTTCATCCTAACTGGATACTTGTAAAACAAATCCATAATATCATATAAGTTGTATGACATTGATTGACAAGAAGTGACTCCTTCATTTTTAATGAATATGGAATCTTTGTATCAAATAAAATCACAAATATAATAACCACTGTAAACTAAATATTTACTACTACATTCATAATAATTTACGCATTTTGTCATAGTCTTACAATAAACTATATTTTCTAAATCACTAACCTCACAAACGAAACATACATTGGTCTAATTTTGCAATACAGAAAATTTCTCATTCACAGTCAAGGTACCTCTATTCATGGCTACATACCTCATGATAATAGAACCATTTAGACTTTAAGGATTTTATGTCTGAAGACAAAATTTTTTGTGTCTTCACTATTTAAGCATATAATGGTTATTCACTTTCAAAGAAACCTGGTCGTTTTTTTTAAACTGGACTATATTTAAATATTATAGTAGGAATGATCATGTTTACTCTGACTTTCCAAACTTTGGACCTTTTGTTCCTGTCTATTCTGTACCTTTTCAAATTCTTTATTACTAATTTGTTGATACCCATTTAATTCAGCTTCTAAAATTTTCTTTATTTTGGGGTTCTAATTTATCTTCTAATTCACATTGATCCTATTCTATCTTATGGACCCTTATTTGCATTTGACTTTGAATTTCTTCCATCTTAACCTTGGATTCATTATATCTATTTTTCAAATCATTTATTTGTTTATGTCCTATTCTTATTTCGTGGACTAATTTTATATACACATGCTTGATTTTTTTGTTTCAACCTATTCTCTAATTCACATTGACCCTCTTCTATCTTCATTATTAACATTTCTTGTCCTTGCTTCATTTCTAGTTCATGCCCCTCTAGATTTTTTGTCACATCTTTTTTGATTTTCATCAAGCTTATTAATAAAAGCTCTTGATAACTTTTTCTCACTTTGTTCACATTTTTTTTTGATTTTGTTTCATTTCTCTTATTAAACTTTTTAACATGGCCATTATAGATTCATTTTGATCACCTTGCACATAACAGATACTTCATCAACTTTTCTCCCCTGTTCTAATGTATCTAATTCTTTTTAATTTTTGATAGTTTATTCTTATTTATAAATAAGACGAACAGGGGTGCAGTATCAGGATTTTAGAGTTGCTTAGGGTAGTTGGGTCATAAATTGAGGAATGATTGTTAACGATAGAATTTTTTTCATAGCTTATGCCTATTGCAAAATTCTCAGCCAAAAAGGAAATATGTTAAATCAGAGTTATCCATTATTAAGTAATCTAAGGGCCCATCCAAAATAATAAATATACTATATATATTTAATTTTTGGCGAGTGTTACTATTAGATACAAATGAATTATAAAATTAAAGATATGTGCACTTAGATGCTATTATAAGAAAAGCTATTTATAACTACACATTTAGTGAAGTTCTTTAGAAGGGCTGCATATGGCCTCGTATTTATAGCATTGAAAATTACAAAAGATGGGCAGGTGCATATAGATATATATAGTAAGTTTATTAAATTATATGGTCCATTTTTCGACGGGGGGAAGCAGGATTCCTTCCTATTTGTGGGTTAGGATTATTGAACTATAAATGGGAAAAACTAATTGCACAGTAATTGTACACAAGTTCACTGTAAATGCAGAGAGCATGTATGTTGGATGAAAATAGTGCAAGGCTGCTTCCTTGATACGTAATTGAAAAATACTACATGATTATACAGTGATGTAAAACATCAAATAATAATACCAACATAAAAATCATCGCTCAGTGATAGAATTAAAATATCTAATAAGCATTTGATTCAAATTATTTTATTTTTTTTACTCAATAAAATGAAACCTTAAGTGAGCTCACAAATGTCACATTGTGAGCTGTGTTTTCGACAGCTCTGTGCTAGATCATAATATTATTTTATACATCCTTTAACTATTAAAATGGAATATTGTTTTATTTTGAAGGATAAATATATTGTAACTTAAATGAATATTTCTATGAATTCTAATTCAGCCAAATTTTTTTTTTTCTCTTTGCAAAATTATAAACATCAAAGAGTTTTGGTAATCTCATTACTGTTTTAAAGCCGTGCATTGTTTAGTATAGTAATAGATTGACAAATTCTGGAGTTTAATTAAAAGTCCATGGATTGAACACCTATCATTTCTGAAGCTTGAATTTTTTTAATACTATTTTGAATACATTTTTTCCTCAGTCATTTTGCAACTTACAGTTATGCTGTAATGTTTTTGTCTTTAATTATTTTATATTACATATGAGCTCTGACAATTAAGCTTACAAACTCATCTTAGAAAAAATGTTGCATACCTCATTGCTGAATATCTCTATGGTCACCTTATAAATACTCTCCTTAAGAAGTTATGCGCTGATGCCAACACTCAGTCTATCCTTCAAAGCAGTTTTGGAACTTTTTTTTTGGAATGACCATCAGAGCAGTCATCATATTGCCCTTAATGTCCTGAATGTTATCAAAGTATTTTCCTTTCAGTATATTTTATTTTCAGATTTAAAAAAAAGCATTAGGGCCCAGATTATATGAATAGGGAGAGAGATCCAATACAATTATTTGTTTACTGATTACATTGCTGTGTGAGCTGGTGTGTTTTTGTATACATCTTTTTCATAAAAAGATTTTCACTTAAGACTTATTTTCAATAGTTTTTTTTTTAATCAATATTTGCTTAGTCTACTATGTTTCTCACAGTCAGTTGACAATTTTGACGCACAATTTGGTAAATTTTTGTTATTGACTGCCTTGACCACTTTCCTTCCCTCACATTCAATCTATTTGTACACTGCTGTTTTCTTTATGGCATTATTCCCATAAATTTTGACTAACATGTCTAAATCTTGCTCCGACATTCTTGCAACAACAATAATAAATGCCACTCAATAAGATATCACCACATGTCTACATATGAAACCTCATGGAATTGTTTGTAAAGAGCTCCAGCATAAGCACGTGGTGGCAAGTTTGCGAACTTAATTGTCAAATCTTGTATATTATAAAATATATTTTTTAAAACTTGTGGAGTTAACCCATTCAGAAATCAAGAACAAGACATATATATATAAGACTATTTTTTTCAGAGATTCAATATCTCATTCTTTAATCAACAATTCAATAGTGACCTGATTCATATTAAGAAAAGAAAAAAAACATTTAAAAATGTTTGAATTCGAAAACTTGAAAAGCTTAGTTTATAAAAGATGATGTCTTGTTGCAATTTGGTTGTATTGTATATTTATAGTTATATATATATTGAAGTTTTATCCTTACTCCAGTGCATCTTTCATCTTAGCTCAATCATATCACAAACATCTATCAATTCAGCAACCTCTCATTCTGGATGCATTTTTGAAATGGCTAGGTCAATATATATATATATATGTGTGTAGTAATTTTTGTTAATAATTTTTATATTTTCAAATTATTTAGGCAAGAAGATATGATTCTAGAACTACAATTTTTTCACCAGAAGGTAAGCATATTAATTACATTTTTCAGTCTTAGATTTTTTCTCCCCTCTTTTTATGTATATAAAAAATATTATCTGGATTCATCCTTGTGTGATTAACATTATTATTTTACCAATAGCACCTACCATCGTCTAGGTAAGTGAAGTTATGTAAAAAAAAAAAAAAAACATTGTAGAAATATGGTACAAGTAACATGAAATAAAATTAAAAATTCCTTTCAATAAATTTTTTTTTAAAAATATGAATGTGAGGGAATGACAGTAAGTGAATAATCTGACACAAAATTAAAAGCTATTATAATTAATGAATTGTACAGAAAAAAAGTTCAAATAGAAGATAATTTAGATGTATCATCTGGTTTCTTAAGAATCCTTGACTTCCGACTCTTTTTTTTTTTGATTGTGGTAGCCACATTTGATTAAGTTCTTGGTGTTAGATAATTTGTCTAACAATACCTTACGGAAAAGCTACACAATTTTTTTGCTGACCATAAATAGTATTCATCTTTATAATAAATTCACAATGAAACAGAGCATGATGGACAACTTTCCTTGATATACTCGCCGTCAAAAAACAATGATCTTTTGTCATTTTTTGTTTTCAGAAAGAAAAAAAAGCATCCACTGATAAACTTCAGATTTTCATTTCATTGTCACTCGGGTCTGAGTTTTCGAAGCAAAAATTCTTTGTATTGGAACAGTTAAATTGAAGATAATTTTTATTAAAAGAAGTATTAAATTATATAAACAGTATCTTGATAGCTATTGTTTATGATAAAAGAATCATAAATAAAATCTTATCAACATCTAATATAATGAATATAAAAAACAATAATTTTTTTTTTTTTTTTATTCAAAAGAAACTACAGATAATAATATGAACCTATTCTGAACCAATATAATATTAAAACTGCGTATTGCTAATCAAAACTTAACCTCACTCTATTGAACATACATGCTAATACAGTAAAACAGTCCTTATCATCAGCACTCTTTTATCTTTTTATGGATATTGGTCATAATATAGATTTTTTTAATACCAGGATTCTATCCAGATGTTATACCACCAAAGAAAAATCTGAGAGAAATTCTAGATTTTTAAGAAACCAGACCGTTTCAAAAATTCCATTTAGAAAAAATTTTTTAAGCTCATTAACAAAAGAACTGCTAATTTTATATCAGAGAATTCACTTATTTTCACCATCACCCCCATTTCGTATTTAAAAAAAAAAAAATATTGGATGGACATTTAATCTTTTACCACTGCTCGCTTCTTATCTAGATAGTGATAGATACAATTCAGAAGAAATTTTGATTCAGAAATACTATTAATTATACATAGATGAACCAGGATAAATACATTTTTTATTTTTATTGCCTGTGAAATGTTCATTTTAACACATATACACACAGTTACGTGTGTGTGTGTGTTAACTATTCGCAGAACAATTGTGTCCGAAAATATTTTTATGAAAATTCACTAATCAGATTCTCAAAAAATAATTTAAATAAATTGTAGTAATGTTTTCAGACTTTTAATTGTTCTGTGAAAAAGTTTCTATTATTGATATTATATATTTGAAAAGTTATAATTTATTTATGGTCTTTTAGTATATGTGTGTGTCTAAGTGATTTATGACTTATTATAAATAATCATAAAAAAGCTTAATTCTTCAATATAAAAATATTTTAAAAAGCATTAGACATGAAAAAAAAAAAATTGTTAAAACCATTTAATTTTTGTAATAGCTCAGTTTTTAATTTCTAATTCTCTTTGTTTATATATATGAACAGAATAATGTTATTGACTATAAAGAATTTTATTATTAAGATTTTTCAAATTGTTAACTAGACTCCATGTGGTTTTAAAGAATCATAACACAAATTTTTGGAATATGTACGAAGCGTGGGTGTGATTTCTATATTGCTTTTATAGATTTGGTCAAAGGTGTCAATTAAAAATGTTTGAAATTAGATTTTATTGAAATATTTTCTAGCTGCTAGGTGTAAATGTGAAGCATTAGTCAAGTACTAATTTCAGTTTTTTTTCATTTTATGATAATCGTCTTTGAAATAGTTTATTGACTGCTTTATGAAAAATGTATAGATTTAACTTAAATAAGTAAAAACAAAAGGAACTTCATCTTTTTTGTTTCTAGATTTGCATTGTGCTGGCAATTCATTCTCTCAATTGTATTTTTTTTGTCATTAAGGAAAGTTCTTAATATTTTGAATACAGTCTATAAAAACATTGATTTAATAATTAATATTCAGCTAGTGACGGAAGAACAAACTTCAACAACTTTTATTTTGAATGATTATCAGCTTGAGAAAATGAAATCAATTTAACTATGCTTCAAGCTGCCATATTGAGTTTTTTAAAATACTGACCTGAGACACAATTTTCACAATAACTTCAGTTTTAATTATGTTAGAGCAAAAACAATTACATTGCTAGAAACTAGAAAAATTAAGGAAAACAATAAACATAAAATAAATAGTGATAACTATATAAAAAATAAGGAAAAAAAGAAATTTTCACATCCGAAATAATTATTATTTTATTGTTTGTTCATAATTTGGAAATTAACATTAACTAAAATTCAAAATACATCTTCAGTGATAATTTCTTTATATTCCTCACAAAATTATCTTTCTAAATTGTATTTTTATTTTCCTTGTTTTTTCCCCCAATGATTTCTATGTTTTGACATTTGAATATATTGATTCTCATTTGATAAACTAATTTTTGAAATGATTCTGACATTTTAACATCATGTTATTTTGTTCAAGTGAGAAATTAAAGATGTGTTACAAACGAAATTTAATTAACTTATTTATAAAGTATATTAAAATTTAAACTAAATTATTGTATTAAAATTAAAAGGACTTAAAATTATTTTATTTTTAAAAATAAGATTGTTCAATAAAATGTATTAAACATTTATATAAGCAATATTTTAAAACAACCTTGCCTTCAAATAAATGTTTGAATTGAACACCATATAAATATGTAATATATTAACGTTGTTTTACTTGCATAGTATCACAAAAATGCCATTAAGAAGGAAGACCAATTTTTCACATTATACTACCAAGGCACGAGCAATGCAATTATTAAGAGATCGAGAAACTGCAGCTGTAACGGAACAGCGAAGACATGAACAGGCTCAGCGTCAAGCAGCATTCAGAGCAACAGAAACAGCTGAACAGTCTGATAAACGTCGTCGTGAGCAGGCCCAGCGACAGAAAGCATTAAGAGTTGCTGAGCGTCGAAGAGCTCGAACTCAGTATCAGGCATCCATGAGGGCTGCAGAATCTACACCTCAATATGAATCATATTTACAACAGCAAGCACGATGTCAAGTAGCTTCAAGAGCTGCCGAAACAGCATCCCAAACTAATATGCATTTACGTAAATATATTTTAATTATCAACTACAATATATTTTATTCTAATAATGCGAGCAAAGCCATGGATTACAAGTAGTAAATATATAAAAACAATATATATGCAGATATATATGTATGCATATAAGCAAGTGTTTTAAATGAAGTGCCCTTTATCATCAACACCTGATTGCATTTTAAGGGTAAAAGCAATACCTCTTTATCTTTATCCTTCTTATATCGGGAGAATTATCTTTTTTTGCTAAAAAGAATGAATTTTTAAACAATTAGAAATTTTTATTTCTAATTTTTTTTTTTCTTAAACCTGATTTACATATGTATTCAGCAAATATGTAATATTTAAGGATTTACAGTGCTAAATATTTCATGTAATGTTTTGAAATTAACTCATTGTAACTTTTTATAAACAAAATGCATTCTAGCATCAACATATGACAATACATTTTAAAGATAAAAGAGATGCATCTTCATTTTTTTCATATATCAGGATTGTCTGCAATGCCTTTGCTATGAATAGAATAAAGAGGTATTTCTTGTACTTTTAAAATGTATTATTAATTCTTGATGCTAGAGGGCATTTTCAATCATAAACAAAGATCACAAGTAATGATGATAAATGTTGGGGAAAGAGAAAAGAAAGAACATATAAAGTTAAATATGATGAATAGGTATAACTATTTGGGAAACATCTTAAGTAATCAGAGAAATTGATTGAATGATGGGAGAAAAAATTGATAAATGAAGCAAAGAAAAGAAAGGGACTGATAAAGAAATTAACAATGTTTTCATATAATAAATATGATGTAGCAAGAATTTTTGGGAGTGGCAGTAGTGGGGTTAACTTATGGTAACACGATAGGCAATGTTAGATTACTTAGAAAAAATATAAAGAGAAGTAGGAAGACGCATTAGATGCAGATGTGTGGACTGCAAAGGAGGCAATTTCAAGAAGAAATGGGATGGACAAGTTTTTATATGAGAGATGCAAAAAGCAAAATGATAATGTTCGGTAGATTGCAATTTATTGATAGTAAGAGAATAGCCAAAATAGCATTTAATTGGGTTATGAATAAAGGACAGGCAACATGATGGGTGAGAAAGGTAATGTGATATTCAGAAGATTTGGGTAAAGATTTTATGACAGTATACTTGTACAAAAGGTGGGATGATTGTGTTAGGAGAATTGTTGAGTGTTGCATTAATAAAGAATAGGGAGTTGGAGAGATGAAGAACTAGTATGGAGAGTAAAAAGAGTTCAAATATGTATAGAAGTAAACAGAATATGGGGTGTGAGTTAATTTATGATAATAGTAAGAAAAGTAGTTTACTGTTTAAGGTACAAACAGGATTGTTAGCAACACTGGGAATGTACACATAAATGGAGAAATGTGGGTGATTTAGTCTGCAAGTTATGTAAGGAAAGCATGGAAAATATTAGGCATCTGCTAATTGAATGTAAATGCTTGCAGACAGAAAGGGTACAAATAATGAAATTGTGGGGGAATAAATATAAACAAAGTGCATATACAGAAAGTGGGTTTTTGATTTTTATACTGGATTTGGAAAAAGATAAGGGGGGATATAGATATAAAGGCCATAGAGTGTGACACAAATAATGTGAAAATGGGATGGAGCAGAATAGAGAAGAATATGGAAAGGGAAGGAAAGGTGGATAACAGGTTTCTCTGACCATAATGGCTGAGAGATTCTTGATTTCGATAAAAGGTCATCAGTTGCACTCACTGAATTAGTCTCAAAATATCACATAAAATATTTGGCACTGAAAATTCTTATTTATTATATATATGCATATATATATATATAAACATTTATTGAATATATTGTGAAAATAATAATTTAGTAATTTGATTTTTAAAGTATAAATGCTTCAAAAATATTTATTTTATAAGTTGAGACGTTATTGCTGCTAAAGTAGGTATATATATATATGTGCACAATATTTTTATTTATTGCATTTAAAATTCTGATTTGTTTCTTTTTTTGTAGGTCGTCTTTATCAAGTAGAATATGCAATGGAAGCTATAGGCCATGCAGGCACCTGTTTAGGGATTTTAGCTAATGATGGAGTATTATTAGTAGCTGAAAGGCGCAATATTAATAAACTTTTAGATGAAGTATTTTTTTCTGAAAAAATTTATAAATTACACGAGTAAGTTTCTTTTTTTTTAATTAAATTAAAATGTATACTTTCTGTATAATTTTATAATTGTGTTTTGAAATTTTGTATTATTTAAAATTGAACATATAAAAACCACATGAGTTTTGACTTTTTGTTAAATTTATTTTTCCTCAAGCTTAATTTGCAGATTGTCTTTTTTTTTTTTATATATATATTATAAATAAATTGCAAAAAATATTTTTATTATTAAAATAAAATAATAAATCAATCATTATAATTTCATTGTGAATATATTAGTTGGTAAACATATTTTTTTATAATTATTAATACATAAGAAATGTGAAGATCTAAAAGCTAGAAATGAATCTTGGAAAGTGAATAGCTTTACCATCTAAATATGCTTATGAATTGGAATTTGAATCCAGGTCAGGCAAAATTTGAATTTTTTTTCCCCAGATTTTAAATGATTATAGTTTTTTTTTAATGTAGCTGGTCATAGTTTATCTAATTAACCATCTTATAGTAGTTAGTTATTGGATACGTTTCTTAGCTAAAGGGAAAACTTCTAAAATTTTTGCTTTACAATCAATAAGATTAGAGGATAGATCTCTATTCTGGAATGAGCTATTTAAAGGCTGTTTACATATTTTTACATAGTATGTATTTAACTAATTTATAGAATAATAAACTTTCCCTTTATTACTATGCATGTTTTTTTCCCCCATAGATTCAATAGTATATAAATAATACACAACTAATATGATCAAATGCTAAGACTAATATATTTGTTGAAAATATTTAATCAGTTATATAATTAATGATATTTAGTTTTGCCATAGAAAATATTTATTTAGCTAAAGCTGATTTTATAATGATTATAAGGATGTATGAACAATAAGTTTATAAGGTTGAGCACTCAAAGCAACAGGACTGGGTTATTGTCTAGTAGCTTCAAATCTGTCCCTCTACTATTATAATAGACCTTGCAGTGCATTGTAAAGACATTATTCAAGAAATTAAAGAATTATCTTTCTAAATAATCAATGAGGATTGCCAATTCCTCAACAAGCTTTGTGATAAATGCTTAGCCAGAGCAAGCATTTAAAATATCTGTCAGGACTCCCGCCCCCAAACCTCTGACCATGGTTTCATTCTTTGGCACTCCTCAAAGAGGTGCTAGGGTAGGTTGACATTAGCACCTACCCTACCCTAGCACCTCTTTAAGGAGTGCCAAAGTAGGTAACCATGGTCAGAGTTTTGTGGGAGGAGGGTTCCTGACATATTTTAAATGCTTGCTCTGGCTAAGCATTTATCACAAAGCTTGTTGAGGAATTGGCAATCCTCATTGATTATATCTTACAAGCTTAAGAGAATTGGGTCATGTGATCTATGACTTATTTTGACTATCTTTCTAAATAGATTTAAAAAGTTCAAAATTCAATCTGTGGTGCTTATTTAATTATGACAGGAAGTCTCTTTAAAATTAAAATATCGCTGGAAACTTTATCATTGCCATTTTTAACCAATTCACTGCAGGATGAAAGTCTCACCTAGTTCAGTCCAGTTTCTCTAGTCTCTTTTCAACAAGACAGAAAAGCAAGTTTTCTATTTCATCCATTCATCTCACATGATATTTCTCTAAGTCTTATAATCTCTTTGGATGCATTTTAAGACTTTTATCCATCTATTATCATCTAACCTAGAACTATATCCAGCCAATCTCCATTTCATGTTTTTAATTCTTTCAATAGTGTCAGTAATACCTATTTGATGTATTTCATTTTTGATCTCTTCTTGTTACTCCTAAAATATTTTCGTATTGCACTGAGTAGTCTGAACTCTTTGAATTGGTCATCTGTTAAGGTGTCCAAGTCTCAGATCTGTCAGTAAGATCTACTAAAATACAGCTATTAAATTTTTTGTTTTTTTCAAATTTCTTAGCTGTAATTCTTTTTTGTATTGTTATTTTTACCAAAAACATTCCATCCAAGTCTTGTTTTCATCTGCATTAATAATTTGACCAATGTATTTGTAGTTGTTAATTTTTTCTAATTCATGATAGTCTTTATTTTCATCTTGTGAGAAAAATCCATTGAACATTACATTAGTTGTTTTAGTATTTATCTTTAGTCCCATTTTGTTACTTTCATCTGATAATTTTTGCAACATTTCCTGAAGCTGCGAAGCATTATTTTTAAAAAGAACAGCAACATGTACAAAATGTAGTTGATTTAAATAATTTCCCTCTAATTTTGCTCCATTAGCTTTCCATTTTAGTCCACAAAATATTTTTTTATAAAACTGTTGTAAAAAATTTTGGAGATGTGGGATCATCCTATCAAACACTCATCTCAATAGAAATCTTAGTATCAACTTGTAATTTAATTTTTTTTTTTTTTTGCATTTTGATAAATATTCTTCAGTATACGTCAATGTTCCATATCTATATCTTGATGATCCATTACTTTAATCACTTATAGAAATTTTTGTAGAATCAAATGCCATTTCATAATCTACAAATCCAAAGCATAATGGCAACTCATAGTCATTAGTTTTATCTATAACTTTTTCCATTATTTTGATGTGATCTACTGTACTAAAACCACTTTCCAATCCAGCTTGTTCTTTTGATTAATTGAAATCCAAAGTTCATTGTAGACAAGATATAATTATCTTTGAAATAGTTTTATATAGAACTGGTAGAATACTGATAAGTTTACAATTTTTAATGTTATCAACACTTTTCTTACTACTTCATTTTCCCACTCATCTGGAACATCTTTCTCTTTTAAACATTTGATATAAAATTTTCCTAACAATTTTTCTATTTTTTTATTTGCTTCTTTTAAGATAACATTTTCTAAAGATTTTCCCTTCGTAGATTTAATCGCACCATTCATTTATTCATTTAAAATGCTGGGCAATTCAGATGATGTAATAACTGTAGAGAATACATTGTTGTTTTTTTTATTATTACTATATAATTCTTCATAGAAGTCTTCCATACATTTCTTAATTTCATTTTTATTTAGTAAAAGTTCCATCTTTTTTTATTGCTGAAATATTTTTTTCCCACTACTAAGAATTGTTTTATATTTTTCTATAGCTTTTCTTATGAATTCATAATTGTATTTGCTTATCTATCATTATTAACTCTTTTTCATCTCATTTTACAAATCCCAAGGTATTCAATTTTTTGTTAATGTAGCTTTTTTAAAAATTTTCATATTCACCTATTTTTCTCATATGTTCTTTTGTTTTGGTAGTATTGGTAAATTGTTGTCTTTTTGTACTAGCTATCTTTCTTGCAATTCTTAATAGTGTTTCAATTATCTTATTGTTGATTTCAAGGTCTGTCAATATTTTAAAATGATTTTCAACTTATAAATTAAATTCATTGGTATGTAACTGAAAATTGGGAATATCAACTATTCATACTATTTTTTTTTTTTATTTCAGAGTTTTATATTGACATGTTTCATCTTACTAATCAACATTCATTTACAGTGTTGAGTCTATTAAGAACATTTCAAAAAGTATATATTTTTTGTTAGTAAAAATTCACCTATTTATGTCGAGAATATTACAATCAATTTATTTTAACCAGCCTTCATATATTTAGTTATTGTGCTTGGCTGAAAAACTGTGGAAGATTTGTAGATTGATTTAAACTAATCGGGTATGATCAGTTAGTCTAAGTTCTATATAGTTATTCGTAAGTTTTCACAGTTTCTTGATATATATCATTATTTTATCAGTTCTTTTCTTTTCTATGAATAAATTTTAATAAGTATCACCATTATCCACCATGTTTACATTTCAAAGTTTTATTATTTTTTCCTTAATTGTTCAAGTCTTTATCCTATATAAAGCTATATACCTGAAACTAAATATTCTACAAATCGTTCATAAATCCAACTTATCAGTTAGTTATTTTCATTTCTATTTATAATTAAACAAAATCAGTCAAATTCTTAAAGCTTATTTGTGAGAATTTTAGTGTTCATAATCTTACCTTATGATCTGTGCAGCCCTGAAATCTTAATCAATTCTATTCTTAGAGTAGAAAACAAAGATGGAAATTCTTACAAATCTTCAACATTGGTTTGTTGGTCATAGTTCTGAGTGATGTTCTTACTTTCACTAAACTTCTTCGGATTTCTGCTAGAGTAGGCTTTGCCATGTCATAGACTATTTTAAAATGTTGATTAGTTTTATGCATAAATTGGTGTCATAAGTTATTCTCTTCATGAAAATTATAAATTAATGTTTTCATTATTAGCTGCATCCTGCTTGGTAGGATTCAGTTAAGAATATCCAATTTTAAGTTTTGAAAAATATTACAACCTTAGCTATGCAAAGAGAAATTAGGGTTCAATGTGGTAAGATCATATGTTATATTGTTTGCTTGGCATCCGATTTTTTATGTATAGTTATATGTTTTTAATGAGATGTTTATAATAGATCAGATAGTTTTCTCCATAAATAATTATACTAGCCTATGTTTTTTATCGATCATCGTGAGTGCTGTAGCTGAACAAAGTTGAATTGAGTGACATCTGGTGATTGGTTTTTTTTAGTCAAACAAAATCTGGATTGCATCTTTATGTATAGAGTGATCGTGTGTATGCTTTGGTCTTTCACCTTTATGATGAATGTCTCAATTATCTTAGCATGTTATTTAATTGATCAGACCTAATTATTACCCTATATTGTGTTTGCTTATTTAACCTATCATTGAGAGAACATCTAGAAATAATACTTGGGTGTAGTACCGTCAGTTTTCTCTCATAATATTTTTATAAAGCTAGGCAAACAGATTAATAACAATCTAGATTTTATTAGGGGAGAATCCCATATATTGACTAAAATCTGATAGTTGAGACTATTTCTCTATTAATATAAAAATAATGTAATTCTTGAATATTGTTTTGTGTTATAAAAAATGTAAGTGTATTGAGATTAAATATTAAGGAGCTGACTTTTGTTTCATTCTAACAATTGTATGTTGCCAAGAATTATCTATTTGTGATATTACATTGCAAATGAAGTTGAGTTATGATTCAAATTTTAAAAAAAATTGATAAATCTAGAATTAATAATTCTTATTGTGAAGTAAGAATTGGTAGAAACTAATTGATAGATCAATTATTAAATAATGCTTAAATACAAACTGTGGTATTTAATTTGATTCAGAAATTATTATAATTGGTACTCATTTTAAATTTTAGATAAAAGTCATTTTTGAGGCCATTATTAGAATTCACTTAAGAAATAGCTATGATTAAATTGAAATATATATATTTGTCTGAATAATTAATCACCATATGAATATAGTTAGTTAATAAAGTTCTTAATATAGGGCACAAATTTTAAAATATAATAATAAAGCTTTAAAAAATAAAAAAAAGTTTTATCAATAGATGGCAGTACATACTAAATAAATTAACTTTAATGACTTACTATAGGAAAATTTAAATAAAACAAATAATGAGAAATGAAAAGAATACATTGTAATAAGATGGAAAGAATATGATGTAGAATTTCCTAGATCAGAGAATAAGTGGAATAGTAAGTAAAAACATCAACTGTTTTTGGAAAACACATTTAATAAGTTATAAATAATTTTTTTAAAATATTTTTACATTTTTTAATTGAAATGTACTATGAAAAAATAAATAATTGTGGAGAACAGAGTATTAATATAATTATGTTAAAAGATTTTAATGAAAATATAGAAGAAATTATATTAAGGAAAATGAAAATGGGAGTTTTTAAAATGGTTTGCAAAAAAAAATATACAGGTCTTAAAAGTAGTTAATATATTAAATCAGTAAGACATTGAATTCACATAATTAAGAAATGATAACAAATATGCTGTAGACTATCTATTAATTAATACTTAAAATAAAAATTAAAAAGATAAAGAGAATTGTAGCTTTCGATAAAGAAAAATAGGCAAGTTCAAACATTTTATAATGGTAGAAATAGAAAGGGTCATTTTTACAATATAAAATAGATTTGAGTAAATAAAAAAGTTAAAGAAATATTAATGATAACAAAAATAGATAATGTAATAAACTAAATCTAGTAATTCTTTAAAAAGAAATTGACAGATCGTTTATTTTTTATAACTTGGTCTTTTGGAACAATCTCTCATGTTAATGAATAATTTGTCTTTAAATTGGTTGTTAACTTTAAACTTATCACTCTTAGATCTATCCTATGTTTGAGATGATATTGTCAAATGTTTAATAATGGTTTATTTTGCCTTTTTAAATTCAACCCATATTTATTATTCATAATAAATTACCTAATTGAAATTGATTAATTGGATCTGTTTTCTTACAGTTATGATTTTAAACGTAAACTATTTAAATTCAATGTCTTATGGATTTCATTTTAGTCTACATCTTTGGTATTTTTAAAGCAAAATTGCTATAACTCTTTGCCTCCATAGATATTTTATTTTGATTTTAAGATTATTATAGTGACTAACAAATATATCTACTTAAAATGTAAATTAAGTAATTCAAACAAGATCATATTATATTTTAAATTGAGTACAATGTCTGTAATTTATGTTACAATTTGTGGCTGCATGTTTTTGTACTCAACTTGAATTTTTTTCATAATTATAAAATCTGTTTGATCAATAGTTTGCACTGTTATGAAAATTTATTGATGAATTTTGTATTATTGAACACAAAAAAGATATTAAAAAGCCAGCTATTAACATTTTACAAACCCTGAATTTGTGGAATAGAAAAATATAGTTTATAATTTTTGCATTATTAAAGTGGTTAGTAAAATTTTTGCTTAAAAAATTTTGATAATGTTGAATGTCTTCTAATATCTCAATTTTAAAACCGTTGTTTGAAGTTTTAATTAAAATTTAAAAATACATAGAAAATGGTCGACTGTGATATCATATATCTTGTACATTTGTTTTAAAACTTATTGATTTTTTTGAAATTATGATGCTTAGGTTCATATCATTTGTAATCATATTTAAAATAAAAATATTGTTTACGTAATTATATAATGAATGATTTCATATTCTGTTACCTACTGTACAAGGTAGAATTTATAAGTGTAACAACATAATACTTTAGAACCTTATGTGATTGGTTTATTATTATTGTGACCGCCTTCGTACAAGGGTGTTAAGTGATCTAATGATTGAAAGAAATTATTGAAGCCTATGGCGTCCACAAATATGAACAATATTAAAATCAATTTTTAATAATCGTTTATTAAATTCTAAATTTATAACTCCCAGTTGATAACAAAATTTTTTTATAACATTGCACTTTTTACAAATAATAACGATTTATGCTATTTTATTTATATATTTTATTGTCTATGATTTTGTTATTGCAGCTTGAGTTAAATTAAGTAAAAGTTTTTTTTTTTTTAATATTTTCAAATCTGATACTTTATTTTTTGTTTCAGTGATATGGCTTGCAGTGTAGCTGGCATAACATCTGATGCTAATGTCTTAACCAACGAATTGAGACTGATTGCACAAAGGTTAGTCATGTTTAATTTGGGTTTCAAAATTGTAAAGAAATGTTTTTTTTTTAAATAGTAATGTTTTGTTAGAAGAACATTTGCTGTGTGTGTTTCTTCTCATATTGCTGAAATGTTCAGCAAGCATTTTTAAATACAGTACTGCATGTCCTACAATATCTTTCCATTTAAATGGTTTCTTTCTTTATTTACTGTAAGACCTGAAAGTATTTATCGGTGAATGGTGCATTGCTTCCCTCATTTACATTTCATATTTAATGATACTTTAGTAAATGCTTTAAAAAATTATAAATAGTAAAAACATTGGCAATTTTTTTTGCTTATTTTAAATTTACACAGCAGTGAAAGATGATTGGTTATTTTTCCAAATTCTGCAACATCATCTCTGAATCAATATATATGTTATATAATGACATAGCTAAATATTCATCACAAAAATTTAATGCACTAACGTGTTTGGATCATGAATTATGTTATGTGACAGTATGTTTTGCACTTTATCCCCTGATGGAACAATGTAACTAACCTTTAAATTTTGCTTTAATTCAGGTAAAACTGCTACTGCAGTGTTTAGAGTAATTCAAATTTTATATCATTGAAAGTCATGATTCTTGACAATGTTTTCAGCTGGTTTGCATGATTTCATGATGGCAGGAAAAGTATCAAAGATGATGTATGAAATCCTGACATGATAGTTGAGTCTTAAAATTTTTACGGTGAATAGTTCAACTGTGTCAGTATTTAAAAGAGGCACTAATTCACAGATATCGCTGCAGGAAACTTGGGGAGAGAGATCTGCTCACATTTCAAATTATGTATCAAAACATCACATGCTTTTCACTGCTTGCCTTTAATATATGTTTTTTAATAGCTACTCTCTTTGCTTTATTACAGAGCCACTTATTATTATAAGTTTGAGTAATGAATGCAGACCCGGTGATAGCACTGTAATTCCACACCCCAGACTGGTTTCTGATTTTTGGTCTTCAATAGTGAGGACTTGTGGACTTAACATCCCTCATATCGAGCAGTTTTTTTTTATTATATCAAACTAATATCCTGCATTTTTTAAAAAAAACATTTTAATGTTTCGTATCCAAGCAAGTTAATTAGGCCAGCAATTCAAATAATTTAGTGGCCCAGATGAACATGCCAACCAAACTTCTCATGACTTTCTTTACTTACATTTAGCATTTGCTTTTTGGATCCAGATGCTTCATTCTAATCCTATCAAATGCATATGCTAAATGTAAACAGAGCACTTTTATTGGATTGTATACCATTTTAATCAAAGAATGAAAGATGCCTGCAATTAGCTTAAATTCATATCATTTGGTTTGGGTTCAAAACTTTTAGAGTGTTTTTGAATATAAAAGGAGTAAAGGCAATTGCTTGATGTGGATGCCCTGGGTCCAAAGTCCACTGGCAAAGGTTATAAGCCAGAAATTAGTCTGGAGGTATGAATATAATAGCATTCTTAATTTCTGTGTAATGATAATTCAAGTTTGCAGCAAGTAGCACTGGAATAGGGTGGGGAAAAAAATGGCCCCTAAAAGTGCAAATATCCATTTAACAAAAATAAACCCAGTTACTTGGTTTTTATTTTCGATCTGTAATCTTTTTTTTTTCTTCTGTCCCAAAAGTAATAATTTTCCTCTGATTTTTTTTTTTTTTACAATTATCGTCTGCCTGTTAATTTATTTCAAATTGTGCGTTCCCATTGGTTAATTTTTTCACGTCTTTGATTCTGAATATTTGATGACTTGCTTGTAGCTGAATTATTTTTAAAAACAAATATTATCTCGTTAAAATATTTATTAGTAATAAAAAAAAACAATATCTTTAATGAACTTAATGAAACTATAATTTAACTACTTCGGGGGGGGGGTTTGGCACTCGGGGGTTTGGGGTGCTTTTTTTTTTGGGGAGAAAAGAAAAGGTGAAAGGGGGGGGGGGTTAAATCATTTTCATTTTACTTTTATACAGATTAAATTCGGGATTAATCCTATGAACTTTTAATCACAAAATTCAGAACGTAGTGTTAGTTATTTAATTTGGAAAATAAATTAATATTTCACTGGAAACAATTATTCCTAAGTAATACCAAATGCGCACAGACATCGTTATTCATCTATATAATGCATATTTGAAGTTCCTTATAAATTTAAATATTATTAAACAATTATTTAACAGATATTATTATATTATTCTTTAGTATTTGATCTTTTATATACCTTTGAAAATAAATATTTTAACAAGATTCAAGCATTTATACTACTTTCACTTAAGTAATCTCAGGTTCAAACCCTAAGTCACTTAAAATACCCTTTATTCTTCTTAGTTTTAACAAATAAATATTTCCGACTTTTTAAAATTTAAAATTATATATAACAAAGTTTATTCTCAATTTGTTTTATGATGGGGTATACCAATAAAAAGGGCACAATACATATAGTATAACAGTGAATGTCAAAGTTCTAACTATGTAAAAATAATTCAAATTATACTCAGGTATTTTATATATCAGAAGTTTATAGTAAGCCAAGAAAGATTTAAATAAAGAACACAGAGCAAAGCAATTACATTGCTATTATAATGTTTTTGTATAAAAATATAGTATACTTTGTGCACTTAAAAGTGTTTACTCATTGCAATTAGTTACATCTTTTAGATTTGCAGTGTACTCTCAAAAAGTTATTAAATTATAAGCTATTATTCAGTGTAAAATTTCCCAGATCAATCATCTGTAAGCATGTATTTAATGGACCTACCTCTCGTCTTCGGTTGAGCTAAAGCTTTGAAGTATCTAAATATTCAGAAATAATAATCATTTTTAATTTATGTCTCCAATGTGATTCATTTCATCATGGAGTTTGATAGTAGGTCTTGTGTGTGTGTGTGTGTGTAAATTTCTGTTATTTCTATTTTAAAAAAAATCACATACAAATGTTAATTAATAGTGATCAATGTATGTATTTTAATTTATTGTAACAGCTTGGAATCTTTATAAGAACTAGAACTGCATTAAGAAGAATCGTTCTTTTGAATGCAAAAAACATTTACAGTCTACAATTTTCATTGGTCACTATTTACTGACATCTGATCGTGATTTTTCTAAAATAAAAATAATAAATTTCCACATATTTAAAAATATTTCAACAATTACATCTGTGAAAATATTATTAATATATATATATGGGGTTGTTTATCACTGCATTAGCAGCCATGTTTCACAATGGCTAGGGATAATTTATACACATACATTAGAAAGAGTATGTTTTAAGTCTTCAAAGATTTGATAAGGTTACAACTATTCCTAACACATTGCTTCAGTGTATTCATACATAAATATTTAGCATAAAAATTAATTATTAAGTAATAAAACTATATGAATATTAAGTTATCTTTTATTAAAAAAATACATTTTTTCAAAATAATTTTGAAAATAAAAAAAATCTGCAATATATTATATAATAAATAGACTGATATAAATTAGGGTTTAATGTAGCCATTCTCTTAAGACTGTCCTCTGGCTAGTCTATATGATCAAGCCATTAAACTTGTGTTATAGAGTAGACTCATTTGTATAATAATGAATAAATTTATATTTGTTAATATTCATAACAGATTGCATTAATTTTATTTTGTAATTAAAATATGAAAAATTAATGTTTGGTACATATATATCTTGATTTCCTTCTTTCCAATCTTTTTTCAAATATTCATCAATAATGAGTATTGATTCAAATTTATGAGAAAACTATTTAAGCTGTTTAATATGTTAATCATTTCATGAGTAAATTCTCTTCAAAAATGCTCCCCATTTTGAAAGATGTTAAAAAAAATAAAGATTTTTACAATAATTTTTATTAGTGTACTTTTTAACACGTATCTTTCAAAAATGGGGAAAACAAGATTTGTAAATTTTGAAAAGACTTTGAAAATTTTTTGCAAAGAAATTTAATAATGTAAATATTCCAAAATTTTATTATAAGTATAAAATGCTTTTAAGACAGGTAAAGGGACCTCTCAAACCACAACACAAGATAGTGACTTTTATAAAGATAAAAGTGGCAAAATAAAGATATTGCTTGGCTATTATAAAAATGTCAAGGCACATTTGATACAGGTTATAGCCTGTCTTAAAAGTATTTACATAAACTTCCTGTGTACTTAATAAATAATTACAACTTTATAATTATTAAAGTAAATGTTGGAATGTTTATTGTTTATTTCTAGGATAAAGCATTTTTAGTATTATTAAAATGGTTATTACAACTTATAACAAAATATTCATATTTGCAAATGTGTAATGTAGTAGGCGATCTGAGTGTATATTGGAATGGTCAGAAATGTGATTAAAAGTGAAATCACTACCCATATATTTCTCTTTTAAGATGAATTACAAAACCACCAAGTAGCTATATAATATATGTTTATTAAATAAGCAACAAACAAAAGAATGAACTAACAATTTTAAAAAAATAATTTGATTTTTATGATATAGCACCAAAATTACATTGACTTATTAATGATTAACAACGATATTCACAAGTTACAAGCACACAATGGGAAGCCAAAATCAGTAAAAATATACCCAGCAAATTATACAAACCACAAAATCAAATTTAATAATTTCGAATTATATAATTTTATTTTATGAAACTATTATTATGTATTTTAATTTCTATAATGGCAATATAAGACATTGTCATGCAATTTAATTTCTATAATGACAATATTACTCAATTTTGTTTGAACTCGTATGGTTTATTAAATTTTAATGTATCATATAACATGACTGCACAGAAAATCATTTAATTCAAATATCTAAATATGAAAATGAGACCTTTAGATAAAGTTTTAAATCTACGACCAAAATATTTTATCATAGTTTACATGTTAATTTCAATAAAGTAAATTTATTACCAACAGTAACAGTCGAACATTATTATATCATTCGTCAATATGAAAAAGCAAAGACAAGATATGTGTATATAATACACCAATACAAATCGTAATATTTAAATATAATTACATGTCTGAAGGTAAGATATTTAACATTATTATTGTACAATAATATATTTGTCTGCCTTCAAATCCATACATAAAGATATACACCCATAAACATTTTTATGCAAATATACATTAAAAAGCAGCAAACTAATCATCATACCTAGAATCTCCACTGCAATATATGGAATGTTTATATATATATATATAAATAAAGGCTATGAATATCATTAATCAACATAAAGCAGGAATGCACACCTGCAAGCACACATATCGTAATAACAGTTCAAATAAACAAGAATCGCTATATTTGCATTCATTACATATTCAAGACAGAACAACATAGACATAATATAACTTCAAACTTGGAATAATGTAATGTCTTCATGCCTGTTAATATCAATTTAAATACGTATATACACATACAACCTAAATTCCATGTCCTCAAATAAATAAATTTATGAATTTAAATTGATTTAATTATATTATTACTTGTAAGAAGATTATGATAAGTTATTTCAAATATTTAATATTCATTTAACACCTATAAAGTAAAATTTGAATAATCATTCAAATTTAAAACATTTACATTGTCTATATGATTTCAAATAATTTATTCAGTATTGTTTTATCTTTGATACAAATTCAAATCTATATTTTATGCAAAATTGTTTATGTATATATTTTCTAATAGTTTAATTATTTGAATGATAAATCTTTAATTATTAATAATAAATAAACCCCCATGAAAATTTAATATAAATACAATTTGTATATAACACTATATCATTTTTTTTATTGTATATGTATACGCACACAACCTGATGTTTCGACTTTCCTGCCAGTCATCCTCAGAACTATAATATAATGATAAAATAAATATATAAGTAGTAAACAAATGCAGTTAAAAAATAATAAGGCACACAAAATATAATAAAAACAAAATAAATGTGATAAATTAAAACAAATAAAATAATCCAGATATAAAATATACAATACTAAATTGAAATATAAAATATAGATTATACATAAATAGTCAGTTTAATGTTGTATATTTTATTTTATTGGTTTTAATTTATTATATTTATTTATTTAATTATTTTTGTTTATTATTTATATATTTATTTTATTCATCATTATATAATAGCAAGACTGCAGAACAGTCCAAATATCAGGATGTGTATTCTTATATATAATAATAAAATTTTATTATAAAGTGTACAAATTATCTTTGTATAAAATATTACAGCAGAACAAAGGAAATAATAGATTAATGACATTTATGAAAATTTTATATTATTATCATAACAAAATTTAAACAGTATATAAATTTGATATATTTATGTCATAATAATAACTAAAATATATATGCGCAAATTATAAACACTTTAAAATACATAAATAATAATAATACCCAAAAGTTATCGAGTTTAAGACAGTTTACATTAAAATTTATGCAGATTAATCATCAGAACATATGTCTTTAATTGAAAGTTTAATTTTAATTTAATTAATATTGTAATTATTAATGGAAATATTCCTGAATTATTTGTTTTACAACTAATATTTCCTGGTTGCTGACTACGATTTTTTTAAAAATTGAGATCCATTTAAAACATTTATTGAAGCCAATTGCTTTGCACATATCCATTAAATTGCTTTAGAAAATGAGAAATCCTAATTATTTGATTTTAATTCTTCTTGAAGACATTCAAATAAGATTTGTTTACAGATCTAGGTAAGGATTCTGCATATTTTAGACTGCCATTGAAATATGAAAGTCCTGCTTAAATATTTTAGTTGTAGCCATTTTATTTTTCTACCTAATTGCAGAAAATCTTCCTTTCAATTTTCCAATACACAGACTATACTATTCTCAAGTATGTTTTTTTTTCTAAGTTATTTATTTTTGAAAATAATAAAAATATGCACATAAAATTAACAAACTTTCACTCAGTGCTTTATAAAATTAAAATATTAATTAACATATTATTAACTCTGTCAATAATTTAAATTACTCTAAACAATATTAAAAATTAACTAATAAAATATTTTAAATAATCATTAAAATATAATGTTTTATAATATTTAAATAACAATTATATACATGCATGCACATATTCATATTATATAACACATGTTTACCTATTAGTGTTATGAATCAATTATTTTTTAAATATATATGTTTTATTTTATTATGTTTAAACGACTATTTTTCTCTTGCTTTATTTAATTTGTTCCAAAAATAAACACCTATTGTGCACTACACCCCGTATTCCTGTTTATCATTAAATTATGAATGACAATAATCATGTGAAATGATTATATCATATCAGTATATATATATAAATTACTGACAACATGTTTGTTCTTTGGATATTTACATTTATTACTTTAAAATATAAACGGTATCAAAAATAATCATGGTTTTTGCTTCCTCTTATATAAATCTGATATCACTTTATTCTTTTATATATGTGCATAATAATGTTTTATAACATTATATATATATATTGTTAATGTTTAACTTTATATTTATGGTCAATTTTAAAATTATTTCTTTTAGCAATAATACGCTGAAGATTATAGAAAATCTGGAATTGTACTTTTTTACAAATGGATTTTTTTTTTTTTTTTAATTAAGCAAGATAGTTTCATAACAAACTTGCACACCAATAGTATTTTTAAAGTGTTTTTTTTTTTTTTTTGCTTATGGAATTCTTGGTACAAAAAATAAACAGAAATCTTAATATTTTAACTCGTGTAAATATACAGTGATTAGATAATAGAAATCCCAGTCTAAAATTTACATCTTTCATTTTTCAAAATTAATGAAACAATTAACTATTTTTATTTTAATATTCATTGGTTGTCATTTGATAGTCTATCACTATGTATGAAAAATAGGATTTAATTTAAAATATAATATTTGTTTCTACATCTGCAGATAATATGTTTGTATATTTATCATGGCTTTGAATATCTGTAGCATATTCAACATCATTCATAATTTATCTTCAACTTATTTATTGTTGTTCAACTCATGTACAATTAGCCATTTTATGATTCGATTATGATGATTTTTAAATAAATAAAAATCTAAATATTCATTATAGAATTGTATCTATGGTTTCCTTGACAATCATATAGCAGAGTTTAAAGCCATATTGATATATTTGAGAGATAGTAGTTAGACTTATTACGTTGTATTTTATTATAGTTAAGGTTGTGGTTTGCAGACTGTACTGCCGCCGCTAGAGGCGCTGTTTCTGTGTTTTCACACAGAACATACAGGGTAGGGGCCTCAAAAGCAGACGACGCTTTTTCTGCCGATAGGTGGCGCTGTTCACCATGCGTACGCACAGGAACCTTCCACAAGCTGGCTGGCAGCTTGCGTCGTCTGCTACCAAGAACCTAGGTGGCGCTGATTGCCGTAAACACATCTAGCTTATGTGTTGTCTGCTATCAGAAACTACCAAGATTCTAGCCCACTACGCGGCGCTGTTTCTCCACGTTACACACGGTAAAAACAGCAACCTCTAAATGCCTCATTGCTAACATTTATGAACATAGTACTTAAAACATTCAGGGCCTATAATGTACAGGGGTGAATAATTTATAAAGTCATAACTATTTAAATATACGGTCAAACGTAATAATTTTACATTCTATTTCACCATTTCATGAATCGATGTATTTTTAAAGTATGACTTTGTAAAAAGCGATCTGTTTTTTTAATTATTTACTCTAAAAGTGGTTTTTTTTTTTTTTTTTGTAAATAAAACAAAACGTGATTTTCGGTCTGTTTTTTTTTAAAAAAAAAAAAAAAAAGCTAATTTTTTTCCCTACGGCAGTATATCGTTCAAAAATGTATTATTTTAAAAGATTATTGTTTGTAAAACTTTTTTTTTTACACTTTCAATTAATATTTTCAATAAATTTTAAAGTAATATAAATTATATTTCGGTTTATAGATTACTATTTCGAAAAATAAAGTGTTAGTTGCGTGCTGGGTATACCGTGTGCTTGTTATTCGCGAGCAATAATTCGAAGATATGTTTATCAAAACTTCCTCTCACAATAATATTAAAGGCATAAATATTTATTACAATTGTATTTAAAATTTTAGAATCATTTTAATAACTAAAAATATCATATACTCACAAGGAAATTTCAAAATAATAGGTTTAATAAGTACCGTATGAGAAAAGTAAGAGTCAGAAAAAAAAAAAAAAAGATTTAGAGCAAAATATATATACATTTAATATCTTTATTGATGGTTGGAATTTAAAAAGTTTCTTTCAAAACTGATGCTCGTGTTAGGCTTGTATATTGTTAAAATTAAAACTATTCGTCCTCATAAATAATTTGGAAGACATTGCCTGTCAAAATTGGATAATCATTGAAAATTATATATGATCTTAATAGCCTAAAATTCAGAAGCCTGATAGTACTATCTTTGCCAGATATAGATTTTAAGATAAAGGTTAATATAGCTATTATTTTAAAATCCCGTCATGCATGGCATTATTTTAACTCTTTCTTTTTTTTACCCATGCACATTAATAAATATATAACTTTGAAAATCCACAAGTTAGAGTTATACACTTATAGATTAAGTCATAACAAAATATCATGGATAAATAGTGAAGAGTGATAAAGATTTTTGAGAATTTGATGATTTGGGCCAACCGACGATGAGAAATCCATCTCTGAAATCATTACCATTTTTCTGATGTCTTTATTTACTTGTTTAAAAGAGAATATTATTTGACAGATTTTTAAATATATATCTTATAATACATTGAGATTAATATTCCAACATTGGTCTATTATGTTAATGAAATACTCTCAATCCAGAGCACAAGATAAAACTTTTTTAGAGAAAAGATTGGTCCTATTCTTTTTACCTTATATTTGTATAAAGAGATTAATCTTAATCACTTTGGAGAGAAAGCATGAAGATTTTAAATCAATCATATTACTTTATTACAGCTCTATTTTTCCTTTATATTATTTTAATTGACATTTGCAAAATTTTTCAATTTACAGTTTGGTAATACCAAATCAAATAACAAATATGTAAATATACACAGTTAATATTTCGTTATTTGATTTGGTATTGACAAACTATAAATTGAAAAATTTTGTGATTATCAATTTAAATAAATAAAGCAATTTGAAATACATCTTTAAAAAAGTAATATGCTTGATTTAAAATTGTCATGCTTTCTCTCCAAAGTGCTTAAGATTAGTGTTTATATAAATTGATGTAAACAGAAAAGATTTATTCTTTTCTCTAAAAAAATTTTATCTTGTGCATTGGATTGAGAGTATTCCATTTACTTAATAGACCAGCGTTGGAGTATTAATCTCAGTGTATTATAATATTAACAGCTGGAAAGTTTGTATTTATATATATTTAAAAGTATACGTGTGAAAAAGGATAGTCTTATCCCCTGTGTAATAGGAATTTATAAAAATTGATATATTACCATCAATATAATTTAAATTGTATATCTAAGTTAATGATAATATAATAATTTCTATGTTAATAAATAATTATTAATAATTTTGATATATTTATCTAAAGGATAAGCTATCATTAAGATTTATACAAGAGATGTACACTTATAGATTAAGTCATAACAAAATACACGAAAGAGTTTAATGATCTGGACCAAATGTCAAAACTCTTTAGGCAGAAATGAATATTTTGAGAATCATTTGTGTTTTTCTGATGTCTTTAATTCATTTGAAGAGAATTTTCAAATTTACATAACTTATAAAAGCACAAATTATAGGATTATTATTTTATAAGGTATTTAGAAAATATTTGGATTACAGTAAGTTTTTGTTATGTGCTTTATTAAATTTCCACTATTTTGTTACATAGATTTTGATAATGACATCATAATCCATTGCTACCAATTGATAACACAGTGCTTTAGGATAATGATATTTAAACAATATTATATTAATAATAATTTTATTGATTGGTATTATTATAATGTGAAAATATACAAATAGCTTTATAAATAACTTTATTATATATTGTTCAATGAATATCTTAAAAATAAAAATAAAATGTATTTCTGTATATAAGAAAAAGTTTTTATTTTATTTTATTTTTAAATGTAGATATCTTTTACAACATGGAGAATCTATTCCATGTGAACAGTTAGTCAGTTGGTTATGTGATATTAAACAGTCTTATACACAGTTTGGAGGTAAGACTTTTTATTTTATGAAAAGATTTTATCTTGACATCTTATTTCTTTATTTTTTATGTTTTTGGTTTTTTTTGTTTATTCAGTTATCTCTCATTTATTCTCACTTTTCAATATTTTTATTTGCTTTTTTTTTTAAATCTTATTTTTTTTCCACTCTTAATAATTTTGTATTTTTTATTATTATATATTTATGTAATAATTAAAAACTGCACTGGAAGTACATAATTGATCAAATTAGTTCACCGTATTTCTGAATTACATGCCCTAATCTTGTCAAATGTTAACATTGTGAAAAGACAACAGGCTAACCTCTCTTCCTTGGTTTATTTCAAATATATAGATATAATGAGAGAATTCATTCCGTTATCTTTTTCATTAGGTTAATAATTACGAGATTGTAGATTGCAATTCAGGAGTGTTATGAATTAATTTATTGATTATATGTATATATGTCTCTAAATAATGGGATAAATATATCTGCATATATATATATTTAAAACGATTTTATTATACTATATAATAAATTTATAGATGACAATAGACTCAAAAGTTTCCATCAAAATTTAACATCCAACATATGATAGACCAAAGTCATTGACATATTTTATTGGTTAATTAATATTTTTATTATCATTTTGTCACCAATCAAATGCTTTGATGTTAAAATCTTGCTTAATAGGCTATTAGAGAGGATTAAATTAGATAAAAGTGAAGTACTAGTCAGTAATGTGTAATAAGTTTTGTTTGTGTGATTGATATAATTTACAAATTGTTTTAAAGGACTGACTTTGAATCTTATTGAAAAGGATTGGGATTGGGAAAATGCCATGAAGAAATTTGATGCCACTATGGGTCAATGATTTGTTCAAAAATATATTTTCTAATATTTTTTTAAATGAATAGATTTCTAATTGGTTGGCGCCATGAGAATAAATCCATTATGTGCTATTTGAGTCATATGAAAAAAATGATCATATAATGAGTAATATGAGATATATATGTCTAATCTCTTGTATCTAGTTAGGCCATTTACTATCTGACTAAATATGATGATATTCCCTATTTTTACCACACTGATTGGGTAACAGAAAGATTGATGTTCTAACAAATGATTTTGTCATTATAAAATGACAAAACAATTTAAGATCAACTATTCCAGATCAGTCTTTTTTTTTTGGTGATCTTAAGAGTTTTGTATAGTGAAAGTTGACACACTGAGCATGTTCAAAATGAATTAGTTTTGTAAAATTAATTTTTAATCTTAATGGGATTAAATATAGAAAAGGTAATAGTGAAAAAGAAAACATTGCCAAAATTAAAAAGTTGACACAAAATCAGAAGAATTTGTAACATTTAACATAGCAAATACTAATATAAAATTAATTAATTTGCAACATTTATCTATCTACATTCTTCATCATATCTTCTTGGAGTATAAAGTTTTAAGTAATCTTTGAATTAAGTCTTAAATTTTAATTAGGTTAGGTTAGATGCCTTCATCATTGATTTCTAATGATCTTGTAAATAATACCTCTCTCGAATGATCCACGAATTTGATAAAATATTGAAGTTTTCATGCCAGAAACAAATGTGCCGATTTTAAGAAAACTTGGGTGAACTAAAACAAAAAAAGAATAGTCTTTAATGTCACTACAATTGAAAATAAAGTTATAGAAGTGAATTTAATTTTTTTAAAAAAAAAAGGATTTATATTCTCAAAATTATTAATATATTGTTTTTTAAATATCATGACTTAAATTATGGCAATAAATGACTCAACTTTATGCAATAAATTACTGTGTTACATTTATCTTATAGGTACAAATATAACCATCAATCCTGGAAATATTGTAATTAAACAATATCAATATGTAGATGTGTATTAAAACTACATGCCCTTTTTATAAATTCTCTTTAAGCTTTTCAAAGAAATTATTTATGGCTTTTGTAAATTCATTCTAGCTTACAGTATTTATTTAGACTGATGAAATTATTATTATTATTTGCTTACTTGTATATTAATATATTTTTCTTCCTTTTAATCTGTGGAGTAAATCCAATTTTGTTTTAATGATTGATAAATAGAAGTTTTATAAATCTCACCTGGTACAATGTTAATTTGTAATTTGTATTATTATATATTTTTATTCTTATTGATAATTTAAATTTTTAATCTATAAGTACCAAATTAATGGATAAAAGTTATAGAGAGAATGAAATTATAATTCGTTATATGGTATACTATCACCATTTACTGTAAAAACTAAACAGGGAGCCACAAAGTTGCAATCTATAATTTTTGGGAAATCTCTTCAGCTATTATCTATCATCTCTTGCATCATTAGTTACAATTTAGAAACTTGTGGAAGCTTATTTATATAAGGCAGGTTTATTGACAATTAGCAGAATCAAATTTGTTTAAAGAAACATTTGTTTCATGTAAATAAGATTCTGCTAATTTTTTAATTTTGATTGATGATACTAGGGGTATCTTGTATGTTGAAATGGAGGTTTTCTGAAATTGCAGAGTATTCTGTATTCCTTTGTTTGATTGGTTGCCTTTTCAATGATTGGCAATTGCATTCTTAAGAAATCCAGGTTTTATATTTATTTGAATAAAAGACATTTCTGTCATTTGTATAATATATTTAGAAGTTTAATAACTATTATAATAAAATTAATTATATGTCAGTGAATGTCTTTCTCAGGATAAATTATAAAATCATATGCAGCCAATTTTTTGTTGTTGTCACATACATATATTCTAATATTTTCACAGATAAATTATGAATTCATAGTATTTCCAGGAGCTTTCCATGCAATAAAAATATAATAACTAAATAGCTGATGTTTCAGTACAATAACAATTACTTTCCTCTTTCTCAAGTCATAGTGTGTAGTGAGATTTAAAATATATTAATAATAGTGTTTGCTGGGTTTAAGTCTAATTATTAAATAACTTCATATTCTCAATTTATTATTATGTTATTTTGTTTTTCTAATTTCGACCTGTGGAGAATATTCTTATCAACTTTTTTTCAGTGGTTATATGCTGATCTCACAAATTTTGACAAATACTTATTTTAATTGTTTAAGGTGACCTGACTTTGCTGCGAGTCATTCTGCATTGGATTTTTATCAAAGAATAGTCCTAATGAGAAATAATATCTTCACAATTGTTCATGAAGATTTATGCTGAGTCAATATTTTTAGGTTATAATTTATTTGTCTTACATTAATCATGAGAAACAAATATGTTTAATAATAATATCACTTTTAAGTTATTTAGCACACTTTATTAGTATATAATTTCCACATTAAATCTTTGCACTTGCTCATTGAATGTTCATTTTTTTTTTGTAGGATAAGTAAGATATGAAAGCTGCTTGTTGATTATTTTTTGTTTTCTTTTTTTCCATGTTTGTCAAAATGATTCCCTAACCTATCTAAATTTCAGAGATAAATTAACTAAATTACTTAAAGGATGAGTAAAATAATATAATCTTCATTGCTTTTTGCCTATGATATTATTTTTATTTAATTGATTAAACTTTCTAAATTTTGCATTTGTTATGAGACAGATTTCCTTTGTTTTGTCATTATGGAAGTAACCATGTTTACAATAATAAAAAGCTAATTTATTTCATTATAATAACATTGTAAGAGAGTGAACAACTGAATCTTATAAAAATAATTTTATTTCTCCATTTTTGCTTTAAAATTTTTTTTGTATAAGTATTTTAATACTTACTGTAAATAATGTTTATAACAAAAAAAAAAATCAAATTTGAAATGATATTTATATAAAATAAATATTTTTCTTAAGAGTGATGTGAAATATCATTTGTAGGATTTATGTTACTTTACTATGTTGAAATTGTTATGAGTTAATATAAATGGGATTAAACATGGTTGTTGAATGTGTATCTTTCAACTTTGAATTTAGATCTTATTGATAAAAGCAAGTCAGAAACCAGTCTTTAGAATGGGGGTTACTCAAGCTTATGATAGATGATGTTTTGGTGATTTATTATTATTATTATTTCTAGCCATGGAAATAAAGTACCTACAGTTATTGAAGAAATGAAGATATTAAAATAAATAGTTATTAAACTAATTTTGGATCTATATAAACTATTCAAGCAGATTGATTTGCATTCAAAATCTTAGGCTGATTTGAATTTCAAGTTTTTAGCTTATAGATAAAATGAAGTTAAGGGTGGTTGCCCATATCTGCATCAACGTTGAATCTCGTGTCTCAGAAACCCATCCAAGGAAGATAAGATTTAAATATTAAGGATAGGATTTTATATGCTTCTGGTAAACATTGACTTGTGGTAAGTCCAAAAAAAATAAATAAATTGTAATATAAAATGGGTTTAGAGAGATTTCAATGGTGTTCAGAATGAAATTGATTTGATGTTGCTTAGTGCAAGAAAATTGATAAAGGTAGGAACAATAAAGTATTGATCATAGACTTGTCAGAAGTTTTTTACATTATGAAATTGAAACAGACAAGATTTAATCTAATGAAAAATAATGTTGTATATATAGATTGCGAAATCTTTGTAAATATTTACTTGCATTTCAGTTAGAACTTAAGGATAGATTTGCATCATTTTAGGACTTTGTCGAAAGGCTCCATTGCCTAGTGAACTAAGAATTTGCAACTATGTTCACATTCTGATTTGATAAATCTAAGGATTTTTTTTTAGTAGATGGCCAATAGTGATCTGTAAATGGTACCTAGTTATTTTTAGCTAGGGGATAAAGATCTGAGGATTGTAAACATAAAGAATGAATGGCATTGTAATATGATGTGACTTTCATGATCGATGGGGAGATGTCACATCCCTACAGGCAATGAATCCATTGTTACTTTTAAATTTAAAAGCTTTTCAATTAAATTTTGAGAGTTCAAATGATTTTACGTACAAGGCAAATCATCACATGGTAGCAACTACAAGTTTTAATTTCTGGAGGAAAAGTTTCTAATGAAGTTTTTAAAAAAAATTATGTAATATTAAAATTGGATAGAAAAGCATAAAAGAAGAACAAAAACAAGATTTTAACTTTCAAAATGGAATAATCTGAATTTTAAAAAAATTGTTAGCGAGTGATATAAAATATTTGTTAATTTAACTGAATTTAGTTTTAAACAATCATGGAAAATAGTTATAAAAAATATTTAAAAAACTCAAAATATAAGGATATCATATTTTAGTTTCAAAAGAATTGAGATAACCTTATCATCAATAAAAAGTAGACCTAAAGAAAAGATCACAATGTCTTTTCCTTTTTATATAGGAATAATCTTTTATAATGAATTGGTAATTCAATAGATATAGAAGAAATATCAGTGGTGAGGTGGAATATGTATTTGCCAGCATGAAAAACTGAAAGTCATCGGGAGATGGTGATATGATAAGCGAAATGATTAAAAACAGATAATGATACTTAAAAGAAAACATTTTTAATAATTGGAGTAATACATTTATGTTGTTCTTATTTAAAATGTGAATAAATGTTGCTATTAGTTTTTTATTTATTTATTTTTACAAAATTTTGCAAAAGTATTAATGCAGAAGGTTAAAAGAAAAATTGAATTTTGTTCAAACAAGAAGAACAGGCTAGATTTAATTAAAAGGAATTTATTATTGTGGATCATCTATAAGCAGTAAACGAAGTTATTCAAAGATGCAATGAATATAAAAGAATTTTGATTTTGTATATACAAGAATAATACTTGAAAAAAAAAAAAATCAAGAAATATTTTTAGAGGATTTGATTTATCCCATAGCGTAAAAACTATTTTCAGACAAACTCTTGTTCCAAGATGATAATGCCCCAATTATACAATCTATGTAATAAAATATATTTCATACTTTTCCCAGTTGTCTGATTTAAAACATTGAACCTTTGTGGATCATTTTTAAAGGCACACATTTTATTTGTATTTTTCTGAGAATGTCAGCCTTTTTCTATATGGATGGGTGGTGTGTGTGTGTGTGTAGTTACTGGGAAAATGCTACATTAATTCTATTTTATGTAGAATAGAATAATTACTTGTGATGGTCCTGTACTATATTAATATATGTCTCATTACTTCATTCCTCCATATTTCTAGTGATTAATTGCAGTTTTAATCAACAAAATAAAAAAAATCCTACATCCTGTTGTTGTTTTTTTATTAATATCAGTTTCTTCTAAGAAAATAAAAATTCCAGGAAAAGAAAAACAATTTTTAAAAATTGTAGTGGGCAGGCAATGAAGGATGTTTTTTACCTTGGCATTTCATTATATAGTACTAATTTAAAAATTAAAAATAGATTTTCAAGTTTAACGCAAAAAAAAATTGATTTACAAAAGTTAAATTTTGGGTGCACTTTTGATCTATTTTCTCTTGGATTAAATCAGTTCATATATAAATTTGTCTTATTTTATAATAACTCCACACTTCAAATTCCATCATATATATCTGTTATTAATACATTTTATAAAATTTAACTTTCTTGTGTTTTTATATATAAAGAATATTAAAAAAAATGTCTTCACATTTTAAAAAAAGAGAAAAAAACTTTATATTGTGAATTCTTTTTTTGAGAAAATGCTAAATGGTAGAGGTACGGCAGAATTGAATTATATTTTGATTAACAAAAAATATGTATTTCAAGATTATACTGTTTTTAATAGATTCAATACTGAATGTGATGATCAATTATAATAAGATATCAGATTGTAATAATTCAAAATGAAAGACAAATTATTAATAAAAGTTAGTATTAACCGTAAATACTTCCTATCTTCAGAAACACTTAACTGAATTTAAATTAGAACTTTGCAAATCATTTTAGAATAGCTCAGACTTTGGTTGTAATCAGTAAGATATAACTGATACTCTGCAAGAAAGGTAGTTGGTACAAAAAAATAATTTCCCAGTAATTTTTTTACTAAGATAAGAGAATGAATGAAGAAAAGAAGTATGAAATTTTTTTTAAATGATCCATTAAGAAGAATATCCAGAGTTTTAGAAAATGATACGAAAAAGAATTAATAATAATAATATAAAAAATTTATTTGCGATTTGGTAAGGAAAGCTATGGAAGAGAATAGAAGTTTCAGGAATGAATTGGAATGAAAGTTATTTTTGCATAATAAGAAAAGATGGAACTATTTTTAAAAAGAGATGACATTATAAAATGTGTGGAAGAGTTTTATTAAGACTTGTATTGTAATAAAGAGCAATAAAGTAGTTTCCCCCATAGTTATTAATCTTCTTAATTGTCCAGCATCTTAAATGAAGAAGTGAGAAGGGAAGAGCTCCAGGAAATGATGGAATTCATATTGATATTTTAAAAGAAACAGGTAAAGAAATAGAAAAATTGTTGGCAGAGTTATATACTAAATATTTAAATAATAAAGGTGTACCAAATGATTAGAAAAATGCAGTAATATTATTGATATTTAAGAAAGATGATAAAGAAGATATTAGAAATCACAGACATCCCAATCTTCCATAAATCAGTTCTATTCTAAATTTTTTAACAAGGTAATTACAATTTGCCTGCAGTGAACTTTAGATTTTAACCAATCAAAAGAACAAGCTGGATTTAAAAATGGTTCTAGCACAGTGGATCACATCCAAAGTATTGATAGAAATTATGGACCAGTGATTATGAGTTGTCTTAATGGTTTGGATTTATGATTATGAAAAGGCATTTGATTCTACCAGCATTTCTACAGTTATTAAATCTTTGAATCATTAAGATCTAGACTCAAGATATTATTTTCTGAAGAAGAACAGCTGTGATTAGATCACATGGTGATATTAACATTGAGAAAGATGCACAACAATAATTCTATATCTCCAGAACTGTTTACAACAGCCTTACAAGAACTATTTTATGAACTAAAATGGAAAGCTAAAAGAGTAAATGGAAATGGAGATTATTTAAATCATCTAGATTTTACAGATGATGTTTTTGCACATACTGCTTCAGAGCTTTGGGAAATATTGCAGGAGTTATCAGATGAAAGTAAGAAAATAGGATTAAAAAAAAATCCTAAAAAGATTAAAGTAATGCTTAATGGATTTTCTCAAAAGGAGAAAATATTGATAATTACTACACATGTTTTGGTCAGATTATTAAGATAGATGGAAATATAATTTATGAGATTTATCATTGGATTAAACTTGGGTGGAGTTCTTTTGGTATAAGTAACTTAAAAGGATATATGTCTATATGTTTGAAAAGAAAGTTTTTAATAGTATCAGTTCTTATCTATAGATCTGAGATTTGAATATGTTACAAAAGGGCAATACAAAGATTTTACACTACTCAAATCGAAAGTGAGATACATGGGTAATATTGCTGAAAAAATTATGAGTTAAATGGAGCTGGGTTGGACATATTGCTAGAAGAGATGATAATAGATGGTCAGTTGGAGTTTTAAGATGAATCCTAAGAGATTGTAAAATACCTAGAAAGATACCACATGTGAGTGGATGTATGAAATAAGAAAATTTGATGGTGTGTTGTGTGAAAAAAAATTGGTTTAATCTTGAAGAAAATATCCTTTAATGGATTATTTATAGTTGAAGACAATGATGATGAATTAGCTTCATAGGTTTTTTTTTCCTGCTATTAGAAATTTAATGTAAAGATTTAATATTTTTACATAATTTTTTTTCTGAAATATATTAAATAGTAAACATATAATGCTTATTTATGATATTGTCTGTTCTTGCCTTTTTTATTTTTTCTAGTTGTTTTTCTATATGTCCATGGTAGACCATATGACTTCCACAATTAATTTTATAGACTTTACTTTTTTTAATCTTTATTTTATCTTTTATAATTAGATGTTAATGTTTCTAATTTTTTACTGTTTTATGTGTAATTATGAAGGTTTATTTATTTTTATATGGATCTATATTAGTAATAAATAATAATGTACCTTATACAAATATATATGTATTATTTTTAGCTTGCTATTATGATTATGGGTGCCTAATATTGTTATACTACTGTTTGTTGTTATATAATGTATAATAATTTTAGAAAAAAACACACATATATATATGTTTTAGGAAATAAAATTTAGATATCACTGTATATAATTTCATTGAGGAGAGTAATTAAACATTACTGAAAGAAGCTTTTATATATTAAATATACAATTGTTTTTTTATAATCTTTTTTGATATATATATATGCAAAAAAAAACCATAATGGATTTTATTTATTTCAATTTTATGATTAAGATAAGTGAATATTGCGAACATAATGAAATTTTAAATGTTAAACTATTTACTATTCTAAAATCTTTGTTAAATATCTAATTTTTATGCATTTGGGGCCCCTACTCTAAGTATTTCTGTGGTTGACACAGACCAGCGCCTCTGGTGGCCACATGGGTCAAAAATCACAAGTACCGAATTTTTAAAAAAAATAAGTATACAAGTTTTAATGAAGATTGTGAAATCAGTTGAAACTGTAAGAGAACAAAAAGATAGTTTTACGAAAAACAATTGAAAAGCATAAGAATTGGAGTTTTAATGATTTTGAAACGTAATGAAATATTGAAGTTTAATTTGCAGAAAAAATAACAGCTTGATTTGCTAAAAGAAAAAAAAAAGGAGAATCATCTGCCAAAAAGTAAAAGAATCATCAATTAATTACAGGAATTAAATTTTATTAAGAAGAAATAATTTGAAGTATATAATTGAATGATAAACACTCATCTTGAAATGCTGATTTAAATTTAATTTAGTTGGAAATATTTTTTTTTTACTCTATCTTATAAAACAAATTATATGTAACATGTTTCATGCAAGTTTCTTGCTTAAAGGAAACAGAATTTGGTTCTAACATTAATCTGCAGGACTGAATGAAGAATAATTTTTTTCCTTACCATTTGATTTTACCATTGTATTTTTCATGCACACACTTATTAAGCTTACTTTCCTAATGGCAATTAGTATTTTATTGTATGCATTTTGATTGATGCTTTACATAAGTTAATTGGTTAATAGCAGGATATATCAAAATAAGTTAAAAACAATATGAAGCACTATTATAAATCATTTTTTGTATGTAATGATATGAAAGGTGTCTGCATGCTTATTGATGTATGATTAATGTTAATTGTCTTTTTATGATCACATTGAATCTCTAACAAAATGTTTGAAAGTATCTTTGCTGTAGTGTATAATAATGATATTCTACAGTAATTATTGCAATCTCCCTTTCGTTTTAAAAATTGGAATAATAAAAGCATTCTTAAAATTAGGTGGGACAACTTCATGGGTTCGCATATTCCTAAAAACTCCAATATTTTTGAACAATATATTTTAAACTTTTCCAGGTATTTCATCAGGGTTGACACTTGTCATTTGTACTATTTCATATTACTTAAATCTCAAATAAGATTTTAACTATATATGTTTTATATTACTTTTGTTACTGATTTTGTATAATTATTTAAAATCAATTTTAGTATATAACTAGAAGTAGTATAAGCCAATAAACACCACATGATCACATTTCCTATGCTTGCTTATAACTGTTATTAAAATAGGCATAACTGTCTATACATATTGCTACTGACGAAGGCTACAAGCCAGAAACTAGTCTGGGGATATTGGATGAGTAGGCACTAGATAGGGATTTTATGCACAAGCCTTTTGGCATCCATTGATTATTTTTGCTTGCCCTGAATGGCAATACATATAAACAGTTTTGCTTGTTTTAATAGAAGTAGTATACGGAATAAATTAGAGTAGTTACATTTCTGTAACATATATGTTATTTGAAATAAACAAATTACAACAATAAAAAATATCTTTATTACTTAAAATAAAATTTTAAGCAAACTTACATTTAGATAATGTAAACAATCCTTTATATATATATAATTTATTAATAGTTTTTTTGAAATATTTAGGTTTAAGATTTTACATTTGACTTTCTGTAGTTTCTTTTTTTAATTTTTTAGCTTAGTTGTTAAAGCTATTGTTCATAGAGCGCTCAATTATATATGACAATATAGTTTTTAATTGTTAGAATCACTTCTCACTTATCAAGTTAATTTGTGTTAATTGGTTTAAGCTTATATATTATTAAATGAATATTTAATAGAATGGATTTTGTTTTTTGTTGATGACTAGGCAATATACAATAATTTTTGGCAAGATATCCATATTTTGTTATAGATGATGAACTTATATATATATGTGTTTCAATACGTCATCATAAAGTACAAATTTATTTTAATATTTTCATATATCAATTGTATTTCATGTTCACCTTTTTAATTATTTTCATGCTATTATAATTAATTGATAAAGAACAGCTAATATATTCATTATAAGATCTTTTTTTTTGTACTTTTTTCTAATGTTAGTAAAAAGTTCAAATATGATAACATAACTGAAAAATAAAAGTAAATTTTTGAAATTATACACAATAAACTCTCAATTCATTGTTCATGAATGCATCATTTTCCTGTATTCCTTATTTGCTTTCTTTGATTCCGGAGTCATCACCTTAGAAAAATGTTTTTTTTTTACAGCTTTATCAATTTTTTGAACTACAGTTTTATTGCATCTATCATTAAGTTATGATTCCGACACAGTATTCTTTCGCAGGAATAATTTTTTTAAATTTAAAATGGCAGAAATGTATGTATCTTTATATTATGATTAAGTATAGTGGTTTGGAAATTAAATTTGTATAAATTCTAATTATAAATAATCTCTTAGAATGTACACAAAATAATTTTGTAATTTTTAAAAAACATTTTTGTGATTCTGTTGGTATTAAATTTTTTTCAATTTATTTTATATTTAGGATCTTATTTAGCAATATGTATAAAAAGCCTTACTGTGAAAAAACTGAAGTTTACCAGAGTTTAACAGAAGCTGACCTGACCATAATCTTTTTTTTCTCTTAAAAAAAAAATATTGTACTTATATCTAATCACTATGATTGATATTAAACAGTTTTTATATACTGTTAGCCCAAACTTGTTAATAGGTTTTTCAGTATACTTTATATATATATATAACGAATAATCATTAAATTGTTATCTATGATTTTTACTTGATTTCTGATATTATTCTTTTTTTATATCCCCCTTCCCCCCGATACCCCTGTTTATTGAAAAATTGATTATTTATAAAAAAAAAATTCTGTTTGTCAATATGTATATATAGGTAAGCTACTATAAATCAAACGATTGTAAAAACTACTATAAATCCAAAAATCTATGTTCAAATCCCACTTTTTATTCAGAAAGTTTTTGGAGATGCGCAAAGTCATTCAAATGCAAACTAATTATATCTGTAAAATGGAAAATGTTTAAAAATTAAAGTAATATATTAATATAATTTAAATATAACTTAGATTAATTTTTTTAAGGAATATTTGAAATAGTATAAAATGAAGTAGGTAAATTTAAATTAATTACTGATAATTATTGGAGAAGTGGTATTGAAATATAAGTTGTGCCATTTTTTGTATATCAAAAAAATTATGCTAAAAAGAAAAATGCTTAAAAAGTTTTATTAGTAAAAATCTCTGTTGCTTTAAGAAATTTACTTAAGAAAACAATAGATTTAAATCTATTAGTTGCTTATTATATTTACTTGAAATGTTGTTTTATTTATGATAAAAGAAATTCATAACAAAAGTTGAAGATTCTTTGCATGCTTTTATCAAAAACTGGTGTAATGTAAAAATGATGGCTTTTTGAAAAGTTTTTTCTATTTTCATTATGGAGATAAAAGTGTGGCATAGAATTGTGAACTTAATGGTTTTATATTTTGTATAGAGTTGAGAATAAATAACAAACTGATTTAGTAATTCAACTTTTTCACTAAGAGAAACTATATTCAGGTGATATCTTTCTACATCAAAATAGAGGTTTGGCATTTTGGTCAGATATTAAAATATTACCATTTTTCAATTCCATTTTTCTTTTGCAAAGAAACTTTTAGCATCGAATTGACATTTTGATTTTGGTTATCGTACTGAATTGCTAATAACTATATATTTAAACAACTTACAGCTAAATTAAACTTTTTCATAAAACAATAACAAGATCATGTGTGGACATTAAAACTGACATCATTTTTTTATTTCAAGTTTTTGTTGTTTTGTTTTATTTAATAAACTTTTAGCATATGATCCAAATAGTTTTGATTTCAATTATCATGCAAAATTGTCAATATGGGACTATTCATATAGCTTATGGATAAATTAAACTTAGTTATAAAAATATATATTGTTGGGTAATTCTGCTTTATAACATTACATCAAGTAATTGATGACAATTAGGCTTTGACATTAAAACTGTTCTCTCTTTTTTTTTTTTCAAGTTTATGTTGTGTGTGTTTTTTTTTTGTTTTTTTTTGAACTTTTAGCGTGGAATCGTAAATGTTTTGATTTTGGTGGTCATAAATATAAATTCATACAGCTTAGATAATTTAAATTTCTTACTGACAAAAATGGTGTTATGGTTATTAACTTCTGACTACTAATTTTTGATATTTAATAGATTAACATAATAATATCCTGACATTAAAAATTCCCCATAAATTTTTTAGGATATCTTTTGTTTTGAAAATGAACTAGTATGGAATTGGACTTTTTTTGGTTTTATATGTTATATACCAGTGGTCTTCAACCCTTGGTCTGCAGACCGGTGCTGGGCCGCGGTAGACCAGAGGAAAGTTTCTAATAACAAAATAATAAGAGTTTAAACTTTTAATTAATATAAACGATTTTTATTTATTTTTTCATCTCATTTTTACCCAATTAAAAAAAAAAGAAACAGAATGAACAACAAAATCTAATCAATCTTTACTTAAATTAATGTTTTTTTAGTTATTACAGATGTTTATGGGAGGAAGGGGTTAGAATTAAATTTTTTATTACTTTTCTAAAAAATTCAAAATTAAAAAAAAAAGTTTTTTATTATACAAACTCCATATATATATAATTTCATTTTGTATATTTAACATTGTTGTTTTGATCAGTTATAACAATTATGCTCATCTAAGGCTAAGCAGTTTACATCTTTAAGAAAATTTATCTATAGACTTCTGCTGGTCCGCGAAACCTTATTCTTATTTTTACCGGTCTGCAGGTGTGAAATGGTTGAAGACCACTGTTATATACCATTGAAAAATAAAGTGTTCTAAGTATTTATATTGCCATACATTTAAACATATTTTGTTCTAAATTTTTAACTCTTTTTCATTGATGTATATGCATTATGATAATTATAATTTTTATAAATATTTTTATGATGCCTATATTTTTTGACCTAAAAGTATTCAGTAAAAGGAAAGGTTCAAATTTGTGCAATCTAACTGTATTTGCAATAATTTTTTGTTGATGTAGGTTTGCCAAAAAAAATAGTAGGAAATATCTATATTTATTTTGATGCATTTAGAAAAGCTGGCTTGAAAAATGTACAATTTTTATAATACTTTCAGTTGATATGTAATACAGAATTGGTTTAAAAAGGAATTCATAACATATAAATATATTTTGATGTGATTCATTTTTAAAATATTAGTCATATGTGAGGTGAGTTCATAATTTTATCAAACTATTTATATACACATTTGTCTGGGAATAGAAGTGATCCAAAATTAGGTTTACATTGAAGTAATATCCAATTTAGCCAAAACTTAATCTTGTAATTCATGGATTAGACAAATAATGGTTTATTGTTTGAACTCATTTGTATTCAAGTCTTAATTTTTATTTTGTCAAATTTGAATAATTGAGTTTATTTTTTTATTATGTTAGCTTTATATTATTATTATTATTATTTTTTGAACAATAATATTGATTGGTGAGTATTAATGAGTTGACAATCTGCCCAGGGCTACTTTGCATGTAGACAGTAGTCTGCAGTTGCGAAATATGGTTGTCATCTATAGCCACCAGACGTGTCATTCATTAAAACTGACAGATTAAGTTAACATATGTTAAGTTTTATCTCCATTTTTTGGTAGGGAAAAAAATTTCTCATTAGGCTATATTTGACCTGTGTTGTTTTCTAACTAATTCTTAATTAAATGAAATATTTCTTATTAATAACATAGTTGAATTTATAATTTGCTATGTAGACACATGTATCTTTCATTAATACTAAATTACATTTATGGAAGGGGGTGAAGTGTTTCAAAGTGTCTACAGACAAATTTTATTAAAAATATGAAAATAATGAAAATCCTTAATATTAAAAGGTGTTACATTCTTATATAAAAAATATATTGGAAATATATTGCTTAGATACTTATTCATCTTTTTGAAATAATAGTTTTATCATTCAATAGTTAGTATATTTATCTGAAACATGTCAAATAGGATGTGTGTGTGTGTGGGTGTTTATCATTAATTCATTCATATTCCTTAGTATTCATAAAAGTCTTTTAGCAGAATTCATGTCTTCCCTTATGATAGCTGGCTATTTAACTTTGTGGAGGTCAGGTCAAAAAAATTACAGATTTGGTCACATATATCTGAGAGATACATTCATTACAAATATATGGCAAAATATGAAAAAAACAAAACACTGCAAATAAGCATTTATTATATTCTCATAATATAATACATAATTTTTTTTTGTTTTTAGTTACAATCTAAAAATGATTAAACAAAGAAATATAAAGGATAAACTTTTTTGAAATAGTAGAAACATGGTTATTGCTAAAGAAATATAATCAGAAAATTGTCTTTAGTATTACTTAATTCAGAATCTTCAATAATTGGTTTTGCGAAACTTTTGTAACCATTATCAAAAGTATTATAGATATGCCCAAGCCATAAATACTTTTCACAATACTTGTAAAAATATTTTTTTAAACAACTCACTTTTAATGCACATTCTTACAAATACAGATTATTATATCAAGCTGATGGCTTAAACATAATGGTGTAACAATATTCATATACAAACACACAATTGACTTTGAATCTGCTCTTGATTTATATAACAAAGTTTAAGAAAAGTTTGTATCTTTCATGTCATCTGTGAACTCGTTAGTATTAAATAATGGAATTTATATAAAAATAATTTATATGATGGAAAGGTAACAATAGAGGGAAATTAATTAATAATACAAGATAATAGGGAAAAAAAAATACAAAATAAAAAAAACAAGTAATTTTAATCAATTATAAGAAAATTATTGTTAGAGGATCGATTTATCGTATTTTATCTGGAAAACTGATACTAGCAGGAAAAGATACTGTATTCTTATTTTTTTCCTTTTACTTTCTTTGCATTTCTTCATATATTCATATATATTGCTTACAATAATTCTCCTCATATACACTTTAATGCAAAAAATTTTAATGATTCCTTTATTTTCCTGACAGTTTCGACTGTCCTGCAGTCTTCATCAGAGCTTTCAAACATCGCCATTTTTTTGAGGAGAGTTATTTTAAGCAATATATATGAAAAGATACTTTATAGGTGAAAGAATAAAGATATGTTATAAATGCTAGATTATATTAAGTAGATCATTGATTTAAAGTAAATCTTGAAGTGAAAATATTTACAAAGTTGTCGATTAAGAAGATAGATATGATTTTAAAAATGCCATTTATTATTAAAACATTATAAAAATGTTCAATTAAAGGAATCAAAAAATATTTGCAAAACCAGGATTAAATAGTGATTGTCATATAATAAACAAACTTTGTTTTTGTTTTATTGATTACGTCATAAGGTTATGATTCTTTATTCTGTATTTTAAATGTTACTTACTGAAATGATAAACATGTTAATGTTTTGCTATCATGGAAAAATGATTTATCATACACAAATCTTTATTGTCTCAACAGATAATTAACTAGATTAAATTCTGTCCAGAGGTTTTTATAAATGATATTTAATCTCTGCCATAATGTATCAAATATTTAGGCAGTCTATTTTTTTTAAGGGTCCCTATTTATTTAGTGTTTAGCTTATCTTATGTATCTGATTTACATAGCAGACTAGATATTATTGAATATTATGTATCTATTGATTAACATCCAGATCACGTTTCGGAAGTGAGGACTTGAGTCAATTGAATGCAAATCAATTATTATAGAATTGAAATACTGTACAACTTACGATGCCATCATAAATCTTCATGTTTAGCCACATCTTTTTATTTTGTACATCTAACTATTAACATCTAAATGTTGCAGTTAACTAATGCAATGCAGATAAGATTGTATATTGTGCTTACTTTTATTTATGCTAAGTGCTATATGAAATGAAAGTGGTTACCAAATGCTGTAATATTTATTGCACTGTAAGAACTGATATTATTCTATTGTATGACATAGGATACAGTATTATCTTTAAGAAAATGAATAAAAATTGAAATAAAATTATTCTCTGAATATTTTTTCTTTAATTTTAAACTCTTTTTTTTTTTTTTGTTTTTATATCCTATATTTATATATTAATTTTTATTTTTATGAAAACTTAATATAATATAGATATCTACACTATATGCAAAAGAGAATTATCTGTATTATTATTTTGTCCCCATTAACACCACAAATATGATCGCTTTGCCTGCTGTATTTGTCTGGGAGAAGATATAATAAATATTTAATATAGTTTGCAAATGTATCATTCACTTTTCACTCTATTAACAAAGTAATGTTCTGCATTGGAATATGTATCTTCTAAGATTTTAACAGCAGTATTAGTGATGGAAAATATTTTTACTAAGCCTTTCAAAATAAATTTGTCTCTTCTATTTCTTTTTAACATAATTTTTTTTGAAACATCCACTTTTCATTTGTTAATTCAGAAAGTGGCTCACATATTTTTTGAAGAGTTTTTCCAGTGCCCTACATCATTAATACTAATTGCTTGAGAAAATGTTCTTTTTACATAATAGTCTTTGAAAACTGCAACAACTTCTTGATCCATGAATTGGATCAATAAGATTGAATTTATTGAGAAGGAGAAACCATTATTAATTTTCAAATTCAGTATCGTAACAACTTCTATAAGGTTTCGCTGTATTTTTGGTAATGTTTTTAATTGCCTAATGTTTTCACTATGCTAATTAATAAATAGTTGCACTTTACAATGAGCCACATTACTTCTAACCAATCACACCCTACTAAAATTATTACCTAAATCTTAAATACATTGAAGTCAGGCATTGGTTTCATTCTGGCATTTTTTGTCAAAATAGGAATGTTTCTTCATTGAAATTTTGTTGAGGTAAGTATTCTCCCTCAATAATTAATTTAATTCTTTTATAAAAGCAACAGCTACCTTTATTTTAGTACCTGCAGACATACAATTCACCATAACATAGTACAAGGCATAATCCTATATAAAATGCATAAAGCAGGCAGAAGTGGTATTAAATTGCAGCTTCTTACCCCTCTCCTTCCTTCCACTATTTCAAATAAGCTAGGCATCGTTACTATGATCATTATTTACATATATCTAACAAATACTAAAATTTCACATTGCATCATACTTCCTACTTTTTCATTATTAGATATAGTGATAGCAGATGAGGAATTAGATAAAATTTGCTTCCAGGAGAAGCAGCAGAATTATGCTGAGAATAAAAAGGAATGCTTGAAAGAAATCAGCAACCAAAGTCAGATCTATGTTGGGAAAGAAAGCTCTTACATGTCTCAAACTAGACAAATTTATAATCATTCTTTCTATTTATAAAGGCAGAATACTACAGTTGTATTGGATACCATTGATTATGACAACAAAATAGAGAGGTTCTGATAGTAAACCATCATGACAAGATGTCAAAAAATTCTATATTGGCTTCAAAACTAAAACTATAAGCATTACCTAGAAAGTTTCATAGATTAATTCTGAAAAAAGCAAATTGTCCACATATTTCAGCAACATTTCCACATCTCTATGATGTGAGAATTCATTAAGACCTCAGGTAATTCTAGAAATTCACTGTGTCAATGTTTTTTCCTCTGGATTCATAATCCTTTGATATATAAGACACTATTTTGTCAGGAATTCTATCTACTATAGGAAGTTAATCAAAAGTGTTCAAATAGGAATAACTGATATCATAATAAGCTTTGTTATGGAAAATTTATTTAATATACAGTACTCAATTATGAAGTATTGTTTGTTGCAAGAAAAAGATTAAATAAGAGTAATAGGCTAGAAATCAGAACAACTTTTATCTGTCAGGAGTATAATGAAACTTTTAATATGAAGCATAACAGCAACATAACTTCTAATACATAATTTGTAATTCTTTAAACAAAATCATGATATACCTATGAATTCACTATTGTCACTAATTAGCAGCTTTTACGTGGAAGAACGTGAAAATATTAAAGTCTGACTTTGCTATATTAATGGCACCTTTGTTGTATAGCCACATAGTAAAACACTTGCAAACATTTTGGATTCATATCAGTTACACATTCCCTTCAATTAAATTCACAATAGAACAAAAACAAAAGTTGTCAGATGATTTTGCAACAAGATTCCCTCACAGCAAAATACTATTATTATAAAATAGAGCAAAAGAAGCTTGTTCAGAAGCCAAATTAGGAGGGGAAAATGTTCATCATAGAAGAAACTCGTGAAAAAATATTGTCTAGTAATTATCATTAAGAAAACCTTCACTGGACAACAAAAAGAAACATTAGAAAATAAAACTGATAGCTGGTGTAGATATTATACAGGTGTGGCAAACAAACTGAAGAAAATCTACAATTAATATAATATCGGAGTAGTTCTTTCAAGCTGTAGCACAATAAAAAAATGTCTATTTCCTCAAAACCTAATTTTGGAGTACTGAAAAATATGAACTATTGATTGATAAAATATACGAATGTAGAACTTACATAAGTGAAACCTGATATCCCATTGCAAAATAATTAAAAGAACACCCAAAGTAATGGGTCATGAAAAAAAAGAGATGTCTAAAGTAGCAGATCATATGTATATCAATGAACATCTGGAAAAACAAGAATATTAGTGAAGAAAAAGTGAAAAGAAGAAAACTTAATGAAAACTGCTTGTATGACATGACTGACAATTTTATGAATCAACCTAGTGTAATAATTCATAATATTTGGAAACCATTCATTAGTCCACTTTTTAGAAATAAAAAAAGGAAATCAAAGAACCTTCATTGATAATTATATTAAATTTCTTCTGGCTGTTGTTGTTTTTGAAGAAAAGCTTGTTTGATTTGAACATCACTTTACGGTATTTATCAAAGTTTATGGGTAAAATCTTATGATAGGGTAGCAGCACCTGAAGACATAGGAGAATAATAATCATTTGAAATAGGTGTTTTCTATTCATCTATGTATTATTAACAGATGAATGTATTTGGAAAAGTATAAATAAGATTGGTTTTTTTGTTTTTAAAAATGAACTTTAATATTTCAGATTTATTTTTAAACTAGATTTATATATATAGTGCTTTTAATGAAACTAGTCTTTTAGATTAAGAAAATTTAATTAAGCATGTAAATTATTTTGGAAGTTCTTTTGTAAGGGCAGATCATAGTGTGAATGAAAGTTGGATTTTTAATGAGATCTAATTTAATATTTTTTACTCTTGATATTCCTAGATATATTAGTGAATGGTTAATATTAAAAATTGGTTTGCATAATGAAGTCTCGTTTCAATTTGTCCGATTCAGAAAGATCAGAATTAGAAAGCTTTTATTTCTTTTTGGATAGTGTTACTGCAACAATATTATTAATGATTTATTTTTTTATCGGAGACTTTAATGCATTTTGTTGTAGAAGCAATAAATTAAGGCCTAGTGTAATTAAAAATAATGGCATTTGTCTTTGTGAACATGAATGATTTTTGCGAACACATAGATTGATTATTGCAATCATTTTGTTTAGTCAGAAAAAAAGTCAGTAAATATTTGATTTATCCAGGGTAAAAAATATGGAACATTGTTGGAGAGATTCTAGATTAATATGCTTCAAGATTAAAATGATAATTACATTAAAATGGCTTCTATTCCAACCTTATTGATAAAATATGATATTCATTCTGTAGAGGCATCTGCTGATTATATTAAAATTTCCAATTTGAATTTCATATGTCTTATCATTAAAATTTGAATTTCTCTTAAAGAAAGTATTAGATATATAGATAAGAAGAATCCTGACTGACTAGTTGACAATGATTGCATTATATGGTGACTTGATTAAAAGAAAACATTTGGCATTACTTTGTAAGCAGTATAGGGGTTTAAATTTGAGAAAAATTAGCAACAATTTATGGTTTAAGGAGATAATTATCTCTGATAAATAACATAAACCTATTAAATCAGTTTATATGATAGTTATTGTTACTTTGAACAGATGAAGGAATAAGTATTTTGTTTTGAGTAATGATGCATGACTTCATTTACTAGTTTTTAATGATTATTTATCCTTCTGCTTTATTTAGATTGTTGATGATAGAAATCTTACGCATTTGGAATGAAAATGATGTTGAACAGAGATTTTTATTTTCAACTTTTTTTATTTTTATGATAATGGAAAAAATTATAGATAACTTTCTGAAATGTGTATCAAGATATGAACAAATTAAAAATAAAAGCAAAAGCTTTATCTTTATTTAGATTTACAGATCTGTATGCTAATAATTATGCTATTTTTACAAATTCAAAGTTTGATCTTGATTGTTCTTAACCTTATGAATGCAACTCATAGACTTTGGTTTAGAAAACTTGAATACTTTATTAATCAGTAACGGGGAAAAAAAAATTTAACTTGGAATCTAGATAACTAAAATTTTAAATTGAAGGAGACTAACTACGAATTGCTGCTATAATAAAGTGAAATAAAGTAATCATATGATAGATTGCTCAAGAAATCAAGTGTCTGTCCAACATCCTAATGGCAAAGTGTGTGTATATTTCATTCAATCAATCCAAGCTGAGTTTTTTTTATAATTATGTAATTCAGTGGAAAATCAGCCCGAATCCTCAGCTTTGAATCTGCTCCTCTACCAGTATACTAGAATGGACAGGGTGAAAAAATAATTTAATGGTTGTTGCTCGATGAGTCGTATGATTTTCAATCACCAGAAATAATAGGTTGAGCTGCAATCCATATACCTTAAACTCATGAATTCATTAGTCTACAATATAAAACACACAGGACTTATGATCATTAGGTGCTTGAAGTCATGTATTTGAACTGCAATTCAGGATTCTTAAGCTCATACGTTTGTTATTTTACCCATTAAGATGATAAATTATTGATCCTAGAAATATTGCTACTTTGATTTGAAATGTTCACTTTGGCTAATCTAACTTCGTGTATATTTTACTAAAAGTTATATCATTTGAGCACATCACAATATATTTATTTACTTTTGAACAAAAAAGAAAATATGAGTGATATTAATAATTTATCTAACTTCGTGTTTTTTACTAAAAGTTATAACTAATGTTAGAGTTCTTAGATAATAGTTTATCAGTTGGTTGAATAATCTAATGTCATACTTATCATCAATCACGGATTCAGTATTAAGTCCTGTATTTTCCATCTATTCTTCCATTTTTAGGTTACTCGATTATCCTTGAGATTATACAGAAAATTTTTTTCTTTCATTTTTACTATACCCATTATCACATCTTTCCTTATTTTTTTTAAGAATATACCTCTAATTTTTCTTTTTTATAATATTTTAATAAATCCCTATTATTCATCTATTCTGTTCATTAAAATTAAGCATTTTAAAGCCCACTTGGTTCTTCTGCTTTCTATAAAACTGATGGTTAATTATTTGATTCACTTTTTTTTCTTACTTTCATTCACTGGCACATAAGCAAATTTGCTAAATATTGTACTATATGTATTTTAAAATGTTGACTTGTTTTACAAGTTTACTCTTATCTAACATATTTTTTTTTTTTGCTATCTATTTACATAACTTTAATAATTTTAATCACTTTTATCTCAAATTTTATCAGTCTTTTGATCGTTTTGTTAAATTTACCCTTATTATCAATAATTACAGCTCTATTATCATATCTAAGGCATTGCGTCTACTTCCTTTAAAATTAATTTCATTGTCTTTCTAAATAGCATTCATTCATAATTTTTTTTTTAAAGTACAGTACATATATTAAAAAGGAAAATAAAAACCACAAGTAAACAACATTCTTATATTCACTTAACATTATCTTTTATTTTCTATAAGTATACCATGTCTTTAATAATAGTGATATTGGTAGTTCTTCAGTGTTTTTTTTTTTTTTTAATTCAGTGAATAATAATTTTATTATTTAATTTTTTTATCTGTTTATTTAATGTTTTTTTTTATTTATTATTTTTTTTTTTTACAAATCATTAATGTCTTTTTGATAATTATGTCACTAATCATTGTTTTCTCTGTAATTATTTATATCAAATTATTAGTGTATATCATTAAAGCATCACATGACCACCCTTTCTTTATCTTACACAAACTATTATTATTGTATTGAAAGCGTTGTTGCTTTTATTATATATATTATCAAAATGAATTGAATGTACATACTTTTTTAAATGTATTTTTTCAATGTCTATTTTTTAAAATTAGATTGGTTCATCATAATTTATTGTAACCCTTTTTGAAATAAAAAAAAAAGTAGCATTAATAATAATAATAATTAATGTGTGTGTAAATTTTAGAACAATTTACTAATTATTTTGATTTTAAAATGATAGTATACTAAAATAAAGCATTTTGCTAATTATTTTGATTTTAAAATGATAGTATACTAAAATAAAGCATTTCATGCAACTTCGTGCCTCCACCCGTTATTTATAAGTCTGAGTCATTAGCAATAGCAGATGCAAACAAGTAATAATACACTGAAGATGTTTTGTGACGACTACAAACCAATTTCTAAACCACTAGTACATTCTCATATAGAACATGTTGGTCTATTATTTTGTTGATTTGATATCTTGCAATGCTGTCTTTTAATTTCTGCAGAAAACTCTGAAATACTTCAGGACCATGTCTAATTATAGCTCTTCTTTATTTTCCCTGAAAACAGTCGTTGCAATTTTTAAGAATGTCTTGGAGATAATCTTTATAAAGTAATGAGATTTGCCACATTTAATTTCATTATAAAACAATCTTTTAGGAAATCCTGTATTGTTCATGTGTTTCACGATGCCAACCAAATGAAAATATTATTTTCCAACAGTGGACTCTAGTATCACATTGGTTGTACGTTTTTGCCATTATATTTTTCAAACTTTATATATAGCATCGTCCTAACTAGGCTCTGGTTTGAATTTAGTATATTTGTATTCATAACCTTAAAATAATTGAAAATTGCACCGAATTAAATAGCATTATAGCAGTGAAAGATGCAAAGCAGTGTTTTTTTTAGAGGAAGACCATTACAGCTATCTTGTAGCATCAAATTCGTACTATTGACAAAGTTTATAAATGGTGGATAGTGCAATATCAGATATGAAAGAAAGTGAATAACCAATGAATATCCTCTAGTCAGAAGCATCTTCTGACATTGTTGAATCATTGAAGATTATTGTTTTTGCCACAAAATGTTTTGTTATCTCTTTTTTGTCTCTCGCATTGTTGTTTTTTTATATTATTCCTTGCTGTCTTCAGTCATGTGGGTTAACGTCAGGTCTGATTGTTATGATTCATTCATCAGCTCTTCTAAATATGACAGTATGATTGTTGCAATCGCATTTTAATGTTTTAATTATATTCATTACATAATTCACAAACTGTTTATTTTTTTTTATTTTTATTAATCATGTCATATATATCTGTCAACTTTGGATTTGTCTGCTATTTGGTACTGATAATTTTTGTTTTACTTCCATTGGCCATATTAAGTAGAATAGCAAAAAAAATCATCAGTCATTTGGATTAATGTTAGTTCTGGTTGTGAATAATCCTGTTATGCCTTTATTTTTTCTCTCAACCGCCAAGCATGACAATATGATTGTGTTTATGCAATCACATTTTTATTTAATTCCATTTACAATGTTCTGACCCAACCTTTTCCTTTTTGTTTTCTACGTGTTAAAGGTCATTAATCCATGATGAGAATAAGTTTACTTGATTTGGATTCTTAGTTTGACCATGTTTGTGATAATATAATCAATAATGAATTGCCTTAGAACTGAATTTTGGTCAGCTTTATTAATTTTGTCTATCACAAATACAGAAGACTTAGAAAATAGTCTTATTAAAGCAGTAAAATAGTTGTAATTATCATCAATTATTAATAATGGTGCTAAAGCAGAGGAGTAGGATTAACAACAATAATATATATATATTTTATAAATTTGGGTACATGGAAGTGTGTGAACTTTACTTGATGTGGATTATTCAAGAAAGCTTTTATTTTTTTATTGGGTGGTATTATTGTATCAATAGGATTAAATGATTAAATTTTTTTTCTCGGGGGACTTTAACACACTGCAGAAAGAACAGTAAAAGTTTTTATAAATAATAGTATTGCCTCTGTAAAATTTATTGATCTGGTATTCGTGATTTTTGTATTTTTCATGAATTGATATCCAGCAACTCTGTTTAAGCAGAAAAATTGTTATAAAAAAACTTGGATGTATTCATGCTCAGAACAGTGACATTTTGTGGATTATTATACACAGGAATCGTTTAATATAAAATATATTAATACTGTTTATTTGTTTATGCAGATTGATGGATAGATGGCAGATTAATATGTTTCAAGGCTAAAATGATAGTTATATTAAAAATAGTTCATATTCAAACATGTTTGTTTTGGGAAATTTGATGATTACTCTTTGGAATCATTTGCTACTTGTGCCAAATTTAATTGCCAGTCTGGATTTTTTAAGTATATCCTGCCTATATTCCTTAAAAAATTGCAATAGTTTTGTAGTTAGCCTATCACTATCATATTTTATAACTTTTCCTAGTTTTTCATTTTTAAGATTAGAAAGAGCTTTTTTAAAAAGTGTATTAAACTGAATATACTTTTGTGAAATTAAACGAATCAAGAGGGCAGATATATGTTATTTGAATATGAGATAGAGCAGATAGCTGAAGGGAGATTGAAGTCTGTGTTCAAATCTTTTATATAATTACATTATTCTTTATGTGATGGAAATGCTCTTTCTATCTGTTTGTTGTATTATAGATTTAATGGATTATTTTTTAGATCTATATGTTAATTTCAAAATGCCACAATTATCAAATAATTATTGTTTCCAATTCAATCTACCAATCATCTATTAAATCTCTATGTTACTTATGAAACTCCACAGTCAATCATTCTTTTATGCCGAGAATGCTACCTGTTACTTCTTAATTCAATTATGGTATGGCCCTTGTCTGAGCTGTAATAACATATTTACTGTATCATTGTCAATCCAAATGAAATTTTAGTTTCTATCTAAAAGCTTAAGCTATTTAGTATTTGCTATGATTATTTTTATCGAATGAATATCAAACTTCTAATATATTTTGAATAAGATTATCTAAATGCAGCAATCATTTTAACTTTGAAGAATATTAGTCGATAATCCATCCAGTAATCTCCAGCTGTAAGTGATCATGTAATATTAATTTTTTTGCATTTTAACTTTTTAACTATAATTTATAAAATGTCATTGTTTTGAGCATGGATATATCTAAATTTTATTACAATAATTTTTATGCTAAACAAAACATTTGTAATAGTTAATGTATGTTTTGTGCAATAATTCAATAACAGTAAGATATCTGTTACAAAGCTTTGTTTAGCACAAAAATTATTGTAATAAAATTTAGATATATCCATGCTCAAAACAATGGCATTTTATAAATTGTAATAATGATATTCATTTCCGCATAAATGGTTTTTTTTTTCTATCAAGTTTTTGAATCTAATGTTCTCATTTAAGTACTGATAAAATGAACAGAGATACAGTTGTACAAATCAATTTTTAATATCATTAAATTTATTGATGCAACTTGGAATTCCAATAATAGAAGATATCAGATTAGAAAGTATTGAATTCAATACACGCTGTCTCGCTTCGCTCTATGATATTATTTTTTAATATTTACATTTAATATGCATTTAAGTTTCATTAGCCTATGTATTTTTTTTAAATCTGGAAAAATATTCGATGGTATCTTTTGTGCTTTGATAAATACTTTATATATTTTATGTATAATTTGTAATTGTAAATTGAAATACAGAAGCAAAAAAGAAATTTGAGGAAATAAAAAAGTGTTCTTGTTCAACTGAAAAAAAAAAAACAGATGTGTCAATATACAAGAGATTTGTTATATTTAATTTGTCGGCTTCGTATTATGTTATGACAGGCATGAAAATAATTTTTATTCACAACTCTGTATGTTATTCGATCAAATAATTAACATCAAAATATTTAAAGACATATTTAAAACTTCTGTTGCCAATTTTATTTTTCAGTTTTTCTCATATTTCCCAATTCTTTACTTTTTCTTCATTTAAGTTACAAATAAAATATTTAACAAGCCAATTTACAAATCTAAATTTCATTCTATACAACATTTTTGTTAGGTTAAATAATAGTTATTTTTGAATTCAGCATCTCTATTCAGCCTCATTTTTTTGGTTTGCAACTATTTTTATAAATGATATACCAAATTTTGTAATCATCAAATGAGTATAGCCACGATAATTTTGATATCTAGATTATTATTATTCTCTTTCGACAACTATTAAAATCATTACAAAATGCTATAGGGTTAGATCTTAAAACATATTAATTGGAATAGGTTGAAACTTTTGTAAAATATCAGACTTTTACCTTTCAAATTACACCATGTGACAATTTTTCAATTCATTATCTAAGATGCTTTATAAAACTTTAGGAATTAATTCATTTTCATGGTTTTTTTTTTTTTGCAATTCAAAAAATTATGCTTTTTTGTTTATTTGATATGTTAAAATAAATACTAATTTCTCAGTCTAATTGAGATCATTGTGTTGGCAATTATTCTTATTCACATGACCTATTAGATTTGGCTGTTCTTTTTTTTTTTTTTTTAATATTCGATTTTGAAGTACCAAAATCTTTAAAAACAAATATTTTACAGAATAAAATGCTTAACCTCCAAAACATCACATGATCATCATTTTCTATTCTTACACAAGCTGTTATAAGCAATAACTAACTCCACAATAGTTCTCCGCCAATGTAAGCCTTAGTAATCAATGGATGCAAGAAGATTTGTCCATAAAATCCCCATCTAGTGCCTTCTTGTTTCCAGACTAGTTTCTAGCTTCTGGCTTTCATCAGCGAGGAGCCTTGGATCTAAGAGCACTGCACCTATTTAGGATTTTATGTAACCCTCCAGCAGAGATATTGGATGAGTAGGCACTAGATGATGATTTTGTGCACAAACTTTCCGGCATCCATTGATTATGAATGCTTACACGGGGGCAGCTATATTGGAGAATTTGTTACTGCTTAGGGTGTTAGATTACTTAGAAAAAGTACAAAGAGAAATAGGAAGACATGCATTAGATGCAGATGTGCGGATGACAAAGGAGGCAATTTAATGATAAATGGGAAAGTCAAGTTTTTATATGAGACATAAAAAAAGCAAAATGAAAATGTTTGGTAGATTGCAGTTTATGGATAAGAGAAAAGCCAAAACAGTATTTATTTGTATTATGAGTAAAGGACAGGCAACAAAATGGGTGAGAAAGGTGATATGGTATGCAGAAGATTTGGTTAAAGACTATGTCAATATACTTATACAAATGATGGGATGATTGTGTTAGGAAAATTGTTGAGTGCTATGGGTGGCAAGGAGTAGGATAGAAGAATAGATGCATTAATAAAAAATAGGGAGTTAGAGATGGAGAACTAGTATCGAGAGTAAAAAGAGTTTAAATATATACAGAAATAAACAATATTAGTTGCGAGTTAATTTATGATAATAGCAAGGAAAGTAGTTTCATGTTTATGGCTCAAACAAGATCATGAGCAACAAGGGAATATATAAATGGCAAAATATGTTTTAGTCTGTAAATTATGTCAGGGAAGCATAGAAAATATCAGGCATCTATTAATTGAAAATGCCTACAAGCAGAAAGGGTACTAATAATGAAGTTGTGGGAGAATAAATATAAACAAAATGATTCTTGGGTTTTATGTTGGGTTTGGGAAAAGATAAAGGTGGATTTAGATATAAAAGCCATAGAGTTGACAAAGATAATGTGGAAATGGAAGGGAGTAGGATAGAGAAGAATATGGTACAAACTCAGGGTGGGGAATGGAAAGGGAATGCATCATGGGTAATAAGTTTCTCTGGGCATAATGGCCGAGAGATTCCTGACTTTAAGAAAGAAGCCATAGTACATTACATCAACATCACATTACTGCTTACAACAGGTTGTATAAGAATAGGTAATGGTGATAATGTGATATTTTGGTAGTTTAATACCATTTCTACCTATATGATTGTGGTGATTGCGGTTTTTGATAAATATACAGGCGAATGAGCTTGATAGAAAATATTAAGGTTTTTGTCTTTAGCTGATGTGATGTGATGTGATGTGATGTATTATGGCTTCTCCTTAAACGAAGTCAAGAATATCTCAGCAATTATGCCCAGATAAACCTGTTACCACTTTCTTTTACATTCCCCACTCTAAATTTACCCATAATCTGCTCTATCCCATTTCCACAACATAATTTTTGTCAACTCTATAACCTTTATATCTAAATCCCCCTTATCTTTTCCCAAACCCAGCATAAAAACCAATAATTCACTTTCTGTATAATCACTCTTTTCATATTTATTTTTCCACAACTTCATTATATGTACCCTTTCTGTTTTCAAACATTTACATTCAATTAACAAATGCCTAATATTTTCAATTCCTTCCTTACATAATTTACAAAATAAATCACCCATATTTTCCCATTTACATGTATATTCTTTTGTAGCTAAAGATCCTGTTCGAGCCTTAAACAGTAAACTACTTTCCTTACTATTATCATATATTAACTCACACCTAATATTCTGTTTATTTCTATATATATTTAAACTCTTTTTACTCTCCATACTATTTCTCCATCTCTCTAACTTTATAGTTAACTAAATATGTAAAAGATGGCTGCTGGAGGGGGCAGTGTTCTCAGATCCAAAGTTCTTCACTAATGAAAGCCACAAGCTAGAAACTAGCCTGGGGATGTTGGATAACTAGGCATTAAATGGGGATTTTATACACAAACCTTTGGAGAGTTTGCTACTGTTAATAAAATCTTTATGAGTCATTTAGAATATGAATGGAGATATTGTGCTTGAAATTTTTTTTCCTACTATTAAGATCTAGATAGTTTGCTATATGAAATAGTTCTTAGCATTTTGTAGTAATTGATTTTTCCATTTTAAAAAAAAAGATCATTTAAGAAATTTTTAATATTATTTAGAAATTTATTGTGATGTAAATATCTCCTTAGAAAAAGAAATGAGTTTTATTAACGTTATCAAATTATATTTGTATTATGTTTATTAAAATTATCAGTATTAAAAGCGTCAATAAAACTTTTCATTGTTATTCCCATTATATGGATACATAAGCTATGATATTTAGTCAGATTTTATCGTTAGTAATATGACAGTAGACAGTTATATCATTACATGTTTTACTCATTCAAAACTAAGAGTTCATCTTTATTAGTTACTTACACTGTCTCATGTTATGAATGTCAGTAAACGTACTATGAATGTAACAACAAGGAATGTAAAAAAATAATCTGTTTTACTTTTTCTATGCAGTCTTCACATTTCTTTATTAAATGTAGTTTTTTTTTTTTTTGCATAAACAATACTTATATGATATGTAACAAGATATGATCATTGTAATTTTAAACAGAAAATAACATACAATTTTATTTTATAGTTCAAAGAAATCTACTAGACAGTTAAAACTATAAAAGAAATGACTTCACTATATAAATATAACTATAAAATCGCAAAAAATGGAGAAACATCACTTTTTGTTTAGAATAACGTCTAATTAGAATCACTTGATTGCTTTCTTATAATAAGTTATTATAATGAAATAAATTTGCTGTTTATTATTATAAGCATTATTTACAATAAGCATTATAATATTTGTCTAAAAAATAGAAAAAAAAATAGCCATAAATTGCAAAAATAGGCAAAAATTATTTACATTTAGATTACAAGCTGCATAAGATATTGCTGAAAAAGAGAATAATATTTATATTATTTGAGCTAAATTCAACTTAATTTCATTTTGCAAAATATATACATACCTAGGAAAGTGCTGAGATGAATATCTCTTCAATTAAATTTTTTTATAAAATTAAAGCATATAAAAATTTATAGTGGTATCACTTAGCAGTTGTAGCAGTTTGGGTTTAATAAAGTATAATGCTGAGAATATAGAGACAGTAAAATTGATATAAAGATTTTTTTAATATTAACAATATGAGAAAATTAAAAGATTGACTATCTTGGAAAGATTAGACTTATATTTATATTTGATTCTACAAAAGGGATTACTAAATCGTAAAACTATTATACATATTTTCAAATTAATGAAACAATATTAGATTTTCTTCTGATTATTAATAATTCATAATATCTCTTGCCTTTCCCATTTTCTAAATCCAAACTGCTCTTTAGTCTAAAAAAAATTATTTTATTCCAAATTCAATAAAATCTTGCTTGTGAGGTATGCTAATTGCTTAAAAATCTTTACATTTTGTTGTGTTGGCTTTTTGTTTAATATTAATGATTTGTATAAATACATATCATGCATACTATATTATATTTAAATTCAGTAATTTTCATGCTATTTTTAATTTACGATTTTCATTATTAAACTTCAATGAATATTTGATGCTTATATCTAAATTTAGCATGTTAAATCATTCTTTTTGTCACATTCTTTCAGTATTTAAAGCTAATTGTAATTATTTTTATTAATTCTACTACTAACACTCATTAAAGCATTTTAAACCTTCAATTAAATATATTTCATATTAAAATAATTATTTCATAAGGTTTTTTTTTATGTATGTATTAAACTATATACAAATGTATAATTACTATTTAGACAGAAAATCACAAATAGTATTAAATATATAGCTTTAAGCATGTTTATCATTTATATTCTCTGCAATAGAATACTATGATTAGATGGCAATAATCATTATGGATGATACACTTAAATCATTAAGAAGGACTCATGAAAATTTATGAGAATTTTAAAGTTGAGATGATAAAGTAAATTATATTTGAAAAGATTACAAACTGTTATAAACGCTTGATTGTAGTATCTATTGCTAAGTATGTAAATGCTTTCAGATGGATGTCTAACTAAACACAGTGATTATGTATATATATATATCATTACTAATACATCATGATCATATATATTTCATTATATAAACTTGTTTTTTCTATCAATTAATTGTTTGTTTTTTAAAACAAGCATGTGCTTTTTAAATGTATGCACTTACGTGGGTGACAATATTTGAGAAGAGCAAGCTCTGAATATTTTCATGTAAAGGAGTTACATATATTTTGATTTATTATATATAATTTTTTTTTTATTTGAAAGATTTATCTGTATATATTTATTTATTTATTTTTATTGCTGCAAGGGGTTTAAAGGAAAAGTGTTAAAATGAATAGAGTGGCGCCTAATACCTGCCAATCTGTGACCTTTAGGTTGAAACCATTAAGAATTTTAGCCTCATTATGCAGTTAATAATCACGACATGCAGTAGTAATATTAAAAAAATAATAATAATTAAATTAAAAAAAAAAAATTGAATGTAAGTAATCTTTTTGATTGAAAGTACTGTTTTATTTAGGGAAAAAAAATCCTAAACATATTCTTAAAACACTGTATATATGTGCATGTTCTTATATTTGCAAAAAGAGAGAAAAAAAAGTTATATTAGAGGATACATAGATATACACATTTTACCATGTATATATGAATGGAAAGGATAATAGACATTAAGGGATGAACATAAGAAAATATTAGTTCAATATTAATTTTTGAAATATATTAAATGCATATTGCTATTACTTGCAGTAGACTATTTATTTCTATTTTTGTGCCATGAGATCTTAATACATTTAAATTGACTGCAGTTATCAGTATGTTTATTAGCTGTCAAGTTATTAAATGTCATTAATGACATCAGTGTTGTGCTTTGGAATGTTGGTGAGCAATTTATCTACTTGCTTTGTAATTCATATATGTGCATATATTTGAGAAGTACTTCTTGTAATATTTGAATAGACTTAATTACTTTTTATGATAGTTTTATATATGTAGAGTCTTTCCTCCTTAAAATCTTTATATATATTACTAAGGAATTTGTTATGTTAAAGTTGCAATATGAAAAATAAGATACTGTATAATAAGTTTTGTATTTCTATTTTTTCAGTCAGTAATTTACATATGTACAGTATATGCTTTTCCAAAACTTATTTACTGATTTTATTATAATTAAAAAGGAAAGTGAATGTTAGTAAAAAGCTAATGAAATTAATAGCAAAGCAAAATTTAAGACTGAATTAGTGCTTTATTGTGTTAGTTACTCAGTTAACAGTAATTCACCAATACCATGCTTCTTTTAAATTATACATTTTTTCTATTTTGATATCTTAAAATTTTGAGAACATTATAAAATTATTATATATTGTGTAAAAAAATATTTTTAATTAAATGGCAGTTAGAACTTTTCTTGGATAAAAAGAATAATTGTAAATGTGTTAATATCTACCCTATATATATATATAATCATAAGGGATGATTTTATATGACAGGAATAGAAGCAGTTCATTAAAAATCTTATATGTAAATCTATTAATAAGGACTACATTTTTTCCTATTTGTCCATTCTTATAAAAAAGAACAAACTGTTATTAAAAGTTTCATATAAAGGAGCATTTTTATTAAAAATACTGTGATCGGAAATTTTATTAATAACTATTTATTTAATAGTAAATTTGCTCTGACTCAATTACTAAAATGTAGTATGTGTGCATATTAAATATATATTAAATAAAGTACATGAAAAAAGAAATGTGTGTTTTATAATATAGCTAATTAGGATTTATTTAATGCAGGAAAAATAGAACTTGAATTTCTCTTCATAGACAAACAATACTCATATTATGAACATTTTTGATAACTCTTTAATTAAATATGATATGATAATTAAGTGCAGGTAAAATAAAACATTCAATCTCACAGAAACATCACAACCGTAATACAAAAAAACTTAATAACTTGCTCTGACCAATTAATAAAATAATACAATATACTTGTGCATATTAAATATATGTATTAAAAATGTTGTATGGAAGAATAAGATGAAACAAGTCCTAGGGGATTGGGTGTCAAAGACAACAGTCCCCTAATAGATGATAAAAATGTTATATCTTTTATCATCCATATAATTAATACAGTTAAATATAATCAAATTACATTTATACTTTAACTAGCTTTTAAACCTTTAGCATTAATATGCATTCTATTTAACTAATGTTTATAATTAAGATTCATAAAATATATATATATATTGGTGATGTTATTGTAATTGTTAATTTCTGAAAAATAAACAAATTTTTATTGTGTATTTTTCAATAATTGGGGATTAGGATAACATGTAAAATAGTCTTACCTTAACTACCAGCTGTATAGAAATACATCAACATATTAAATCATTTACTTATTTATAAACTTATATTTGTTATTATAAGTGAAGAAATAAATAATTCTAATCACTACTTTATGAGTATGACTACTGCACATTTATTACATAATAACAGAAATATAGTAATTTATTATATGTGAAGATAAAAAAAATCTAATCCACATAATAGTGGGATCTGGTCTCTAACCTACTGTTGTTGTAAGATGCCAGGGTGTTTAATGCAAAAGCTTAATGCAACTGCAAAGAAAAATAATTTTTTAATTAAATAGTTTTTTTTTTTTAAATAAAATATTAGCAAAATACTTACTCAATTTACAGCAAATAAGAAAAAGATTAAAGTGATTTTAATATTAATGAATTTAAAATAGATTTAATCACACCGATGAAGCAACATTTATTGTTGGATGTGGCCAATTTTTTTGTGTAGAAATTGTTATTGAAGTAAATTTGGTTACATTTTTATTTACATTGTCAAACTCACTCCACTCACAACTTTGACACCATCCACCTCAGATAAATACAGTAATGATTACTACTAATCATTTTCTAAATTAGAAATTATTTCTAGCACAGATATAAACTTTAAACCTCAGTTAAAGATTAATATATCTAGTTTTTTTAATTTTTAACATACGCACACATGGAGTTATTCACCTTTCTCTTTTCCATGTGTAATATCTTTATAGATATATTAAACAACCTTCATACTTTCCCATTCTTTTTAAATTCGTATAAATAAAGATACAATAAAAGACAAATGACCCCCAAAATGCTGAAATATATCTTGGGGGTCATTTGTCTTTTATTGTATCTTTATTTATACAAATTTAAAAAGAATGGGGAAGTATGGAAGTTGTTTAATATATCTATAAATTTGGTTACTGTGAGATTGAATACATATATTAACAAATGACATATCTAGTAAAAAAAAAAAAATTTTTTTTTCTTGTGCTACATTAAGAATATACATATATTTTCACTTTATATATATATTTTGATATTATTATTTTATATATATATAGTAAACTCTCTTGACTTATTGTTAGAAATAATATTTTGCTATTTTTTTTTTTTATCTTTAATTTTGTTTTGTTCAGTTTGATTTATCTGATTAATAAATTTAGCATCTTACTAATATTTCTTTAATCTAATTATCTATATCGTTAAATTTAACCATAATATTGACAATAGGTAGTCCAAAAAGTTGGATGAAATTTTTAAAAAAATATGATTCATATAAAATAATTTTTTTTTTTTTAAATATGGAAAAAGAACTTTTATGTAATATTTATCACTGGATCATTTTAATATTAAATATGTGTGATTAGTGAGATGATTCAATTTTTAACTGATTTTTTTTTTTTTTTGTTTGACAACACCAAAAACATAAAATAATTTAAATTATTATTTTTTCTGTCAAATTATTAATACTATAATGCCTTTAAAAAAAAAAAAAAAATTATAACTGAATTGTAGAAATAACATTAAATGATACTTTGACTTCAGAAAAAGAATATATCAAGAGATATTAAGTGATTATGAGAAAAAAATGTCTCTATTGATAGCAATTGAAGAAGATAAAATTACTAAGTTTACAGATTATTCTGTTTACAGTATTTGCTTATTGATGACAGCAACCGAGATGTGATAAAGTATAACCATATGCATAGAAGTCAATATGATATAATTATAATATTGGCCAGATAGATTTAGAATTTGATTAAAAACTAAAATGTCACTGAATTCAAATTTGAATTTTAATTTCTAAAGATTTAATAAGAATATATCACTAAACATCACATGATCACTATCTCATACTAGCACATAATTGTTATTAAACAAGGCAAAACTCTCCATACAGTAATCAATGGATGCCCAGGGTGGCCGTACTGTATGGAGAGTTTTGCCTTGTTTAAGAATATATCACTGATGATTATTAAACGATTATCTAAAAATATATTTTAATCTGAGGGCTCCATTTCACAGTGGAATAGTAAGAAACAAAAAGAGACCACTCTTTTCTGATGAATAAGTTTTGTTGGCTGGAAGTAATTATATAAGAGTAATAACGTGATGGGTATAAATTAATGATTGCAAACTGGTATCATGAAGCAACATGCAATAAATATGGGGAGTAATATAAATGGAACTCTAGACTATTTGTTCCGTCTGCGACAATTATTGAAATTTAATTGTTCTTCTGCAAATTTTGCTGATGATTAATAATGAAAAAAAAAATTAGCAAACAGTAAGCAGGCATTGCAATTGATTGGTAAAATTCATGAAAAACATGATCCAGTGCTGTTGGCATCTTCTATGGCGAAATAACTAATCGACTGAAAAGTATGTCTTAAGAAAGGCAGCTTTACAGTATTAAGTGTCTTTATTTTTCCCAAAGTATCGAATAAGTTGTTTTCTAATTAAATAAAGATTTTCCAAAGTTATTATTTAACATAAAAGTATATATAATCAGTCTATCTGTTGTTTTAACACAATTTACTTGCACAGTTCATCAGTGCATATTTCTGCAATCCAATTTAAGGTACATTTTTCAACTCTTTCTGATTATTTTTTTTAAAAAGATGTTTTAATACTTTTATGAATACATTTTTTTATATATTAATCTTTTTCTTTTAAACTAGTGAATCTCCAAACAAAATGTAGCATCAGTACATAGAATTAGCCTGGAAGTCGATTATTGAAATTTTAAAACTTGCATTGAGTTCACAATAGTAATTTTATTAATAAGAATAACACACATGACTTATTTGTATGTTTTCAAGAGTAGTTCCTTTTACCTACTCTAGAGCAATCTATTATAAGCTTGAATAATAATTTTAATGTAAAATATTTACAAAAGCATAAATGACTGAAAAAAGAATAAAATATAATTTCTATTAGTAGTTAAGAGCCATTGGTATAAAAAAGATTAGTCACAATTTTAAAGAAATATATATGTATTACACATGTTAAAAGCTTCTAAACAATTATGGATTGGAAAGCTAGATAATGGCTCTCAGTTGTAAAAATAGTATTAGCCAGAGTTTTTAAAATTGTTTTATACTTATATATAAATTGTGATTCTGGTTATATCAGCAACAAATACTGATTGAACGATAGGTGATAATATTATAATTAAGTTCAAGGATGAGTCACTTTTAGCACTAATAATAATTACAACAGAAGATAATGTCATAAATGGAAAAATAAATAGTTGGCATCAATGTTTGGTAGAGAATGGAAAATTGTAAAGCCAAAGAAAAGGTTGATATAGACGATTTAAGGGGATGCAAGAGATACAAGATGAAAATGTGTTGATAAGAAGAGGTAGTATGTTATCAGTGATGCTTGCCATATTCTAGTGTAATACTTAATAAGGAAGTGAAGGCATTCAATGTAAATATTTGTGTTCATGGTAACTAAAGATTACCTTCTTTAAAAGCACATCTTTATACAAATTACAAATGATTAGATTGCTCTTTATGGTTGCCTACTAATCTGCAGCTTTCAGGATTATCATTTATAAAAACATGAGTCTTATAGAATAAGACATTAAAACTATGAGAAGATTAGTAAATTTAATATGTATTTAAGAATATGTCATACAAGTTAAAATTAATTATATGCCACTTATATTTAGCCCTTAACATTTGAATTAATAGACTGCTAAAGTTGGTAATATATTCAAAATTAAGAAAATAATGATATTTCGTGTACCTTGTAATTCATTTGTAAATTACTTGAGTTTTATATAAATATGAACCAAGGCATAATAGCTGATGATGTTTCTCATTAGTTTAAATATATACATTCTTCTATAACTACTATTATAGGCTATGTTTATCATAGTTTTAGATACTTAGAAATTATTGCAACTTGCAATATTGCAAATAATTATGCACCTAGTTTGAATTGGCTGCGAACTAGTCCTAGGAAATTTGCATGATTAGATAATTCCAGGAACAGAAGAGGTCAACAGTACTTCCCTTGATTTTAAATTATGTCACAATGTGCAAAGCTGATCTTTAAGAAAGCAATTGTGGCAGATTTAAAAGAGAAGTCTTGACAGGAAAGTCGCTAGCACTGTTATGAAAATAGCCAACATCTGCAAAGCCAGAAGAACTGGATCACACGAAAAAATAGTAGCGAGCATTATAATAAATAATAAATTAGGTTATTCATTTTATTAATTAGGCTATTATTCATTTTTCCAAATCCATCTACTTTTGTGAAGATGGCCTCTATTTTATAATCAGATGGTTAATTTATGCGATTGGCTTAAACTATCATATTTCAAGGAGGTACACAACAATTCAGAAATTAGATATGAAAGTTAGAATTAAAATCCCAAAAATATCACATGACTTGTGTTTACCCAATGTTTTTTCAGAGCTGTCTATTTATTTCATCTTTTTTTTTTTTTATATCAATTGCAAGCTTGAGAAAAGTGCCCTCTTGAGCCAGAAACTAGTCTAGGAATATGGATAGAACAGCACTGATTAAGGATTTATTAAGCACTATATCTAGCATCTCAGTTTTGATTGCACAAACTTACACTATGTGACAGAACTGGAGTGAAATAGTTTGTTCATGACATCATATAGTTAGCAATGCACTTTTAGTTGTGATGGCTGTCTCATAAGACGATTGTACATTATTAATAATACTTTATTGATACATCCAAGGATTAGCCTAGGATAGTCTGATAATAGGGGTTTTAAATCTAGATTTTTAAAACTGGCATTGCTTAAGTTGCTAGAAAGAGTAAAATCAATGTGAAAATGTTAACCAGAAAGAAAAAAATCCTGTGTAGAGAAATATTAAAAACCACAGTGAATAGAAAAAGTTTAGAAATTATCAAGAACAAGCAAAGAATATAGATTATTTTAACATTTTTAAATTTATTTCTTCAAAATAAATAAATCCTTCCTCTCCAATTTGCCTTTAATGATTCACTTAGCATCTCATCAATTTCTCAAGCTTGGTCAGTCTTCATCTTATCTTCTTGTTCTTATAACATAAACAAACGCTTATTATTTTTATCATAAAAATCATATTTTGTTACCCTTTATGGAAAACATGTTTTTTCTTCAACAAGTATTTTTATGTTCCTGATTTTTCTATACAATATGGTGTTTATATATATATTAAAGCAAATCTACCTTTTTTATAATTCTTCTATATCTCCACATTTTTCTTGTAAACACATTTGTCTATGTTTATCAGTTTTTGCTTCAGTTCTCATTAATTCCCTCTACTTTTTTTTCATTTAACTCTGCTAATGTAAGGCTGAAAAAACTTTTTTTTTTCTTAATTACTATCAATACTGCAATTTCTTTTAAAACTGATTTACAAAATAATTTTCAGTTTTTGTTTAAATTAATTTTATCATTTAGTAGCCAATATATCTATTCATTTTTTTAATCTTCTAATCTCATAGTTTATAATCTTTTACAATTGTATCATCATGCTTGTGGTCTAAGCTAGAATTATCCAAGTGTAATTGGCTTCTGTTGCATGTTTTAATAGAATATGCACTACATAATTTTTACATATTTCAAAATCCAAACATTTTTTATTTAAATATTAAGTCTCATTAATAATTGCATTTGAATAAAGGATGGTAGGTATAAATTCCTGTAGTTTATTTCTCATTTCAAGTTATGTATATGCTGATATATTGATTTTTAAACATCATAATTATAGTGTTGATGTTTTTTTTTTTTTTAATGTATTCTTTTAATAAGTACCTCCTTTGGCCAATATTAAATTATTCCTACGAATCTCTAGTGTTTAATGTTATGACATATCTCGTAATCATTTGAAAAGTATTTTAATAAATTCTAGGTCAGCATTGAGATGGCTAATACATCCGCAAGAATTTAATGTTAAGATTGACAAATGATTTGTTTTTATCTAATGTCCTGTCCCTTGAAGCCATTTTACTTTGTTTTTTTATATATATAAAAGAATAAAACTTTTCTTGTAATAATTTTATTTTTTAAAATATGATAGATAGAATTTTAATAGGCTGTGCCATATTTTTCTGGAAATATTTCAGGAGTTTAATATTATATTGCTCTCCCTCTTTTTTTTCTTCTAAAGTACATATTAATAAATAATCTGTGAATTGTAAGCAGCTGACAATTTTTATATTTTTAAGAGGATATATATATTTGTAGGATAAAAAAGTTATCTCTATAATTAGTCTACTGTCGAAAGATGCTTATATAATATATATATGTAAGATTATATCTTACCTAAGGTTATAGTAAACAAGTTTGCTTATAAGATTATTGTATTTATTTAGTTATTTGATATGATGAATTTAAAATATTAACATCCACCTCCCCACTGCCCCAATCAGTTTTAATCTAATGCCTCTATTTAAAAAAAAAAAAAAATCCTATTTCTACTTTTAATATAAATTAAATTTTTAAATTGTTTTTTTTTTTTTTTGGCATAAAATTTAAATAAAAGTTAAATTATTGCATTACTCTAAAAGTTGATGTTCCAGTCAGTCCCTGCACATATTTTATATATTTTTATTTAATAGGATCTTATTTGCAATTTCACTTTGGTTTGCATTTTGAATTATTTTTCTTTGTTATTTTCAGTTTGATAAATAACTAATAATTAGCCCAAGGCAGAATTTGATTTTACTGCATTTCTGGGTTTATCTTTTTTTTTTTTATATTAATGTTTTGTAACTTCTATACTTATCTGTGTATATATATATAAAGATAGGCTGCAAATTTTAATCTTTTAATTCATAAGTCCAGAATTTGGGGAAATATATTGATATTTATATACTAATAATAGCAGTGTAGCTATAACTGCTTTTTTTTTTTTATATGTCATAGCATCTGCCGGGACGCGAACCCACAACCGTCTGCAACCAACTACTTGCTTGCAAGGCGGTTGCGATAACCTCTCGGCTAACAACACTTGACAGCTATAACTGCTTTTACAACTCACTTTTCAATAGTCTTCCATGTTTTATGAATCAAAAGAGTTTTTTTTTTTTACAATTAAATACTATGATCAAGGAATATACTTGATTGTGTATGATATTATTTTGCCATTATACTTTTTTGTTTTCAGAAATATTTGTGAAAAAAAAAAGTTTTTTTTATTTAATAAAAAGATTTTAGATTTCTAAAAAAATATATATTTCTTTTCAAATTATCAAATTATTTGATGTGATAATATGTTGGACTATTTCCATCATCTGTTATTGTAGAAAATTTTAAACTTTATTTAAACTTTTCAAATACAAATAGCTTGTTAGTAATTAGTCTACAAACCAGGACAATTCTGTCTATTGATAGTATAATGGAACTATTAATCATCTGCATAACAACAATATAATTGCAATGTAACTCAAAATTGTTCTAACAAAATCAAGGAATAGCCATGGGCTTGCTCTGTCATCCTTGCATGGCAACATTTACATGGAGGAACTTGAAACCTCAGCTGTAAATACTTCTCCATTTTTAGCGAAAGTGTAGCTTTGCCATGTTGATGCATGGTGAAACATGATTACAGTCATTCTGGATGTACGTCAACAACATATCTTCAATTAAATTCACAATGGAATCAGAATGAGAACAAAATTTGACATTCTTAGATGTTCTTGTGACAAGACCTCAGGTCAAAATAAAAATAGCATATTATAGAAAACCAACACATACTGGCATGTACTTGGCATATACATTCAATCATACCAGAAGAACAAAACATGGGATTATATTATCACTTTGGAACAGAGTAAAGAAAGTTTGTTCAGAAACTGGTGATTTGGATAATGAGAAGATGTATAGAGACAAGGTTGATTCAAAATATTTCTAAATTTAATATCTGAATATTGACTCATTATAAATCGAAAGATTTCGCGAATGTTAATGTTTATTAGAAATAGTGGGCTTAATCAGTGAAGTATTTATTAGCTTCATGCTCCCAAATCAAAATGCTTTAGATTTGCCTATATAATTAAGAAAAATAGGTCAGAGATAAGAGGGTCCCTCTTATCTTTATAAAGTCGAATCTTGCATTATGATTTGTAGAGGTCTCTCTTGCTAAAATTAAGCACTCAAGGCGCATGTACTAAGGTTTTAGCCTTATATAAGTATTACGTGCTGACATCGCGCTTAATAAGAATTAATATTTGCAAAATATATACTATACCTGTATGAAATATATTTTTTTTAATTGGTTGCTTTAATAATTTTTTTTTAAGATTTAATGTAAATTTAAACATTGCCAATTTATAAAGGATTGTTAATATTCACACCTGCGGCCCGGCAAAAATAAGGATAAGATTTCGCGGACGGCAGAAGTTTACAGATAAATTTTCTTAAAGATGTAACCTGCTTAGCCTTAGATAAGCATAATTGTTATAACTGACCAAAACAGCACACTAGTTATTGTGTATTGTAATGGTGTTGCTTACCTTCACATGCTGAACACAGAAAACAGTACAATAACAATCATTCTCATTAATGTGCTTGCATTTCTATGTTTATTATTTCATTGTTAAAACATTCAAGAATAAAATGTTATTCACCTGAATGTTGGGAAATATCATAGCTAGTGTAATCACATGGCAATGATTATGATAAATGTATTATCTGTATTTAATGTTAAACATACAAGATAGTTATATATATATATATATATGGAGGTTGTCTTTTGATAGTAGTAAGGGCAAAATAGAAATCGCGTAATTAATCACCGTACAGTCAAAAAAAAATTCGCCGTATTTTAAATCTGAAAAAATAAAACTAAACGTGTAAAGGTCTGAAGTTTTGATATTGTAATTTTTTTTGTGTGTGCTGGTGTGTTGAAAGGATCAAAAAATGTAATTAATAGGAAAAGTTTTTTTAAAAAAAATGATAAAATAGATATCGCGTAATAGAAATAAAGCCAAAAAAAAAAATCACAAAGTTATTTTTTGTTTGTTTTTATTTTTAAAAAAAGGTTAACAGAAATTGGTTTTAAAAATAAAAGTTTTAGTATATTAGCAGTATACAAATAAAACCAAAAAATATCACCTTATAGGCCAAAAAAAAAGTGGGCGTATTTTTAAACAAAAAAAAAAAAGAAAACGAAACTTGAAAAAGTCAGAAGTTTTGATCTTGTTTTAACACTTAAACAATGCCGTGATTGGCTATCAAAAGACAACTGGAGTTTATATAATAAAAAACCTTTTTTTTTTAATTTTGAATTTTTTTAGAAAAATAAATTTAATTCTATCTCTCCATAAACATCTGTGATAAATAGAAAAACAAATTAATTTCTGTATGATTGATTAGATTTCGTTTTTGTTCTGTTTCTTATTTTTTAACAGGGTACAAATGCGATGAAAAAATAAATAAAAACTGTTTATTAAACAATTCAAAACAAAACAACACTCTCCATATATTAGTGCCATCTTGTGCTAACTAGAGCAATCAATGGATGCCAGAAGGCTTGTGCATAAAATCCCTATCTAGTGCCTACTCATCCAATATCCCCAGACTAGTTTCTGGCTTGTGGCCTTCATCAGTGAGGAGCCTTGGATCTGAGAGCACTGCACCTAGATCTTAGGATCTAATGCAACCCTCCAGCACCCACCTTTTAACTCTATTTAACTACAAAACTATGAGAATGAAATTGAAAACACTATTAATATTTTCAATCCAAGCTCAATAGCTTATATAGTCATATGGGTCTGAACTCAATTCAGTACCCATACATTTTGGTGTCTTTGGCTCTTTAACAACCATAGCCACCACTATCCTATTAGGCAGGATTGGTGTTAAACCACTAAACATCACATGATCATTATCTCATACTAGCACAATAATTGTTATTAAACAATTCAAAACAAAACAACACTCTCCATATAGTAGTGCCATCTTGTGCTAACTAGAGCAATCAATGGATGCCAGAAGGCTTGTGCATAAAATCCCTATCTAGTGCCTACTCATCCAATATCCCCAGACTAGTTTCTGGCTTGTGGCCTTCATCAGTGAGGAGCCTTGGATTGAGTTCAGACATATGACTATATAAGCTATTGAGCTTGGATTGAAAATATTAATAGTGTTTTCAATTTCATTCTCATAGTTTTGTAGTTAAATAGAGTTAAAAGGTGGGTGCTGGAGGGTTGCATTAGATCCTAAGATCTAGGTGCAGTGCTCTCAGATCCAAGGCTCCTCACTGATGAAGGCCACAAGCCAGAAACTAGTCTGGGGATATTGGATGAGTAGGCACTAGATAGGGATTTTATGCACAAGCCTTCTGGCATCCATTGATTGCTCTAGTTAGCACAAGATGGCACTACTATATGGAGAGTGTTGTTTTGTTTTGAATTGTTTAATAACAATTATTGTGCTAGTATGAGATAGTGATCATGTGATGTTTAGTGGTTTAAAAACTGTTTATATTAATTAAAAGTTTAAAATCTTATTATTTTGTTATTACTAACTTTCTTGCCAGTCTAGCGCAGCCCCGCAGAAAACTTCTATGGCCCGACAGACCATGAAAGCACGTAGCACCTTAACTGTTGAATTACGAATTGGTATTAGTGGCTATTTCTGCAGCAGAATGGGAACTTTTACCCTGAAATATATACTATATTCTGTAGTTGAGAGCACTCATTGACCCCCCCCCCATGGCAGAATTACTTTCTTCGCATTGGACAACATTCATTTGTCAATCAGACAACAGAAAATATGGATTTTATAAATAACATATAAGATAATAGTTAAATAATAATAAATTCAAGTGTAAACTATTTGCCAAAGAACATTTTATTTGCTTCTTAATTTTGCATATATATTTTTATTGTTTATATTGATAAATTTTCATTTTTGTTAATTAAATTGATTTTTTATGATCATTAGTCGTTATTACACTCATTTATTTATTGTTCTTTCACATTTTTATATATATTACAACTGTAACAAATTCTATACGTTTGTTCCTAAAAAGATAAATAATATTATAAATGAATAAGATACTGGTGGAATAAATAATTTTATAATGTAGAAAAGTTTAATTACTTATTTAAAAACATGGTTTAAGTGCAAATAAAATTCCTTTATAATTTAAACTATATTTTAATAATCTAAAGGATTTAATTATTTATATTTCATTTCTCATTAATCTAAACTTTTGAGTTTGTATATATTTTTATATTCATGTATTATTATTAGCTAGCTTGACATTAGATAAACATGTTTCAATTTTAAACACCATTACATTTAGCAATCCCAGTGGAATCTGAATAAGACCTTTTACCTAAGCTAATTTTTATTTACTATTGTAAGTATGTTTTATCAAAATAAAATGTGTTTGTTACGATGTAATAAACTATGATTATTCTATCATTACTAAATATCAAAAAACATTGATTATATTTAATGTTGATATTTTCTTCATTTAAAAAGCATCAATATATTTGCATATAAATTATAATTTATTATGATGATTTATTTTCAGGTAAACGTCCATTTGGTGTTTCTATTTTATATATGGGTTGGGATAAACATTATGGATTTCAGTTGTATCAATCTGATCCTAGTGGTAATTATAGTGGCTGGAAAGCTACATGTATAGGAAACAATAGTTCTGTAAGTTTTTTTTTTTTTTTTATATATATTATAAAGCTTTTAAAATATGTAAAAGTTACTGTGTTTATAGTCTAAAAATCATGATTTCACATGTAAAAACGAACATTTATAATTTTATATGTTGCTAATTAAACAATTGTATTAAAGTTATATAAATATGAATTTTAAAATCAGTTTAAAAAAAGAATAAAAATTTATGGAAAGATTTGTAAAATGAGTGTTAAATAATGTATAGGTCTTATTTAATAATGTATTGCTAATTTTACTCCATTATTATTTTTGTATTATTAAATATGATTAAATTAATTTACTTTTTAACAAACTCATTAAATAATTAAGTAATTAATCATTCAGAAGAATTTTTAATTTTCTAATCTGTCATTCTACCATTGTGCACAAAAGTTCTTTAACAATATATTTAGCATTGATACTATAAAGTTTTTTTAAATTTTCATCAGAACATTATTTCATCTCAACCTTACTATATAACCATCAATTTGGCAAACAACACTGTTCATAAAATGCATGGGTAGTTGAGAAAGTAGTCAAAGTGTTTTTGCAATATGGTAGAGATGAAATAAAGGATGCATTTATATAAACCGTAAAAACTATAAAAAATAATAAGAAAAATATTATATATAACAGTTATATAAAATATGTAAATTAATAATTATGCATGGAAACCCTTTTCTGGCACTTGATTTTATGCCCTTAGCAAATATTGAACTTCTATTTGCACACAGGGCACTATTTATAGTTTTGTAATAGAAGTAAAAATAACAACAGTAACAATAATAAAATAAAACATGAATAAAATAAAATTATGACACAGCAATTCAGATTGTTAGAAATTCATTAAGAGTTGAAACAAAGTAACGTAAGATACACAAAATAAATGAAAACAGGTTTTATACAACTTTATATACCTGGGTCTCTTTTTACGCGGATTTATTTAACGCGATTCATGTTTCTCCGGAAGTCGAACTTCGATAATGCGCTATTACTTTAAATAATAAATTTTGCGCACTTACATCATATTGAAAGTAATAGCACATTATTGGAATTCGACTTTCATCTTAGTAATTTCAATATTTTCAGTGCTTTATAATAGTAAGATTTTATGCAATAATGAAATTAAAATCATGATTTCCACATTTTATGTATACACACATTAAATTTTACAAGATTATAATGTAAATTTGTTCAAACATTGTGCATGTTAATTTTACATTTTAAATCACATTCTGTTTTTGCTTTTTAAAAAAGAACGTAATCAATTATTAATTATTTAGTGTCCGCAAGTTTATTTTTAAAAGGTGAGTAATAGCAGTAGGCACAATTAAAATTGAAAATTAAAAAATTAAAGACAAAAATAAAAATTAATTTTTAGTTGTTAGATTAATTACTAATTACGTTGTCACCAGAAAACCATCAACACAACATGAGAGTGACGTTGGCGCTAGTTGTATTTCCTCTTGTGAAGAATCTGATTTTTTACCAGTTTGCAAACGAACCTGTTTATCGGCAAATAACGATAATAATTAAAACGTGTATAAAAAAATGTAAATTACTGTAAATTAAGCATAAAAATATATTGTTTTGAATAAAATTAAATATTATAGTTAAAAAAAGTTTGTCTTGTATCAATTTTTTTCAAATTTGAAATTTTTTATTAGTCATATTTTATTTCCTTATTTTTTTTTGCGCGAATTTTAAAGTAATTTTACGTTGGTGCTTTGCTTTTACACGATTTTTGAAAAATCACAATCCGCACCCTCCCTTTTTCAAGGTAAGTTATGTCTATTTTTGCACGATTTCCTTTGCGCGTATTTTCTGAGGAACCTATCTATATCGCATAAAACGAGACCCAGGTGTACTACCTTATTGTATAATTTTATTCATTTTTAACTTTTTGATAAGGGCATAAAATGATGTGCCAGAAAAGACCTTTTATGTCTAATTATTAATTTATATCTTTTATGTAGCTATTTATATATGATATTTTTGTTATTATTTTTTATAATTTATATGAAAAGAAATACCATCATGGGGCTTCCTTTATTTCCATTTTTGAACATAAAAGGGTATTATCAACTTATAAAAATAATTTATATAAGTAGATTAAAAGATTACATATGCTACTCCTCTCCCATCTGTGTTAAAATTGTTCTAATTAAAAATAGCATTAATTTATTTAAATACATGTATATGATTGAGAATTTAATATATATATATAATTATATTGTTTTAAATGAGTATATCATTTTTAGGCAGCTGTATCTATCTTAAAGCAGGATTACAGTGAAGGTGAAACCACCCTGAAGGATGCGCTAGCTCTTGCTATTAAAGTTTTAAATAAAACATTAGACATGACCAAGCTCACCTCAGAAAAAAGTAAGTCAGGAGGATGAATTAAATCATTATTTTATTTCATTTTTTTTTTTTTTTCTTGGCAAAGATTGTTGAATCTCCTGATTGTTAAACAGTAAATCTTTTATTGTCATTTCTGTCAGTTAGTCATGTATTTGAAAAAAAAAAAGAAGGCAGAGATATGTCGTGAATGAAATCTGTCATCAATGTTTAATTATTGTTTAAGGCAATTCCATCAGCTAAATATGTATCAGTGTAATTTATTCATTTTTTAAACACGAAGTAGTATTGTATTGAAGTTACAACTAGCATTCTTTTTATTATTATTTCATAATTATATTTATAAATATAGTATAATTGAGTTTACCAGTAAAGTAATAACACATTTCTGATAAATCATAAATTATATATATTTTATTCATTATAATTTTTTATTGTTAATTTTTAAAATTATTATGTGTGTAATGTACATAATAATTTTAAAATGTTTTATATATAAATAATACTGTATAAGTAATTTTTGTCTTTCTTTAAGCACAGTGCTTCACTTTTTGTTTTTTAGGTTTTTTTTTTGTTAGCTAATTAATACTACTATAAATAACATGAAAAAGAAAATTAGGTATTAACATTTCATGCAAAAAATGCATACACCTTTTCTACCATGGTGAATTCCATGAGCACCCATTCCTTTATTTTGAGAAAGTGTGGAGTAGTGGAACAAAGAGCACAATAATCATCGGAAAAGCCAAGATTTTGAAAGACAATGATTTAGCGCTATCGGAATTGCGGCAATGGATAAAGATTGCAACTTGTAAAAAGTTTGGTTAGATTTTTGCAAATCATTACACAATAAAATACTCAGAGAATCTTGAAGCTTTTTTGAAAAGCTGCGATGAGAGAAAAGTATATTTTTGATCTAAGCGATTTATTGGACAATTAGAGAGATTTAGAGATATTTTTTTAATATTGCTGGGATTATTTATTGCTTAGAAAAAAATAATTCGAGAGTGTAAAAGGTTATTATAGCTTTCACTTATTTGAATGCTTTTATTTCAATCATGTCTTCTTTTATTTTTTTAAAGCACCATTTGAATAATCGGTGGTTATTTACAAGTCTCATCTAACGAGTAGTTTAGAATTTTATTATCAGATTAGTGGAAAATTAAGTGAATTTAATTTAATCACGAAGGTTATCGAAGAGAAAAATTTCCTTGACAAATCTTCATCTGATTATTTTGATGAAAAGCAAAATTTTGAAATAGTCAAGTTATAATTTGAATTATTTTTAAAGCAATAAATATGTATATATAAATAATTTTATTCTAACAAGATTGGAAGTGAAACGCAATTGAAATTCTCACATAAATATAACAGGTAAAATATTTGAAATATTGAATTCCTCAACGAGTTGCTTATTTTTCAATTTCTGTGAATAAGCATTTGAAGTGAAAACTGGTTTTAAACAAGAATATGTTTTAGTTCCAGCTGCTTACGATCTTTTTTTGATGATAATATTTGGAATCATTTATAGGTGGCTTTATGAAACAGGCATCATGATATATAGATTTGACGGTTGAATTTTTATTTTGACTTGATTAAAAGCAAAAACTCGTTGGATTCTGGATTTACAGTATGCTGCTGATTGTTCTAGTCTTGCTATTTCAAAAGAGATTGTTCTTAATGTTTTGAATGCACATTATAAAAAACTTTAGTAATTAATGTTAAAAAAACTCAAATCCTTTATCTGCCAATAATGGAGGAAAAAATCTTCAGCAAGTTTTAGCTTGAATGGTTATCAATTTGAGAATGTGAGTCAAATTAAATATGTTTTAGTTTTTAAGGTGAAAAGTGGACTTACATATTGAGTAGCAACACAGACTCTTATAATGTGCTGTTATTGCTTTTAACAAATTAAAACATAGTATATTTCGTCATAATGATATAATTATTGCATTTAGTTGCATACAGAGCTGTTTATGGCAATAATATTTGGATCACCTTATTGATGTAACATAGGAAAATTTCCTTTTAAAATGTTCTAAATATGACGACTATAGATTATACAATCAATCAATGTATTTTTCTTAAGTTTACTGATTGTGGTACTATAGAATGTACTGCTGTAAAATCATAAATGAAATGAATGAATGATAACCCACTTTCTAAAGAAGTATTTTATATTCAACTTAAGCATGATTTGTGATATTTTTTGATTGCTTTTCATCAGGAACATGTGACAGGATAGAATACAATAGAGAGCTACAATTAAAGTCTTTATTGTAAAATATCAAATGAACAGAATAAATAGATTAGCGTGTTTTAAACATGGTAGTATTTGTGGGTCACAGATTACTTTACATATTCATCGTAAAACTAAAGTTTATTATTATTAATTGCAACAAAAAAAAAACCTATTCATGCAGGAAAATATTGTGTCAGGACTATGATTTATCAATAAAAAAATATGATAAAATGATAGATTGGAGGATGATGAAGCAGGGAAAAAATAACATTTCCATGACACTACTTCAGAACAGAAAAAAGGTAGATGATGCAAGAAAATATTAATGGGAACAATGGAATGATATTTCACTATTTTTGCTGTGAATTTGTTTAAAATAACTTTTTAATTGGCTTCTTGAAAGAAATCTCATTAGGATATCTTATCCCTTTGTAAAATATGAATTATCTTTTTCATTTCTATTTTTAGATAATATTGTAATTACTTCATTTTTGCATCATTAGTTTGAATAGGATAAAAGTAAAAAGTGGCTCTTGAGTGAATACTTGTAATCCAATATTCTTTATTGTCAGAGATCAATAACCATAATTAATCTGGGAATGTATTTGGCATCATTGTTTGATGTTCATTAATTATTTATGCTATGTAGTTAACTGTTATATTGGTTAACTTCATTGTTGCTAATAAAAGCCTATCACTTTCATTTAATTATATCTTCTTCCTTTATCTGCTTCAAGGATAATTATATTTTTTCATCTTTCAAAAGTTTTGTAATTCTCTGATTTATATATCTGATTTTTTGTTTGAAGTTATTGTCAATCTTATCTATAGTCTGGATTATTGAAATCTGTATTGATATTGGCGTTTTTCTTATGGATTTTGTGGTATTCAGATGATAATTTTTTATTTTTGTTTCAGTTTAATTTGTACACCATGTCTTTAACTTCTGCATTCAATCATGTCTGTCGAATTTGATTTTGAAAAGTAACACATTCTTTTATATATATGTATTTCAAAAGTTTTTTTATTTGGGCTAGTGGCTTTTAGTATAATGAAAAGTTAAAATGGTTTTTGGAGGAAATGTGCATTAGACCCAAAAGGTCCAAGTACACTGTTCAGAAAAATCCAGAATGCTCTTCACTGATGAAAGCCAAGCTAGAAACTAGCCTGGAGATAGATATATGGATAGGACAATACTGGGTAAGGATTTAATAAATACTATCATATAACATCTATTGATTACTAAAGCTTAAAATAAAATGGCTAAAGAGAATCTACTAATGTGTAAGCTAAGTTGATGTGAAGTTTTGTTGGTCATGTGATGTGTATATTGTGATTTTAATTAGCCATTGATTAGAATGTCTTTCCTAAAATATTTTTGTTATATCCGTACATTATTTTTCATGTAATATATAGTTTTTCTTCAGAAAATTTGCTTTTTATATATATTGCAACAGTACCAATTTGATTGCAGTTCAAATTATGTGTATTACAGAGCTGCACATTTAATAAAGTTTAATAAACCTCTCTAATGGATTGATTAGTAAATTTTATATTGTCATGTTTGTATGCACATATATTTAAAATATATGCATAACTTAATTATACTGGTATAAGAAATTAAAAGAAAATCTGTCCATATAATCAAATATTTGACCAAGAAATATATTATGTAAAATTACAATTAGTGAAATGATAAGCAAGAGAGTATAAGGAAAGAAAGAAAAATTAATTAAATTGTTAAGTTTTATTGCATGCTTATAATTTGTGTCGGTTAAGAAAACGTATTGCATTTTGCGACCTTTCAGATTTGCCTTTTTCTTGTAGTAAATTGATTGGCAAACCTAAATACATTATTAAAAATTATAAAGCAGTAAAATTAACAAAGTTAGAAAACAATTTCACAGTTCGGTCATGATTTTCTTTTATTTCATTTTTCTTTCTAGCCAGCCTAAATTTAAAAAAAAACCTATTTTCATGATCATTTATAAAATAGTTATATGAATATAGAAAATATCTATGAAAAAAGCATGTTGTGTAAAAAGTATATTAAGTCTATACATTAAGTCTGGATTATAAAGATGTTGTGTAAAAAAACATTACGATATATTAATACAGACTTAATGATGTGATAAAAATATTTTGGGGACATGAGATATAAATAAGTCTGAAAAACAACTGTAGTCAGATCCAGAATCGAAAAGAAAGCAGTACAGGTTGATTCCGTGAAAGAAAGTCACTACTTAAATTAGTTTCCCTCAGAGTAACTTCAGATAGGATTATTTAAAAATATTTTTGAATTGTACACCCAATGCAGCCAAAATGATGTTATTAGCTAGCAAAAAACTATTTGCCATGCATGTCTAATACAATGCCAATCAAAAGCCCTTGATCTATGCAGTTGTATCCGGAGACAAATGTTGAAATTGCATAGAATGCAACATGGCCTGAATATCATAAGTAGATCCAGCCATAAGGAGACTAATGCATACATTTCTAGTGGGATTCATCCTATCACAGATATCCAAAGATGGCAATCCTAATTTGAACTGCATAAATAAAGACTATTGTTGAAGATGTGTGCATATATAGAAAGCTTAAACCTACAAAAACCATGGTTTGAAACATTTTTATTATCTGGCAAGATCTTTTTTTATATTTAGCTATAAGACCTTAAAATTTTTTACATTTATTTCATTCATTATTTTGTATTTTTATTTATTTACTTCTTTATATAGTGATAGTTGCAAATGTATAAGCAGTAATCTCATATTTTATTTATTTTTTTGTGAATAAATTGTTATTTTTTATTAAATTGAAACTAAACAAAAATAGTAAAAATATTTTTGGAATCATTATACTTCAATGCTAAGGTTATTTTGATTATCATTAGCAGTGTTGGTTATAGTATATATATATTGAACTGTTATATTTGAACCCAACTTTGTTTTCATTACAGTATATTATTATTTGTCAGTGCATCCCTTATCCCAACTCCACCACATCACAACTATCAATCAGCATATATTCTATCATTTAACATTTTTGCTAATTTGGGATATACTTTCACATAATTATTCAAATTGTTCATAGAATGTTTTGTTTTTCACTTTTTATAGTAGATCCTATCCCTTTTCCTACTTTTAGATACAATCATATAGATAATACATTTTAAATTGTAACAAAGTACTAACTAATAATTCACTGGTAGCAATTAGCTATTGTCTACCATCTTTAAACACAACTCCATTATATATTTTACTAAGAAATCAGAAACCACATGATAGTACTCTCAAATTAGTAAAACTTTTTGAGATTTTCATTTTAAAGCTGGTAATAAATAATAAATTTAATCTTGGAAATTAAAAATTTTTAAATCATAAAGGACAAAAAAAAAAAAATTATAAATAAAAACTGTAAAATTTGCACCACACTTACTTCGTTCAATAGTGATGTAGATATTTCTGACTACAATCTCTATGAGAGGATATCCAAAATTAACCAGAATTGTTCTTTGGAGATCAAGCACGTTGTAGTACATGCTTCTGCTGCTCTTGCAGGGACCCCCCATGCATTACTCCCCTTTGATATCATTGAGTGAAGTTGTGGTACTACTTCGTAATTACTTTTGTTAAATGTGTCTCGCTTGTCAATTTTTGTAATAGCTGAAAAGTTAGAAAAACATGAAATTCTGTTCTCTGTTAGAGCAAAAAGTTGGGGGAAACAGTTACAATGCTTGAAACATCTTGCAAGCAAGTTGTTCTGGTAAAACATGCTTACAAATGGATTAATGGAAGTGTCAAATTCACCACATCCCAAAAAAACATGGCAAGTGAAATACAATGTCAGGAGATAATGATTTTTTTTTTCTTGATGACAACTGCATTGATCACTCCGAATTTGTTTGTAATGATCAGGCATTCTATCAAATGTTTGCATGATGCAGTAAAAGAAAAATGTCTCGATTTGTGACAAAGTGGAAGTGCAAGCTTCACCACGACAGTACACCAGCATACAACGTCTTGAGTGGGAAATAATTTTTAATTAAAAAAATAGCACAACCCAATTTGATTTTAGTTCATGTGACTTCTTTTTATTCCCCCCCCCCCCTCAATGAAAAAATGTCTTTTAAAAAAGTTTTGTGGACTAGGAAGTGATGGAAAAAATAATGATGGAGGCATTAATAAACATCACTTTGCCAGAGTTTCAAGACTTCTTTGAAAAATAAAAAACACATTTAGATGAGTTGTATCAAATAGACAGTACTATGAAGAAGAATTAATTTGTGACATCTAAAAATAAACGCACAATTCTTTATTATAAAATTTGTTTAGTGATGAATTTTCTATAATACATACTTAAATTAATATTAAGACAATAAAGCCAATTGATCATTCAAGGCTTTAATAGGTTTATAAATGTAAATGATAACAATCAATCCTTAAGTTAATAACAATCTCAATCTCTAAACAAGTTGCAATCTTTAGTGTCTAATAACTATTTCAGACCATATATAAAGGTGGTACCATCTTTATTGTTAAAAAGGTTGCCTTGCTTACAGGTTGAGATTGTTGGTAGCTTAAGGGTTTATGGTTATCATTTAAATTAACTTGTACATAATTTGTACACAATACTATTTATTTAAAAATGATGTATCACATGCACATTAAAACGCCAACTAAAATGAGAACCAAAAAAGGAATAATGCAGTTATGAAAAAGACAGTGAAGTTATAAAAAAAGACAGTGAAGTTATAAATTGAGATAATATTTTTCTAGATGTATTTATAAGTGAATGTTTATGTGGTCACTCGGGAAAAAATAACATTTAGTCTCTTTTCTTTATTTTTCTTGTATTGAAAATTTATGAAGATGAAATCCAAAAGGCTTAATGCATAAGTGATATCAAATTTGTAAATTTCAAGGACTCAATACTTGCCTGATAGAGCAGCCATTTTCTTTTGTGATACAGCTATAATATTTACACTATGGCTTGAATCCATAATTAATGATAATGATAATTGTGCCAAGATTAAAAGAAGCAATATAAAGTACTTTATTTTAAACAAAGGCAAAACTCTCCATACAGTAGTGCCACCCTGTGCTAACCAGAGTAATCAATAGATGCCAGAAGGCTTGTGCATAAAATCCCTATCTAGTGCCTACTCATCCAATATCCCAAGACTAGTTTCTGGCTTGTGGCCATCATCAGTGAGGAGCCTTGGATCTGAGAGCACTGCACCTAGATCTTAGGATCTAATGCAACCCTCCAGCAGCCACCTTTTAACTCTACTTTACTACAAAACTATGAGAATGAAATTGAAAACACAAAAATATTTTCAATCTAAGCTCAATAGCTTATATAGTCATATGGGTCTGAACTCAATTCAGCACCCATACATTTTTGGTGTCTTTGGCTCTTAAACAACCATAGCCACCACTATCCTATTAGGCAGGATTGATGTTAAACCACTAAACATCACATGATCACCATCTCATACCAGCACATAATTGTTGTAAACAAAGGCAAAACTCTCCATACAGTAGTGCCACCCTGTGCTAACCAGAGTAATCAATAGATGCCAGAAGGCTATATATGACTATATAAGCTATTGAGCTTAGATTGAAAATAATTTTTGTGTTTTCAATTTCATTCTCATAGTTTTGTAGTAAAGTAGAGTTAAAAGGTGGCTGCTGGAGGGTTGCATTAGATCCTAAGATCTAGGTGCAGTGCTCTCAGATCCAAGGCTCCTCACTGATGATGGCCACAATCCAGAAACTAATCTGGGGATATTGGATGAGTAGGCACTAGATAGAGATTTTATGCACAAGCCTTCTGGCATCTATTGATTACTCTGGTTAGCACAGGGTGGCACTACTGTATGGAGAGTTTTGCCTTTGTTTACAACAATTATGTGCTAGTATGAGATGGTGATCATGTGATACTTTATTTTAAGTTGATATCAAATCTGTATCATCCCCTTACCTGCCATAAATGACTTTCTAACATTCTTTTCAATGAATTCTTTGGTTACTCAATCGGCTTATGATGCATTACGTACCTGTTTACTGAAACAGTTTTTTATTTGTATTCTTCACCTACAAATTTCTCAGCCTTCAGTAAATATTTACATACTATGAGTTTAAATTTAGCACCTTCAGGAACACAAGCTATTCTATTGCAAATTTTTTTCCCCTCTTGATAATTTCATGAATAGAAAATTCACTTTTATTGAATACCCAGTCAGTTTTAACTTGGAATTTTTTTTTTCAGTACCTTAATTTTTTTTTATAAACAGAAAACACTTTTTACAGGCTTGGCGGAATTAATGCCGCTATTGACTTGTGTTCTGAGACCATTCTAAATGGACTTTCAAAATTTTTAAATTGGCAGAAGATTATGAGCTTGCAAGATTTAGAGAGAGTGCCGCAAGACAAAAAAATGGTTGCTACTGCTTCATTGACAATTAATATATACATGAATTTTTTTGAACAAGTTGATTAAAACTATAGAGTTTAAACCTTGAGGATATGAGATTTCTGTAAGTTAATGATATAAAGGAATGCTTGTGATACATCTCTAAAATTGAGTTGTCAGGATGGAGTATTTTAAGGTGGTTGGCAAAAAAAAAAAATAGTAAATTTATCAGTGTCACTTAGTGTTACCTTTTGATTATAATATTCTGTACTTCAGTAAACTCATTACACCTTTAGTTAGAGAAAACATAGGGAAGATAAACAGTTTACTACCAAATAGGCTCATCGAATAATATTCAAATGAGGAGTAAAATTGAATATAGGTAATGCTTTTTCTTTTATAAAGGCACAAAGAGTATTTTATTTCTCTTCACAAATAATCTAAATTGCTGATAAATACTGCCCTTTCCGTTCATCTCTTGACTCTTTTGAAAGTGAGAACAGTAACCTATCTAAAAAGAACAAAGTGATTAAAAAGTAAAAAAAATAGAACAAAACCCTGGAAATGATTATTCGTATCAATTTTTTTTTTAATAATGTTAATAGTATTCAGTCATCTCAAAATAAAACCAACAACAATTCATTTCACTTTTGTTCATATTAATTCTGCCAATTTTTCATTTTAATATGTAGAGAAGCCACCACATGTTTATACAAAAGGAAATTGTCATACCACTGCATGGCAAAAGGTATAGATATTTCATTTAAAGCTCAGTTTATTATGCCATAAGTTTTAGCTCACTACTACTGTTGTTTGTAGTTTAATATTCTGATGACATCGGATTTCAATTTTTTTTTTTTAACATAAATAATTTTGCTTTATGATTTAAAGTGTTGTGAAAAAAAGTGTTCAAAGTGTGATTGATTAATGTATCAATTAAAACTTAAAAATATTTTATTAAAAAAATAATAAATTTATTGTCTAATTTAAAATATAAGTTTTTACATTAACTGAATACTAACAGTTAAGATCACAGTAGTGGAAAAACTTGTGAACTTTATAACTTTTTGTGACCCGTCTTTAAAAAATGGTTTGATGTTAAGCAAGCATTGCCTTGAGTATAAATCATTGTCTAGACTAATTAGAAGTATTAATTTCTTTTTTAAAAATATCTTAATATGTAAGATGTTTATTATTTTATATTATGGTTTTCTTTCGAATATAAGTATGGACAGATTTATAAATCAGGGATAAGTATTCTCACAATATGCATATAGTGAGGATAAAATTAATATAAGGCTAAGCAAATAAATGATATTGACAGTAAGTTTAACATGAAAATAAATAAAATCAAAACTAGATGTAGAATATTAAAACTTTTGGATAGGAAGCTATAGTCAGCGCTTTTAGTTTTGAAAATGGTGAACTGATCATGGAAATAATTACAAAAAAATTAAAAAAAGAGAATTGCAATGGTTGAACAAGTTTGAATAAAGATAGGATTTTATTTCATAGCTTTGTAAAATTAGAACTTGTAAACGAGGCTTATAAAGGAAAAGTTAATTTCTTTTAATCTCACTATGTTTATGCTCTCTAGTATAATCTTTAATGATCAAGATGCTAGATAGTAGTCCTTAACAAATCCTTATCTAGTGTTATCCCATTCAAATATCCCTAGACTAGTTTCTCGCTTAGAGCTTTTGTCAGTGATGATTGAATTTTTGATCAGTGCATATAGATCTTTTGAATCGAATACATCTTTTCTCATGAAAGCCATAAGCTAGAAACTTAGTTTGGGGATATTTGGATGGGACAGCACTATATAAGGATTTATTAAGCACTACCATCTGACATTTGATTATTAAAGCTTACAGCAGATGACATAAATGTAATGGGGTTGTAAGAAATTGCTATTAACAAAAAAGTGTATGCAATCATCATGTGACATTTTTTTGATATAAATGCGTTTATTTAGATAGTTGTTTTATATGAAGCAAATACTTGAACATTTACGAGAGAAAGAAAAAATGGAATATTCCAGAGATGTGGGCAAGAATAGGAAAATTAAGTAATAAGATTAAAGACATGAAGGTATTGAAACAAGTAAATGGAAAGAAGAATTCATTGAAAAATTAAGAACAGAAATTGGATTGTTTTTTATGGAAACAATGTTAAAAGAAAATGTGGTAAAGAATGATTGAAATTGACTGATGGTCTTGAGGAAATAATGACTATAAGATTTTGAAGAGCTTTAAAAGAATTAAGAACAGGAATTGGACTCATTAAGAAGAATATACTGGAAGTGTGATGAAAGAAAGATTGAAGTTGACAAATAATTTTAAGATGAGCATTTGAAAGAAATACCCTGGATTTATGGGAGCTTTAACAAATGATATGATGGTTTTTGTGTTTCATATATAAAATTAGCATTTATTTGAATTTTTTATTATTTATTTGTTGTCGAATATTAATTAATTAATTTTTTTTTTAAGAATTTTAAACAAAGTTTTTAATAAATTTTTAACAAAAAAAATTATGTCAAAAGAATATGTAAATAATTAAAGATCTGTAAGAATGCTTTTTAGAATGATTTCAAATATATATTGTAACGGTCCGGAAAAAAGAGAGGGGGTTGCATCTATCTACGGTCATACTTTGGGTCTTCAGGGTAGGATGCTGGAGATGATGTGATGAAGTACATAACCAATGATTGCATCCTCCTCCAATTGGCTAGCTCTAAACCTATTTACTGAATTTAGATACAATTTAGGTTAGTTCATCCACTTCTCACCCATTCTGGTTCTGTTATGCCGCAATATTCGAACTCTGGGAGAATTTGCTTTTGACTCTCATAACAGGGATGTACTAATGCCAGTTGACAACTACTGCATCTCTTTATAGGTTACAATTAGTATGATGTATCTAGTAATGACCCAACCGATTTTCAATTCTATTATATAAGTATGGCGCGTGTGTGTGTATGTTTGAGGTTGTAGATTAATGAGTGAATACAAAGTTGATTTAATAAACTAGAGAGACTGAATTGAGATTAACAAATTCATTAACATTTATTAGAGAACAAAAAACAAAATATGCTTTAACAATATATAAAAAAAAATTATAATTATGGGTGTCAACAACAGACTTCTATCATTTCAGTAATTTAACAAGTTTATATTATGATGCCCATAATCCTCTGATAGAAATTCATGCTAATGATACTAATTATTTACAAAGTTCAAACAAAAATAAGATTGATTTAGCATAAACGCAAATCTAAGTAGCTAAATTAAATTTTTCCATTGGTATGTCTACTTTTGCATCATAGTCTAAATCCAGTGGTTTGTGCTTTATTTCTTTGCCCTCCCCCCTCAATCTATGTACAATTCCTAACGTGATAGTAAAGATCGTTCACTCGAGGAGATTAGTCATTTACACAGAACAAATATAATGACTGTTAATTATCATGTAACAAGCAACATAAACTGTCCTGTTATAGTGTGTATATTTAATGTGATATCATAATAAAATCTTACCTTAGAACCATGTGGTTAATAATCAAATGTCACATCATCGCTATGAGTGGAAAAAGACTAAACTTTATTTACAAAAGAAAATTTCATCTAAAATTAACCATCTCCCTTCTACTTTCAACTTCTATTTAAAAATGAATTCTCCCCAAAAACTAAATCACAAAAGTTTTAAGTTTCCAAGTATGAAAAAAAAAAAAGAAATGTAAAAAAAAAAAAAATTTACAAAAGTAATCATATAAATATGATTTGCGCTAAGGACGTATGCATACACAAAGCTGAATTTTTTTAAAATTCTTTATATATTACAATAATGCAAAATAATTATGTATAAGTGTAGCTGAGCGCTTTCAAGGGACACGGCCTTCATAGTCATAGCTATATTGTAACTAAAGAAAGTGGTTAACTGCAATGCAAATGACTTTATGTATTCCATTTCTTGGAGGACACATAATTAAAAATTCAGAATTCCTTTAAATCGATTTAATTAAAGTTGATGAGCTGGCAAAAGTCCTTCATATATATATAGAGCTTGCAAAATAAGTTCTTAACAAGCTTTGAGAATATCTCCAACCCCAGACCGGTTTCTGTTACTGGCGTCGTCAGTGAGGTGCCAGGATATTCAAGCATTAGATTAAAAATACAAGGACAAGCTCTGCACTTTATCTAATGTATAACTATTAAGTAGAAAATCTGAAATTTTCAGACATCCATATGTCTTCCAATCCAGCTATCTGACTTAAATAATTTATTAAATTAGGTCGTGACATCTGACTAGATTTTTTTTTTTTTTTGTAATATATATAGTTCATGCATTACAAATGGTTCTCCTTAACCAAAGTGCAGGTCACTCATTGCTGTCTGTCCATTGTACACTTGGAACCATTCTGCAGCCCTCACTCAGTCATACCATGGATAAGCACTTCATGTTGGACAAAAGATGTTTCTTCGGCATTTCAAGAGTAGATAAAGGAAATTTTCGTGCTTCCCTGGCAGGGAAAAGAACGATCCATCTATGACATCGGCAGTTTAGCCAGAAAACATTGCGTGGTGATTAATTATATATAACGTTTTTAAATCGGCTACAGTTTGCATTTTATAGATTTTACCTGCAATAGAAGATTATTTCATAGTTGTACTTTGAATACTGGCGATCTTTCTTATTCTTCAGTTCATGTTCGAATGGAAGTGTTATGATTATTTTGTTTATTGTCAGTTCAAAACAAGTCCCCGATTTTATCCAATCACATGAAATTCTCTATTCTCCTTTGCTTCAAATATTTTTTTGGCTTGTTGCAGTCTTATATTAAAATTATATATCTGAAAACATCAGTACTTTGGAATGGTATATCCATTTTCTATAGCATTCGAAGCATTTTTCTGAAGATGTTGGCTTTCTGTAGTGCATATGTAATTCGCAAAGACGATGTATAAAATTTTTTTTTTTCATATTGAGCATGGTTTCTGTTGCCTAGTGTATTAAAATTTTCATTTCCTTTTTTATTGTCGCAGTTGGTCACTGTTGTGCATGTTATGTCTAGATAATTGATTTAAAAGTCACGTAATAAAAATATCATTTCATTCTCATACTTGTTTACATAGCGACAACTTTGACCTTAGTTCATTACCATAGTTAATAAATGTCAGTCCACGTCATTGTACTGTTCAAACTAGTGATGTACAAGACAATAAAGACAAGTTCATTATTGGTTGATAAATATATTTGTACTATTTTTTTTTGAAGTGTTTAATTTTGTATGTTTTCATTAATTGGGATTTTCCTCATTATTTATATATATATATGTGAAAGGACTAAAAAAAATAGTTTCTCGTGATTTAATCTTTTTATTATTTGGTGAAGCAAAAGAATATATACATAACCCCGTATAGTTTTGTTTTGAGATAGTAAAATAATGTGTATAATATATGTATATCAAATAAAACATTTAAGCTAAGCATAAGTTTGGAATGGGCACAATTGGTGATACGAGTAGCCCTGGGTTAGTTTGGTCAAGCTTATAAGCTACCCTCACAATATATATATATTTCTTATACGTAGTTTGCCAAATGTACTAAATTCGTTATATCTTTTTATATACTAAAGTGAAAACATAAAATCAAATGTTGTATTTAATTATTTTAAAAACATGAAATGGAAATAAAATGAAAAATGTATGATTCAACTACAAGGACCTTTTTCATCTAAACTTCATTTTTGCAAAAGTTATTTATTTATTATAATACCAGTAAAAAATAATGAGATCTGACTTTTATTGAGCAAGGAAACTAATGAATTAAAGAATTGCTGGTAAGATGTCATTTTGGAAAATGTACTTGGGGAAAGCAGTAGTTTTCTCCAATTATCTACTCAGAAAAATATGCTTTTTTTTGTAATCCATAAGTATTGTTTGATGATTAGAGATTTTCAATTGTGTAAATATTTATAACAATAATTTAGTATATATCGTCTATATTCAAAATTTATTTTTTGTTTGCTTAGTAGTAAATATTAAATTTTCATCAATGATGATTTTGATTTTTCATTTGCTTTTGTTCATGATTATTGCAGTCATAACATGATGGTTTTTTTGAATTTATGAAACTAAACATTGAAAATAAGTGTAAAGTATTAAAGTGTCAGAGTTATAGTTGAACAGAAAGCTTATAAAATCTGTTCTTTTAAATAATTTGAAAATGGTAAATTGATGATGGGAATAGTGATAAAAAAATTAAAGTGAGAATTGTAATAATTAAATGGGCTTTTGTTTCCTCGATTTGTGAAGTTAGAACTAAGAAAGGCTTATAAAGGAGTCTATTTGGAGGATTACTTTATTTGAAGCAAGGACTTGAACATTTAAGAGAAAGAAAAGATTAGAGACTCCAGAGATGTGAAGAACGGGAAAAGTTAGAAGAACACTAAAAACATTGAGGTATTGAAATAAATAAATGAAAATTCATTGAAAAAAAATTAAGAATAGGAATTGGATTGAGCATTATAAAAAACAATTTGGAAGAAAATGTGGTGAAAGAAGGATTGAAGTTGACATAATTTTAAGGAGATGATGGATGTAAAACTTTGAAGAAGCATTTGATAGAAGTAATCTGAGTTTATGGAGAATTTTGGCAGATGAAATGATGATTTTTATTCATATGTAAAATTGGCATTTATTTGAATTTTTTATTATTAATAATTTGTTTGATTTTAACAATTAAAATATGAAGTATTCTGAAAAATTATCATTTAATGTATACATTTTTAAAAGCAAAATTGTGACCATGTCAAAAGAATATATAATTAGTTAAAACTGTGGGTGTATGCAAATGTATTGTTAGTTCAAGTTTAAAAATTCTTTTTCAACTGATTTCATATATATATTTCTTACACATAGTTTACCAAAAACTTTTAATTTGAGCATAAAATTGTGTTTAGTTGTCTTGCGTTGTTAGCCGAGAGGTATCGCAGCCGCCATGCAAGCAAGAAGTTGGTTGAGACGCGTCCCGGCCGATGCTATGACATATGAAGAAAAATTGTGTTTAGTTCATATGAGAGAAGGGAAAGTTAAAGGTGTAGCTGAATTTTAAAGTTTGAGGAAGTTAGTTCATTCTAAAAACAGACGACACATTTTAAATTCATTAGTCATTTTTATTCTGTATTTCAAATAAAAACATAGTAAAATCAAACATGATATTTATTTTATATTTTAAATGCACAAATGTAATAATATGGAAAGTGATCCAAATGCAAAGACCTCTTTGATCCAGTCTTCGTTTTGAGAAGTTACCTATTATTTTATTTATAATAATAAAAAAACGAGATTTGATTTTTATTTATAAAGAAACTAAAGGTAAAAAAAGATTGAAAAGAGATCACTTTTGAAAAATGTGCTCAGTGAGAGATGTTTGCATCCGGGAGTACACTTATTTTTATTAGTCGGTACATTTGGTGATTAGAGAATTTTTATTTGTGTAAATACTTTTTACAACTGTAGTTTATTTTATATTGTCTAAATTAGAAATTCATTTTTTGTGGCCTAGTGGTAAGTAGTGTCAAACTTCCACTAATAATACTATAGATTTTGGCACTTGCTTTATTGATGATTATTGCAGAGTTGTGATGGTTTTTTTTTATTTATTTATAAAACTCTGCTTGTATTAAAATATCTTCAATTTAAATTTCAAAATTAGATTCATCTTAAATTGAGAATTATTTGTTTTTTTTTTTCTAAAATTCAGAATAAAATGGTTTGCATTCTTTTAAATACAGTATTCTTAGTATAAAATAATATATGAATACATGTGTACATAGACATATTTTATTCTTTACAGTTGAAATAGCTACATTAACACGGGAGAATGATAAAACCAACATCCGTATTCTTCCAGCAAGTGAGGTAGATGCTCTTATTAAGGCCAATGAAGAAGAGGAAGCTAAAGCTGAAGCAGCCAAAAAGGAAAAGGAAAAAGATAAAGGAAAATCTTAATTTGTTTTACAATCTCAGGATAATTAATTTATCATAACGACTTTGAAATTTTAGTAGTTTTTAATTGTTTCAAGATTTTTTTTTTTTGATTTTGTAAATGTTGTAATTAAACTTATTTTACATAAATATATATAATTTTTGATATATTAAATAAATTTAATATTTTTTTTTCTTACATGTTAGTATTTGCACGGAGATGTGGAAAGATTATTACTTTCAAATATTGAATAATTATATGTCAACAAAGTATAAATCAAGCATTGGTGGCCTAGCGGTTAGCATAACTGCCTTCCAAGCAGCTGGCCCAGGTTCGCTTCCCTGCCAACGTTTTGACATATAGTTAAGGATTAAAGATATTAAACCCAAGAATGTAAATACAGCTTCATAAGTTTGTTTTCTGATATTGATTTATATATATAGTCAATATTGTTTCATTGTATTGACATCTCTTATTCTTGATTTGATTACAAAAGTGCAAGAAATAGACATTATTCATGTTTTGTTTATCTGAAGGGATTTTTTGTTTTTTAAAATTCGTAATTCAATTCTTTAATCTTAATGTTAGCGATAAGTAATTCAAACTTAAAATAAATGACAACACTGAAGGAAAATAGGGTTTGTCCTGAAAAGTATTATTTAACTTGGGATCAGTTGATGTTTTTTTTGTTTTAGTATTCAGTAATTGTTGTACTCTTTTAAATATAAATTCTTGGATAATCCAGTTAATATTTAAGTCATAATCTTTCTATGACTATTATTTATTATCACAAAATAGTTGTGTGTATATATATATACACACATACAAATTGAATAAAGAAATATAACTAATATAGGGAAAACTAGCACTTAATGGCTAGTTTTTAATGATTTTTTTTTTTATATTTTAGCAAAAGATATTAAAGATTAGTTGTAATTTTAGCTTTTGTATTTTAACAGAAACAAAATTTCAGGAAAGTCCATCTCTAGAAGATCATTGGAAGTTGCATCAAAAAAAAAAAAAGGTCACCACATCTCTTATTAAGAAAAATATGTAGGATTTTAAGAGGGATAAATATAGTCTAATACTTCACCCATTCTTTAATCATAGATATCAAAAGTTTCAAGAAAAAAAAAAGTTAGTAATATTTATGCTAATATTTAAATAAAAGTATATTATATATACTTCAAGCTAGATGTAATTAGAGAGGATTTGAACCCAGACTTTCAAGCTCCCTTTAGTCATCCACTCCGACACACATATGGGCAAAATATAAATGGTTTCCAATATACGTATTTCGTGCTGAACCAGCAATCATCAGTTGGTCCAGATCTGCAATTAATTAATTTATCTGGTTATTTTTATTTCAAAGTTGAAGACATTGTAATAGCTTTTATTTTTAAAAGTTTCTCAAATATAATATCAAAAGATTTTTTTAAGCTTTATTACCTAATGTAAATATGATACAAAGTAATAAAAGAAAACCTCCTAAAGGCAGTTTTAATTATGACAAAAGGATCTTTAAATTCTTGGATATAGTGGTTTTTTGTGTGTAAATGATAAAGAAACTTTGACTTTATTTCTAAACCTAATTTCACAAATATTTTATTTTGTGAAATTTCTGAAAGAAAATTTTATAATAAATCTCGTGAAATATCAAAAAAAGCAACATTTCAAAAGTATGTTAATACATTATTTCAAAAATGACTTCAGGTTTTATATTTAGCATTATTTTAATTACTGAATATATTCTTATATAATTCTGTAAACACTTCTTCCTCTTCCTTAATTTGCTTCTTCATATGCAAAAATATTTATTAATTATAATAAGAGTTTCGATTGTTCCTCGCAGTCTTCTTCAGATCTTATTCTGGGAGAAGTAGAGACATAGAATAAGATCTGAAGAAGACTGCGAGGAACAGTCGAAACTGTTATTATAATTAATAAATATTTTTGCTTAAAAGGTGTAAGAAGTTCTGATTATTTTGAAGATATATTGTTGTACTGAATATATTAAAATTATAATAATTAAAAATCAAAATATAAATTTAAGCTAGTATTAAATTATTATCTTTGAATATATTAGTTTAATTTCATTTCTATAAATATAAATTGAGTAAAAATATATTGTCCTGAGAAATAGAATAATCAGTCAGTTTTAATTTATTAAAAGTATAATTTTTGTGAAGAAAAAAAGTCAGTGCAAACGGCTATGAAAAATAAAAGAGTATAAACCTAAAAAAAAAGATTTATTTCTAGATATAATTTCCAATGACATTTTATGCTTGTCTCTTGAAATGAATAGCATAGAAATTTTTTATCCTCTGTTTTGGTCATTTATATATTTCAATTTCTTAATTACTTACTGGGTCGTTATTCTGTGTAGTTTGTTGCAGTTCTACAGTAGTAAATCATGGAGCTCAACATCTATGGATTGTGGTGGAGCTTTATCGATTCAAGAGCTTGTACTTCTTATGAAGACCCAAATAATACAGTTTTGATTATTATTATTCAATTTTTAATGTGATATTTTTCTTCATAAGCAGGAAACTTTTTTTTTAATGAATATTTTTTGTTGACAGCTGTCTTTAGCTGTAGAAACGAGCCACTGAACATGCACATTATCTACACAGTCACAGCATTGAGCTGTGCTTTCTGCCAAGTTTGAATTTGGTTTTTTTAATTACAGCTATTCTTTTCTTTTTAACCCACATACTAATTTCGTTAATCTATTATGGCAAAAATCAGCACTTGATCTCACTTGTAAGGAATATATGATTATTAAATTTCAGAATTGAGAAACTAAATAAATATACAAATAAATCTTAGCTTGGGTGCTGTTTATTTAATGAACTTTTTGAAACAACTATGTGAACAAACTTGCATATTATTGAAGAATGCTCATTCTATAAATACTAAGTTTTTTTTAATTTCTAATTATAATATTGACAATATTCATCATTAAATTTCTATATAATTTCAAAAATACTTGCAGCTTTTCATAAAAAAAACCTTATTTTTTTCAGCAATCTTATTCATGTTTTATATTATATTGTTTAAAAAAGACAATTTCATATTTGTTTTCAATACTTTTTTAATTGATCAAAATCAGTAAAGTGTCATTATCCTAAAACAATATTATGCTACTCAATAGTCATGTTTCTTATGTAAGACATATCCTGGTTCTAATTTATTTAAATGAAATATATCCCGTTACTGATTTTATAACCAGGACCCTTTTTTTTTTTGTCATATTTTTATTCTTCATAATAATTACTATATTGAATTTTGGTTAAAACATTGAATGGAAAACTGATTTTCTACCTTGATAATTATTCTAGCATTTTCCACTGTCAAAAAATTGAAATCACTTATTTCTGATACATTCCAATGAATTATAAAATAGTCGAAAAGTAATAACACTTTTATTTATCTAACTATTGTTTATAGTTTTTAACACAAATAACAATTTGATAACACAATTTAATGTTTGCAGATATATATACTTTTAGTTTGAATATTTTATAGAAATGAATATATATATATATTAATTTGTTAAAGGAAAACTATTTCATCAAAGAGCATCATTTTCAAACATTATCAGTCCATTATATAGGATGAATGTGACTTGCAATGAGTTTAATTTACTTTTTCTGATCCATATCTTATCCATATCATTTTAAATGTGTCTATCCATTTCAAAATTTCTTGAGATCATTTAAGAAAGACTTAAGTTCTTTAGCTATTGCTACTTCTAAACTATGTTTAGCCCAACTTCATTTGAGTCTTTCAATCATGTTAGCAATATCTTTTTGTTCTTTCACTTTAAATATCTCTTGTTAATCCCAAACATACATCTCTCTCCATTTTGCTGTGTGATTTATATTGCTCATCTATTAAATGTCCATATCTCAGATCTGTAAGCAAACATCAGTAAAACTTATTGAAAAATCACTTTTCAGGCACATAAGCATTTTTTTAAAAAAAATATATATTTCCACAAAAAGCATTACATCAAAGTTTAATTCTATGATTGTGTCCATTGTTTCTATCTGTATTAATAATCTGATTAAGATATCTATAGTAAATTTTTAATTCATTGTTATCAATTTTTATTTTCTCCTTTTTTGAAAAGCCATTGAACATTATTGTCTTTTTAAAAGTTATTTTTAATTTTACTTTTTTTTTGCTTTTATATAATAGTGCTTGTAATATTTCTTGTTTAGGAGAAATGGAATTTTTCACTGTTAATCTTAGTGTCATTAAGCAATCTAATCACTACTGTTATATAATGGATATATTCTTCAGAATTTGATAATACCCTGAATCTATATCTTGATGATCCAAAGTTTTAATTACTTTAGAAATATTTATAGAGTCAAAAATATTTGCATAATTTATAAATCCAATGCAAAATATCAATTAATTTTTTTTTTCTTAATACTTTGGATATAATCTATTTTAAATCAAGCTTGTCCTTTTGATTTAACTCTAGTTCAGTGTCCTCCAAACATTTGGTAGTGGTCTAAGTAAAAATATTAGGCAATCCTGATAGTGAACTGGTAGGTATGTAATTTCTAATATCTTCGTTTTCACTTTTTAAATGTTATTACTTTTGCATTCTTCTTCTACTTTTAAAATATCTGCTTTTTCATTCTTTGTAGATTTAATTGAATCCCATTATTTTTTTATTAAAATATTTGACATTCCAAAAGATAACTTTTTTCTTTCTTATTCTTTGTTACTGCACAAGTTTTTTTTAAATACAAGACTTCCATACATTTCATACCATTGCTTCAATCTTAGAAACTGATAGTATATATCTATTTGGTATTTATTTAGCATATGGATTTTTTTTTTTTAAGACAGTGTAATTATTAATGACTACTATAAAAGAATCTGTAGATTCCATTCAGGAATTAAGACTCAGTTTCGCCACTGAATCCATAGATTTGACAGTCATCAACCATGTGGTTCATGGTTTAGGTATAATGACTTCTATTTAGATCAACTGCCATTAACAGATGACTGGAACAACTATCAATGGATCTGAATCTGTTGAGAAGATTTCTCTAACATCTAACTAGATTTATTTTTGGATCTGGAAAATTAAATTTAGTTAATTTTTTACAAGAATTCTTTGGTTGTTTAAAGGAATTCCTGCTTGATCAGCCAGAAGTACCTTATTAAAAAAGGCCTGTTCATGTGAAAACAAAATTAAAAGTTTTATGTTTATAGTAATCAAAACAATTATAAGAAGTGTAAACATTTGATGTAATTCTTTTAATGTTGGCTTACCTAGTTAGTGAATTAAACTAAATTTCACATTGTATGCTATTGATGTCAATATTTAATGGATTTCCAATTTTTTTTTGTTTTATAGAAGCTACTAAATCTACAAAAAATAAGTCAAATATTGAAAATACAAACACATTTAAAAATTTTTTTCACTGTGTTGTGTTATTTATATGGGTAAGTGATCAGAATAAGAGTTTCATAACGAATTTCTATTCCTGGAAATTTGCAAGCACACAAGAATATTCAAGCCATTTTGCAATAACTTACACCAATTTGAAGAAATAAACTTTTTAAAGAAAAGATAAATAATATTTATGATATCGATGGTATGTAGTTTTATGATATCGATGATTTGTAGTTTAATGTGTTTGTACATATATACATAACAAAAAGAAAAATATACAAAATATTTTGTAATAGTTTTATTAAATAAAATTATAGCAATTGACAGCATTTTCTTTTATAATAAAACCAATCATAAGAAAAGCAAATTAAACAAAAAATATTCAATACATTTGTATTTACGAAAGTCTGTTTATATATAATGGTTCTCTGATCACTAACCCTAATTGTGTAAGTTTGAGTATTATCCCCAATTAATGATGCTTAATCAGTCTAGTTTAAAAAAAAATCGAATAGTAGTAAATGGACAGGAAAAGTTTTTCAGTATTGATAATGTTAAATAACTCAGGTTTAATTACTATATATAAAATGCTATTGGATTCTTCTTAATTAACTTGGGCTGAATTATATTTTGTAAAAAAAAAACCCAAACCATTGGAAAATCTGACTTTAAAATTATAAAAATGGCATTACCTGAGGTAATTATTATGAAAGCACCAGTAATTTTATTATTTATAATATTATTGATTTCTGGATTGGTCCTATGACTTTGCCATTTTCAAGAGATTTCTAAATAGATAGTCCTGCTTAAATCCAAGGATGAATCTTAACATTTTTAATATGTGTGTATATATATATAGATAGATAGGTAGTTCTAAAAACCATATAGACACAGTTTTTTGTTATTTAAAAAAAAAAAAATCAGCATTTTAAAATATTAATCAGCACATAATGTAAAAATATATACAATTGTAAAATATATAATTAATTACTAATTATCTGCATATCTGTCTATCTATATATAAAAATGAAAATACTTAATTGTAAATTATTAGAGAAAAAATATAGTTAGTAATAAATTTGGCTGAACGTTTTCGAGGAACCATGCCGAAAACGTTCAGCCAAATTTATTACTAACTATATTTTTTCTCTAATAATTTACAATTAAGTATTTTCATTTTTACAAATAAGGAGAAATTAAAACCACATTTACTATCTATATATATATTAAATAATTATGCATATGTGTATGAATAGTAAATGTAGATTTTTTTTTTGAATAATAATTCTGTGTACAAAGATTATTTAATTATGTGTTATATACACACAATATATATATATACAAATAGATAGTTATGTGTGCATATTTTAATAGTTTTAAGTAAATGTATACAATAGTCTTAAGTCAAATAGCAGAACTATTTATTTTCCGTAAATATAATTCAAATTTTAGATACTAAAAAAAAGACAATTAATATGATAAATAGGAGTTCCATTATTATAAAATATTTTTCAGCTAACAAACACTAGGCTAATAAATACAAAATTTATACATCATTTTTATAGAGGCAATGTGAAATATTGGCAGTAGAAAATGGCAGTATTATCCTGGGTTTTTTTTTTTTTAAATACACATATTTGCCTCTTAGTAGATGAAAAAATTTATTCAATAAATTCTAACCATTTCAATCTTTATACAAATTTAAGCTCAGAAATACTGAACCAAAATAAAACATTTTAAATTAAAAAAAATGGAACAAAAGTTCCCCTCTTTCACAAAGATTTAGCTTTATAGCACCTTAATTTGATAAAATAAAAATTGATAATTCGTTTCATTGCTCAAAAGTTAATCGCAATAATAAAATGCAGAAGTCTGAACAAAAAGTTATATAATTTACACATACACAAAATTTAATTAAGAACAACAGAAGAAAAAAGGAAAAAAAAATGTCAGAAAATATAATACAGATAAGTTAGAGTACATCAAAAGTCAATCAAATAACCTTACGACAATAGAAAGTCACCCAATGATTGAATAAGAAATGATATTTTGGTGCAAGTAACTTGATAAAAAAATATTTCTTGCACCATCTCAATTCACTTATGCCATGGCCACTGTTTTAAATAAAAGACTAGGAAATGTACAGGACTGAATTTAATTTTTTTTTTTTCCAAAAAAAAATTTATAAACAGTGACAAATATTTATATCACACACCTCATATTTGTTTTTACATAGATTTAAAAAAAAAATTTAAATAGCTTTCTATCTATATCCATGACAAGAATCACAACATGCTGTTTTATAATAAGAATAACTACACAAGCGGGCTTGAACAGCTAACCGACAATTCCGTAATTTATCTGTGCAGCTTGCATCTGAAATGAAATTTTATATATAATTAAAAAAAATAGACATTTTTTTATTGTTTGCATATAAATGAATAAATAAAACCGAACAAGGTTATATAACAACAAATATTGTATCATTTTTAAGTATCAATCCATTAGAGGATGAAAGTCTTTTCAAGTTTAATACACTTTCTCTGATCCTTGACCTTTTTTGTCCCCAACACACTAGAAAACTATTTCATCTACCTCATATGTAGTTTCTTTTTAAGTCTTTTGCAATCTCTTGGAACTCAGGTTAAGACTTCAACTAGCCATATATTATCATTTATTCTAATAATATATCCAGCTCCATTTCAATCCCATAATTCTTTCAATGAGGTCAGTGATATCTTTATTATTTCACCCATATATTTTTGTTTTTAATCTCTTATTGCTCCTAACATTTATTTCTCTATACTTTAGTGAGTAGTCTAAATTGCTCTTGGTCTAAGTATCCAAATTTCAGATTCATAAATAAGAAGTGGTAAAACACATCTATTAAACACATAGGCATATTTTCTTTTAATGTTAAGTTATTTCTATCAAAAGCATTCCATTTAATTTTTAATTCTATGGTTAATTGGATCCATTTTATTTCCATTTATATTAATAATCTAACCAAGGTATATGTAGTTTTATTTTCTTCTGAAAAAATCCACTGAACATTAGTTTTTTTAGCATGTCTTTAAATATACTTTTTTAATTTCATCTTGTAAATGATGCAACATTTCCAAAAACTCTAGCACTATTTACAAAAACAACTACGTCCTCAGCAAAATCTAAATAATCTTTAATTTTACTTCCTAGCTTCCCCATTTTAATGTACAAAATACTTTTTTTAAAAACTACTGTAAAAGGTTTTTGACATATGGAATCACTTGTACTGTACATCTTTTTCAATGTTAATCCTCTTGATACCACCACCTAATTTAATCATTGTGGTTGCATTTTGATAAATATTCTTCAGAATATGTTGATATCCCACATTCATATCTCAATGATACAATGCTTCAATCGCTAAAAATATTTATAGAATCAAATACCTTTCCATAATTTACAAATCCAAAATGTAATGGCAATTCATTCATCGGTTCTTTCTACAACTTCTCTCAATATTTGGATATGGTTCACTGTGCTAAAACTACTTAGATCCAGTTTGTTCTTTTGGTTGGTTAAAATCCAAAGTTCATTATATTTGAATAGGAATTATATTATTAATGATTTTATAGAGAACTGACAAAAGATTGATAGGTCTTCAGAAGATGTAAGGAGATACAATTGTTTATGGAACTCTTTCATATGTCATAATATTATCTTTCTTTTTAATAATCTATTTTTTCTCTTTATTGGAGAAATAACTTTTCTATCAATACTAAAATATTATTTTACGCTTTTGACACTTATAATTTTCCTTGCCAATTCACAATTATTTTTTTAAATATTGTTATTAATTCTTTTTAATACTATTTTACAAAACTAGAGACATTCCTTTCTTAATGGACCATTTCACAAACTTGTTTTTTTTTTCTGAATCATCTTCAAAATCTTAATATTTTACAATGATTTGCAATTTAAAGTCATTGAATTTTATTTGAAGATTAGAAATATCAACTGTTAATACGTTTTTCTTAATTTTAGTCTCTAGTTTTGCATTAACATGTATGTATTTTACATTTCACTAGTTGGTGATTACTTTCTGCAGTGAATTTAAGAATATTACCCTTTTGAAATATATATTTTTAATTAGTCAAAATATAAGCCAATTCTGTTGCATCTTCATTTGCATGTTTTTATATCTTTTTGGTTAGCATTTTTCTGATAAAATTCATAATATAGTTTTTCTGTGAATTCCACAAGTCTTTGTGTCCTCTCTCGTTTCTACCACCATAACTAAATTTACCTAAAGCACTTTCATCTTTATCATTTACCAATTCTGGCATTAATAACCTCCAAATCAATTTTTTAAATGTTTGATCTGATCTAAAGCATTTTGTACATCCCTATAAAAATCCTCTACTTCATCACAATGACAACGTGGTGATATAAATTTGAATTATCTGCATATTATTATAAAAATAAAGATATTTTTATACAAATCTATATGAATAGTAAATAATGATTAAATATAAAAACAAACAGCACTTTTAGCATGTCATAAATTTATAAATGTGTAATAATTATATAACCAAAGTAATCAAATGATTTTATTGCATGGGAGTTAGAGCAACCGAAGTGCAAGAACTGGAATTGACCAGAGGAGGACTTTGAACTTGGAATCTGACAATTTACCACTGCACTAAACCATGGAGAGAAATATCTGTATGAAAGGGGGGGGGGGAATAAAAAAATGTAGTTAAAAAGAAAAATCTAGATGTCACTAGAAGCTAAAGATTGGAGAAGATGGATTAAACTTGGAGAGACCTTCATCCTGCAGTGGATTGATAAAGGTTGATGATGATGATGAAACATTTGCAATAATATATCAGTTCCTCTGGCAATGGCAGTAAAATTTTGCTGAAAGAAACTTTTTCCATTAAATGAAAGTATTTGTTGCCATATAAATTTTTTCAGTTTTATTACTTTATAATTAAGTATGAATATATAAGTAATGTGACAACAAGCTAAAATATAAGTTTAGTATAACCTGTCTACAACAGTGATAAAAATTGTATGTCGTTTTTGAAATAAACAAATAATTTTTATTGTTTTGGTATTAAAGTAATTTATATCTCTGTTTTAAAAATCTACTTTAATTAAAAAAGAATATAGGAGTTAAAATTTTAATAAAATGGTACAATAGAACTTAAATGTAAAATACTTACCTCTGTTGTATTCTGGGCATGCCTGTGTGTTGCATGCTTGTCGGATAGGTGGTTTATTAGATTCATTACATTTTATAGTAGCTTTCATATCTTGATCAACGCACTTCACATCTCGGCTCTGAACGCCAGTATCACATGATTTTGTGCACTGCAAAAGAATTGTTTAAATGAAAATTATTAATTACTCTCATTCAAAGTTAGGTGCATCTGATTATATTTATGACATCTGATAATCTAAATTAATAGACCAGTAGTTTTTGAACTATGCATCATACATATATTTTACAGCTTTTTAAGCTCATTTTGTCATTTCATTCTGGTTTGCTTGAATACTACGAAATATTTAATATATGCACATATATAAATGGCAATAATGGAACTTTTTAATTAAAAAAAATTAAGGTGAATATTTTATATAGAGAATATTTAGTATATGTTTAAATATAACCAAAGTATGCATTTCCCTCATAATTCATTTACATATAATCTTGAGAATTATGAACAATAATTAAAACTGTAGTCATTTATTCAATATATGAAAAAGAAAGGAATATAAATGTTGAAAACAAAATTTGTTACAGTAAATATATATATATTTTAAAAAATTTAAAACAATTATAGGAAATTTGATTCATATTTTGTATCAGAATTATTTTTATTCTAATGTTAATTTTTTTTTACAATCAGTTAAATCTCTCATGAAGAAAGTGTTAAATTCTAATTGCCTCCAAATAAATACAAATGTCTAAACAGTAATGAATTCTACTAAACATTTCAAACTTTCTTGTGAGAACTATATCAGAATTAAGTCTGATATTCCTATAATTATTTTTTAAGCCCAACATTTTAATGCATAAAAGCATAAATTACTTGAATTTTCATATAATATCTAGTGGTGGTTCTAACCAAAAATAAATAAAAAAAAATTTTTCTTATGATTGTAATTTTGTATATAATTTTTTTTTTTTAACAAGTTGAAGATGTAATCATTTGTAGATTACCTGAACTATAAATATAACTAATTATAATGTAAAATAGAATTAATTTTGGATGGAATGCTTTTCGTAGAAGTAATTTAACATTAAAAGGAAATATGTTTACATATTTGAAAAGGCAAGTTATTAAAAGATGTGTTTGACTAGTTCTTACTTATAAATCAGATTTGGATACTTAACATAAGAGCAATATGTATGTTAGGAGTTACAAGAAAAAAATGAAATATATGAGTTAAGAAACCAAACATTCATCATGACATTGAAAAAAATTAAAATTGAAGCTAGGTTGGGCATATTGCTACAAATGATAATAGATGGATAGTTGAAGTCTTAAACTGAATCCCAAAAATTGTAAAAGATTTAGAGACTACATGTAGCTGGATGGATGAAATAAAAAAGTTTGCTAAGGATTTGAAAAAATGAATTAAATTTGGAGAGATCTTTATCCTGCAGTGGATCGATAATGATTGAAAATATTGATGAATGTAAAATAAGATTTATAATTTACACTTATAATTAGATATCACTAACAGACTTAACTAGGGAACTTAAAAACCAGAAAAATTAAGATAATGGTAGTAATTTAAGTGTAACACTAAGTCAAGAAAGATTATCGTTACTTTTTAAGGTATTTAACAGTAAACATCAATAATGATGTTCAATGATTTCAGGATATTCATTTCTTTTCATAATCATAAGAATATTAATTGTATTAAAAATATATATTCTTTAAAAATCTCAATTTGTAGAAACTTTCATGATAGTACAATTTTTTGGTCCAAATTCAGTCTAAAATTTACCAAGAACCCAATTGTGAAAGGTGATCTTTTTGCATTATATTTTTTTTAAATAGTTTTTTTCAACAGTAAAATTTGTAATTCATTTCGAATATATTTATGCCTTTTATTTGTTTAAATGTTAGAACAATGGTAATTCTTTACATGATTTCATAGTTATCAATTGCTTTACATTTTTGTTCCCTTTAAAAAATTTCCATCAATTCAAATCACTTGTTTGAAATTGTCATTAGTATATAATGCATTATAAAATTGTTTCTAAATATATAATAAAAAGATATAAAAAAAATATTTTATAATCAATGCTTTTATTTGGACGAAAAAACAAAAATTATTTCTTCAACCACAATTGGATATTTTATATTGAACTTGAAATAAAAGCATGGGAAATCCAGAAATTAATTAACTCAATCCCTTGTTATAAAAAACAGTGATTAACTTAATTAATTTCTGGACCCACACTTTAATTTCAAGTTAAATATAAAAACCCCTATTATGGTTGAAAAAACAATTTTTTTTTTAGTCCAAAGTGAATAAAAGTGTTGATTATAAAATATTGTTTATATTTAGTATCATTTAGTTTTTACATTAAGATAGTAAGCAAAGATCAATTTTAATTTTAAATGATGCTAAAATACTTTTAAGGTTGAAGTAAAATCATAAGCAAAATAAATAAATGTAAATAAGCAGTCGCTGACAAAGGAACAATACTATCAGGATATGGTGAAGGAGACTAGTTTGTTTATTTTTATAAAATGCCAAAATTCCTATGATGATGGATGTATAATGATGAGTTGATTGGCATTAAAGAAGTCGACATCTCACTGGGTCAGCAACATTATTTTTCCAACTCAGTGAAGATCGCTGTAGGTGACAATGACAAGGAGACGGCAGTAGATGGATGTTCATTTTATGAGAATGAGCTAGTACATTAAACCTGTTATGGAGATTATTGCTGGTCAAAGAGGGCAATGGGAAATCACTTTGCCTTATAATTCCCTTGGTTTTTTATTATGAGTGAATCATGTTTGATGTTCAGATCTTAGCTAAGGATGATTTTGGTGTCTTGCCTGACAGGAATAGACATGAGGCTATTCAGGTCATAAACCTGCAAAATCTCTATAAAGCTTGTTCATTAAGAGATGACACATTGAGAAGTGACATGTGGAATGTTAGATTATTGAGAAGAGCTGGGAAATTTGAGAATTAGAAAAGGAAGATAAGTATAAATAATATCAATGTTATAGGATTGAGTAAAATGAGGAGGGAGAAATGGGGGGAAGTAAGTAGTGGAAATATTTTATTTGGGTAGTGATAGACCAGTTAATGGAATTGGTGTTTTGTGGAAAGAAATTTGGAATAGTGTGGCAAAGGTAGATTGTATTGACTATAGGCTGATGATGATGAGAATAATTGACAAGTCCTAGGAATTTGGTAACTGTACAAGTTCATATGCCAATCTATTCACGATGATTGGAATGTTGTTGTGGGGAAAGGCAGGGAAGGAAAAATTTGTTGGAAATTATGGTATTGGAAAAAGAATTAGGTAAGGACAACACTGTAAAAGTCAAAGCTCCAGGTGATAGAGAACATCATTAAGTTGATTATATATTGATTCAGGATAGATACAAGGATGCTATTAAGGGTTCATGTGCTTTGCCCAATGCTGATATAAACTCTAATCATAATTTGGTTATGACTAAATGAAAGTTGAGTTGAAAAAGAAGGGTGGGGGATATAAGATGGGGCTTAGATAAATTGAGAAATGGAGGAAGAAAAATTTGGTTTAATATGTGAAAATAAAAAGGTTTGGTAAGAATGAGAGATATATTAATAGTTCTGATAAGTGTTGGTGTAGGATTAAAGAATGATGATTAAAATCAGTAAAAAAATGAAATTGCACTATTCGGTCAAAGAAAGCTAAATGACCTTAGATAATGGAAGGTATGTTGGAAAATTTGAAGTTATGGAGATGGAAGAATGTCAATACTGAGAAAGGCCAAGTGCATATAGAAAAATTAATAATGAGCTAAAAAGAGAAACAGATTTAGCAAAAGAAAAATGGTTGTAACAAGAATGTAGAGGGATAGAAATGCTTCAACAGATGAAAAGATATACTGTAATCTAGTATTTGATAGAATTAGAAATGACTCGGGAGAAAAAGACATGGTTAGCAAGTGAAATTGTGGGTAAGAATGGAAAGAGATCAACTGATAGCAATGGTATATTAAAAAGGTGGATAGAATATCCTCAGTGTCTATTTAGAAAAGAAAACTTAACCATGAACTTGAAAATGAAGAAGATATTGAAGTAGATGATAAAAGTATGGACATAGTGGCAGATGAAGTAATAAAGTCGATTGCACTAATGAAGAATGGTAAGGCTGTTGGATTTAATGCAATACCTATAGAATTTTTGAAAGAAATGGCAGAATTTGCAATCTGATATATAATGTGGGGTTTGGCCTGAAGATTTTTTAGGGGTATGATGATTCCAATTATTAAAAAGAAGAAAGCTATTAAATGTGAAGAGTACAAGGCAATAAGTTTATTATCTTGTATTTCTAAAGTTTTATTGAGGATTATAACTCAAAAGAATTTATGGGAAGGTAGAATATTATATTGAAGAAGAAAAGCTTGGTTTTCAGAGAAAATTACAAGAGATGCTATGGTGTTGTTAGAACAATTGCAGAGATATATTGAAAAAGATAATGGAATTAGTACATGTTTTATGGATTTGGAAAAAGCATTTGATAGAGTAATTAGGAATAAACTTATGACCATAATTAAAAAATAAGGAAGTATTTTGGAAAGAGAGAAAATTGATTTGGAATATGTATACTGGGCAAAAGGTAGACAAAGTGAATATAAAAAGAGGAATAGGCAAGGAAGCAGTATGTCACCTGTTCTTTTTAATATTTATTTAGAAGATGTTAAATAATTATTTAGACTATGGAGAAACAAATGGTGGAAGTAGAATAATAAAATGTATAAGGTTTGCAGATGATATGGCTCTTATAGCCGACAATGAGTGTTTTCAAAATATGTTGAATAAAACGGAGGAAGGATGTAATGAATGAAAATTAATGTTGAGAAGACTTAAGTGTTTATGACTAGGGAAGAATGCAAAAAGACTGCAGAATTGAAATCCATGATAACATACTTCAATTGGTAAAGAGTTATATATTTGGATAGTTGGTTGCATGAGGATGTAAGTGAAAATGAAGTTAAAAGAATAGCATTGGCAAAGGAGGCATTTATTATGAGAAAAAAATATTGCATGGACCTTTGAAGAGAGAATTAAGGAAAAGATTAATAAAGTTAAACAATTTGGAAGCCTTTGAGATGTGGTCATGGGAATGAATGGAAAAAAATCAGTTGAAAGTTTTGAAAAGATGAAATAAAGAAAGAAGATTGATTGAGGAAATTAGAAAGAGAAACTGGATTGGATACATATTAAGAAGAAAGTATAGTTTAATGAAAGATATTTTGGAGGGAATGGTGAGAAGAAACAAAAAGAAAGGATAGAAAAGATTGATATTGTTGGATGATAAGAGATGGAAAGAGTTACATGAATTGATGAGCTGAGCAATGAAGAGATTGGATTGGCAAAATAGATGAATTGGTGATATGACTACTCTCTGGGCCTATCCATGGAACAGAATATTATTGATGATGATTGCATTACTAGTGATTTATAAGAAATGTATCAAATTTGAACAAATTAATGAATATAAATATATTAAACCTGTATTTTAAAATTTTATTCTAGCTTAAACAAAAGCATTTAATAAAAAGAAATAATTATATTTTCCTGAATTTCATTGATTTTCCCCATGAAGACTGGCATGTGCGAACAGGATCTTTTAAAGATACTGGAAGATAAGGAAACGCAAAGGGACAAATAACATCAAGAGAAAGATGTAGAACAGAAAATTAGTGAAACTGACAATCTTGAAATGATACAGGACAATCTAGAAACAACACATTCTAATGATGAAGTTGAGACAAAAAACAGTGGTTACTTCGATGAAGATAGAAGCCTTATCGTTTGTGACAAATATAAGGGTAGATGGGGGCAGAACCAATATGAAGTGTGGCTTCGCCTCAGGGAATAGCAGATAAAGAAATTAAAATGTGAAACACAGCAGAATTATCTTAGAATCTTAATTAGGGGAAAGATAATTATAGAAGGAACCCTATGGCATGGCATTATTCATGGTGGGACACATTGGTCCACACCAATGCAGAGAAAAGCTTGGACAATTGGCACATCACTAGCATCAGCCACGGGTCATATGGGCAAGCTTTTTCACTGATACTGCCAGTTTGAACATTCAGGCTTTTAAGCAATTCAAGGGTTAAGAACCTAGGTTATTCTGAAAATTACTGATTAATAATGGTTTTCAAGTACAGAAATGATGCCTCAAAGATACATATTAAACTAAGTTATTGTGAATACTAGTCACGGAGGCCTCTGGGATGAGGCAGGATTTTTGTTGCAATTGTGGTTTAAATCTCTGTCGTTATTATAAATTTATTGATATATACTTGATAGAATCGTGAATTAAGTTTTCTATGACATATGAACTAAGAATCTAAATTCAAACAAACCAGAGATGATGAAGCCCACTGTGGTTTCAATCTTATGATTACCATAGATGTATCCATATACACTTAGTAAATTCATTGATTAAACTTTGTAAAACAAGATGTAAATTAAAATTTTAAACGAAGTCAATAAAGCTCTTGATAAAAAGAAAATGATTACACAGATTTTGTAATACCCATTATATGTGTATAAATGTAAGTAAACTTCAAATAATATTAAGGCATCAATCCCCTTTATGTTGACTATGAAAAATGAATTTGAACTTTGTTTAATATTTATCTATAATGATAAAGGGTCATTACATACAGATTTGTAAATAAATAAAAGATTTTGAAACAAAAAAGAAATGCATTTCAATTTTTGTTTACAGATAGATGGTTAAAAGTATACACATCTTTTCAAATATATTTAAGAGTTTTTATTTTCTGCTTTATATTCGAAATATAGTTATCTTCATTTTTTTTTTTTTTAATTTCTCAATTATCTTTTGCCAAGTACTATCCTCATTACTATATGATAGTTCTATTATTTTTATGAACATTAATTTGTCTTGTTAATTTCTTTAACACATTTTCAACAGCTTTTTTCCAATGCATTAAAAATAAAAAAATATGTCACCAGAGTTATGCTATCTAATGTAAGCCTTAATAATTTAGTTATTAAAGCTTACAATAATTAGAGGGGATTTGAACTCAGACTTTCAAGCTCCCTTCAGCTATCCAATCCATTTTATATAATCAATACCCATGACTGTATACATGTGAAAAATATAAATGATCTCCAATAAACGTATTTTGTGCTGAACCAGCACTTATCTGTTGGTGTAGATCATCATCTCACACACACATATATATAATCAGTGCTTGGTTTATATTAAGATAGCAAATCTTCAAACTTTAATGGATAGGCTTTAATCTTCAATTCTTCATGCTCAAAGTTTTTGTTGATGCCAATATTGTTGTCATACCCATGTTGACTTTAAGTCACTGATCTCTTATATGTAAGACTTTAATATGTCCATTTAAATACCACAAAGAGGGATGAGCAGGACTCAGGCTGAATTTGTTATTTGAATACCTGTGTATACGAAAGCTTACAATATGCCGTGATGAAAGGAAAAAAATATGCAGTGGAAATAAGTGTAAACTAGAGTCATGACAATTTATCTTTACAACTCTCTCTTTCTTTACATCGAAGTTTTAAAAAGTTTGAATTGTTTCTTTTTTATACAAAAATTTACTATACATAAATGATAATGAAATATTGAATTTCATTTCTATCATTTTCATTATTTCCAAAAATTAAAAAAAAAAAGAAATTCGTCCTTTATCCCCTTCTATCCTCACGCTATAAATTACAAAATGTGATACATTGTGCCTTTCTTCTTTCAAACATCATTTAACATAACACAAGGTATAATAGTCTTACTTGATATATCAATATCCACACCTGCCTTCTTGTGAAATTAATTATTTAATGTTCATATATATATATTCCATACACAATCTATTTTTTTCCATTTCCTAACATTAATTCATTCTATCATATTTATACTTTAAATGTCTCAACATCTTTTATTATTCTAATTACACACTCTAAATGTACATTTTTTTTCTTCTAAATTTTAACTGTTCTTGCATAAATATATCTAGCTGAAATTATTTGATTAAAACTTTTAATTTTTTTTTTAAGTGTCATAGCATCACCGGGCGCGAACTCACAACCCCGGCAACTGCCTGCAAGTGCAAGACAGTCGGCTGACCTCGACCACCAATGCAAGACAAACTTTTGGTCATAGTCTTTGTATTTTATTGCATTAATTTTAAAAATAATTAAAAACAGATTAAATTGAATTCTCTGCTTAATTTTAACAATATTTTATAACCAGTAATTTTCGACCTGAATATTTATTAATCACATCATCAATTCATGTCTAATTGGCCTTTTTTTTTTTTTTCCTGAAGCTATTATTTATGTAAAAAAAAAAAAAAATCAAATAGCAATTCTTTAAAAAAAAAAAAAGTTGTGTAATATTGACAATTTCTAATGAATACTTTTAATTTATTTAAAGTCACATTTTACATTAATTGTAAAAAGTTTTGCAGACTGTAATTGGATTTTTATATTAAAATGCAATATACCTATATTTTCATATGTTAAAAGCGTTGGCCGGGAAGAGGGACAACTGCTTGGAAAGCAACTATGCTAACCTCTAGGCCACCAACTCTTGACAATATATATATTTTAATTTTGAAAAATACATTTTTGACTGCTTAAAAAGTAAATTTTATTTATAACTGATACCTAAATATTTTTTTTTTCTTATTTCAAGCAAACCATAATTTGGTTTATTATAAAAACTTTGTTAATGGATATATCGACTTAATTAATTTTAGCAGCATTTATACAAAATAATGTATGGCTTATATATATAAAAACTAAAAGAACTTCTATAATAATTACATAGTACAAATTGTCTTAATAGAAGGTTATCATTTTTTAACTTTGCATTAAATTAACTTTCAATATATTAATTAAACATATTCATTTAAAATGAATTATTTAATATGCTTTTTTATTATTTCATTCTTACCTCTCCCCATTCTGTCATATACCATTCTGGTTCACAAGGTTTTTCATGACATTCTCTTTCAGTTAATGGCTTTTTTAACCCGTGGCAATTAATATCCAGTGCTCTCCTAAACTGACCTCGACCATGGGTGACACACACAACATCTCTTGACTGGGTGCCATTACCACAGGATGCAGAACACTGGAAATAAATGTGTTTTAATAAAAATATTTCATAAAGAAAAATGAAATATATACATTAATGTTTGGTATATGTAGGTAGATATATGGGAATGAAAAGATCGAGAGATTAAAATGATCCTAATATATTTGTCATTATATTTGAAGTCTATAAATCTATGTTTAACAATCAATATTTTGATGTGATTAATAATTTCTAAATTAAAAAAAATGTATATTACTGTGTGACAATCAATTGGTTGTTATAGTTATATAAATGTGTTTTCTTTTTAAAGTAATATATATATGCCTTGGTAATAGCTGTTTGAAATTTCCTGCAGATCTGATGTAATATCATTTGTCAATTTCTAAATAGTCAGGACTATCCAAATGATTATTTTACTTGTAAATGGAAAAAGAAAAGAAAGAGATTGTCTACATTTTATCTCACTACAATTCAAACAAAAATTGTCATACTACTTGGAGAGAAGAATTTTATTAAAATTTTTACCACCACAATTTATTGATAATGTAATTATATTTATTTATCATATCAAAACATACTATGCATATGGAGAAAAGATAAACTTGTATGGTAATTAAAAAATGAAATAAACTTAACTGTGTTTGTCCTGGTGAAAATGGCATTTTTAAAAATCCTTATCATTTGCCCACTGCTATTGTTGAGACAATTGTTAAAGAAATATATTTTTTTTCCATATGTCGTAGCATCGGTCAGGACGCGAACCCACAACCGTCTGCAACCAACTACTTGCTTGCAAGGCGGTTGCGATGACCTCTCGGCTAACAAAGCTTAAACCTTAAAGAATGAGCATAAAAGTGTCTGAAAGAGAATTCTAAAACTCTGAATGTATAATTTGAATTTCTGTTTTTTGTATATGTATATATAAACGTGCATGTATTCATATTATATGAACTTATAAGTAATAGGAATCATTTCTTTGCAATAAAGAGAATCCATTTACAATAATAAAAAAACAATGTTTATGCTTATGACTTTTATCAGAAAGTTATAGGAAGTAGTACCAAATCTGTTCTAGTAAGAATAACTTGCTTATATTTTCCATTATGTAATGTGAATTCTTATTTTACCTTTTTTTTTTTAAAAGGGTTTATTTTGTATTTATAAAGATTTGTTTGATTCGACACAGTTTTCATGTATACATTACATATATGCAAACTGAATATATTTTAAAAAACAAATCGATTTTGTAATTCGATGATTTAACTAATGCAATAACTTACATTTAAAACAAGCAGTCTTTGTATGAACGTGTTCTTTTCCATTAATAGATTTAATGAAATGACCAAATCACAAGATGAAACAGGATGAAAATGATAAATGAAACAACTTATTTTAAGTTTATGAAATTTAAACTCATCTGTAAACTATGAAAAATCTTTTCTGAATTAAAAAACACCATCTAGCTAAAAGACTGCAGATGTTAAAAGACAATATAATTATAACCAACTGCTACATTTATAAAGAGGTTTTTTTTGTTGTTGACGTTATGTTAAAAAAACGCAGATGATCAAACTAATAAAATGTTTTATTTAGCCTGAGGCTAAATTTTTAACTTTGTCTATGCTTTCATATTGAAGAAGGAATTTGAATTATATTAATATTATTTCTGCTTTGAAAAAATGTAATTCAAATATACATTTTTTTTTTTTGAAAAAATATTCAATCCAACTTTGAAAACATTTTTGATATTTAAATGAAAAATTAAACATTTTTCAATAATCCAAGTATTACAATATAGAAATTAGTATAAATAATTTTTTAATTACTGGATCAATGCATGATAAAATATAAGAGTAAAAAAACATATAATGAAGTTTAATTTTTAGTAAAACTGCTTTGTTTTATTGCAACTTAGCATATATTTATTTCATCCAAATATATATAATAATATTAATGAAGTAATAATCTTCAAATGTGCATACCATAAGAATCTTTTCCAAGATAGACAACATTCTAAAATCATTTTTATAAATTTCAAAACGATGAACTTGTATTAATCTACTGAGCAGATAATGTGCTCTATGAAAAAATTATGAAAATTAATGTCTCATAATTTTAAATACCGTGCCACATCAACAGTTGTTAGCAATCTGTCAACATAAGAGGACATCAACTGTGTCAGCTGAACATGTATTTTTCATGATAATATTAGTTTATTAAACACATTATTTTGCGTAAATATGTAACTTTTATTATTATTATTATTATAAGCCTTTATTAATACTTTTGATTATTTTATTACAATAATTTCAATTGTGACTGAATATTTATTATTATAATTTTTCTTTTATAATAATTATAAATTATTTATTATAACTATTGTAATGGCACAGAGTCAGGGGTGACATGGGGAGTTAGTAAACCAACATCATTCTATCATTTGCAAATATAAAAGGAATAAGAGAAGAATCACTATGAACAAAACCATAAGATTCATCTCCAGCAATTACAGAAGAATAATTACATCAAAAAGTAATCAGCAATCATTAATCAACGAGGAACAATCCAAAATCATAAAATCAATATCAAAAAATCGATAGTCAATCTTGTGACTAGATTTAAAGGAGGTACACTATAAACAGACTATTTATCTAGCCACTGCCAAGCTTAGATCAGGATATAACAATTATTTGGATGCACATATGTAAGTGCTAATCCATTACTACTACTAATAAAAACATGCTGATCATCATCAATGCTCTGGCTACATAATACTATGCCAACTATAAAGTTAATTTCTAATAATAAAAAAATATAAAATGTAATGCATTGACTTTAAAGGTGATATCTTTGTATCATCCAGGATTATCATCTCAATGTTCAAATACCAACATAACCCCTACATCCATATGACTAGTTGGTGTGCTCTAGTTTAACTCAGGAAGCAGGAATTCCATGAACTCATTGTGAGCAAAAAGATAAATTATAAAATTTTCAGATCAGTACAAATACATCTGATATAAAGAAACTTGTTACCACCAATTTGATTAGAAAAGATAATGTTCCAGTCATGATTGAGATATGCTTGATAAGATATCATGTTCCTAAAAACAATTGTTACTGATTATAAAATCACATTGTTGCAACATTCAAGAGCATTTCTCTTCTAGATTGTGATAACTCAGAGTTGTCTATTGCAACTTGACTCTCATTTCAATTTCAATTTTACAATTATAAAACAGTAGAACCTGTATTAGTAACAAGATTACTTTTTCGTATTATTTTGTAATGAAGCTATATTAGTTTTTTTATTCTCTAGCTAATCCTAGCACCATTAAAATTACATATTTTATGTTTAATATTGCACTATTGTCTTAATTTAATTAGTTTAAATTACATTCATTTTCACATCATTAATTAACTTAAAATAAAAAGAAAATTAACAGTAATAAACTATTATGTCTCTCACATAACAAATAATTTAGAATGTAAATCAATTTTAAAAAAATGTGTTTTTCTAAAAGATATCATGAGATGTGAAAAGCATGGGTAAGTACACTGAGACATTGGAATGGTTGGGAAATAATGTTTCATATAATAAAACCCCACAACCACCATTGTCAGTTAACACTAGAACAAATAATGACAGGTTTTAAAAACTTTTCATGGTTAAAAAATCAACTGAACACTGATATTTTTTCTTGGTTACAATTATAAATATCAAAACATAATTTGTATAAGAAATTTATATTATTAGAAAATAAATAATTATAAATATTCTCTAATGAAAAGAAAAAATGTAAAGAATAAAAACATTCAATTTTTTTTCTTCTGTTTATCCTGATACAGTTTTTGCTATAATGATATAATGTTTTCCCATAATCATGACATTTGGTTCCAGGACATCGATTGATACCAAAATTTGCAGATAATAACTAATCATATTATATGTATTTTTTAACACAGTATATATATATGTTGAAAACATATATGATGCACCCTTAATAAGACGTGTATAGAAAAAAAATTAAAATTTCTTTATTAATTTCTAATGATTTTTAAATTGCTAATAACTATAGCAGCAGATAATAAGAAAAACATGGATTAGGGAGGGACTAACTAGGAAAAAAAAAGCTGTAGTAGTGAATTTATTAATTGTTACCTATGTGAAAATAAACCTGTGACTTCGATATAATAAAGTTCATCAAATCAATGATTTAAATAAATTTACAAATATAAAATTTATTTTAAATAAAATAATTATGTAAACAACAGCTCAAGAGGCAAGTGATATTGAAGCACCAAAATGATAAGATAGGCATAAGTTTCATTGGATTGTCCAAACTCAGATTTTCATTATTTTCAATAGTTCGGAATTGATCCAGAAACTTTTAGTTCTTGAATTTACCACTCTCTTCATTGACTATATTATTCAAGTTGCATATTATTCATTTATTATAAAACTATGTACAAGAATAGTTATAAATATTGATAAACACGAATGATAAACTGTCCAAGAATTGTTTATATCAATATACTGCTCTCTTTTATCAGATGTGCTATATAAAATAAATCTATTTATTTTTGCTTCCCCAATTTTTATAAGAATAGTAGATCTGATAAGCGATATTAATAAGACAATTTTCCGTAGATTCAATCCTGTAAAGCATTATACAATATTGTACTTCTAATTATATTTAAATACGAGAATAATAAACTTTCTGAGTATAGTTTATATCAATATACTATCTTTTTTTGTGAAATTTGCCTTGCAAAAATAAAATAACTATTTCCCCGGATTTTGTAAAGATAATAGATTTGGCAATTGAACTCTGATGTAAACAAATCCTCATCCAATATGGCAAATCATTAAACTTTGCAAGGGAGAATTAATTTTTACTCACTTATAATACTCTTAGGAATTAATAACAAAATATCAAATATATAAATAGCAATTAATATTATTACTTCTAATAATATAAAAATAGAAGAATGATAAACTTCCTAAGTGCTGTTTATATCAATGTATCTCTGCTTTTATTGAATTTATGTGTGAACTTGCATGTTGAGTTAAAATAAATTATATAGTGGTTTTTGAAAAAGTAAAGTGTAATATATAAAAGTTCATGGTAATAAATTATGAAGAGAAAAAAGGCAGCAGTTCTTACATGTGACCATGAGCCAGTAAACCATTTTCCATGACATGTTTTTTCTGCTCTGCATGCTTTCTGAATGCTTGGTTTCTTGGATGCTTCACAAGCTGATTCATTTGTTCCAGATCCTCGTCCACAGAAGATCTTGCGAGTGTGATGGCCTCCACAATCTTCAGAGCACTAAGATATAAAAAATGCATAGAAAAATGTAAAAATTCATGGCATAAAACAGAATAAACAATAAATTAAAATATTTATTTAAAGCAATAAAAAATTATTGAAAAACATTGCTGAGAATGCTCAATTTTAAATTTGGGAGAGTTTTCTCCTTTGTTTTGTTTTTTAAGTAGAAAAGAAAAATATGATAAATATAAAATTTGTTCATACATAAATAATTACAATTTGCCACATACTTTATTTTCATTTATATAATATATCTTTCTAGAATTATTTCTCATACTATTTTGTTATTTTTATCTTTATTTTTCTATCTTTCTGCAAATCAACTGAAACTATTTTTCCCATGATCACCATTTCCTATGCTTATATAGCAAACTCTCCAGACAGTAATGCCACCCCATGCAAGCTTTAGTAATCAGTGATTTGTACATAAAATCCCTATCCAGTGTATATTCATCCAATATCCCCAGATCAGTTTCTAGCTTGTAGTTTTCATCCTTCACTGATAAAGCCACAAGCTAGAAACTAGTCTGGGGATATTGGATGAGTACACTAGATGGGGATTTTATGCAAAAATCTTCTTGCATTCAGTGTGGCTTTTAAGAGATATGATAATATTTTGGATATTAGGTGTTTAAAATGTTTTTAGGAAAATATCCTCCCAAGAAAAAAATTTCAGAAGGAAAAAATCTATCACAAAAAATAAAAAAAATTCAAGAAAAAAATCATTTTAGAAAAAATGTTCCAATGGAAAAATTAAAAATAATTTTTTTCTTGAATTTTTTTTTCTGTTATCATTAAAAATGCACTATATTTGAATCCAAAAATGAAGTATTTTGTGGATTAAAATGGGAAGCTAGAGGAATGAAGGTAAGTGGAGATTATTTAAGTCATTTAGATTTTGCAGATGATGTAGTTGTTTTTACAAATAATGCTTTAGAGTTGCAGGAAATGTTGCAAGAGTTATCAGATGAAAGTAGGACTAAAGATAAATGTTAAAAAGACTAAAGTAATGTTAAATGGATTTTCTCAAAATATGAAAATAACGATTGATTATGATGAGTTAGAAGAAATTAACAGTTACAAATACCTTGGTCAGATTATTAATACAGATGGAAACATAATGAATGAAATTAATCATAGTATTTAACTTGGCTGAAGTGCTTTTGGTAGAAATAATTTGATACTAAAAGGAAATATGCTTATGTGCTTGAAAAGGAAGGTTTTTTAATGTGTTTTACCAGTTCTTACTTATGGATCTGAGACTTGGATGCTTAATAGAAGAGCAATACAGAGACTGCAGACCACTCGAAAAAGTATGGAGAGATTCATGTTGGGGGTAACAAGAAGAGATTGAAAACACAATATATGGTTAAGAGAACAAACAGGTGTTACTGACCTCAGTGAAAAAAATTAAAAGACAAGTGGAGTTGGGCTGGTCATATTACTAGATGATAATAGATGGACAGTTGAAATCTTAAACTGGATTCCAAGAGATTGTAAAAGACCCAGAAATATACCACGTGTGATAGATGGTTGAAATAAGAAAGTGTGCAGGGGTGATGTGGAGAAGAGATCAGAGAAGATGGATTGAACTTGGAGATACCATCCTGCAGTGGATTGCTAATGGTTGATGATTATATTTGAATATATATATATATGAAGGTGTAAAAAAATTTGTAGATAATTAAAAGTATATTTTTAAAATAAAATTCATTTTTCATATTATCCATGAATTAGAAATTATATTGACACATAAAATATCATTAATTTAAATATCTTTTATTCAAAAACTTGTATTATTCAAACAAAATTTCAAAAGTGAGTTTTAATCTTTTACAATAAATAAATTATTTAATACTTGCATTTGCAAACAAAATGAAAAGACAAAAACAGTATTTAGCTTTTTCTATCTTATCAGAGTTTGGGTTTATAATGTGAGGATAAATATTTACCAGTATTTTTGAAATCCAAAAAATTCGCAAATTCAAAAAAGTTGTTATACCAAGATTTCAGATTAAGTGCTTTAGATCCTTGTGAAACTATAGAAAGCAGTTCTTCATATCTCCATTTATCACACTATAAATTAATACAGCATTGGATCTGAGAAGCACTTCTGAATTCAAATACTTCATTGCTAAAATGGAACAGACTTCATCTTAAATTAATCCAGATTTACTGAAAATTTTAATATCAGGAGCATACCAATAACTCAAACAAGCTCTTATTAAATAAATACGGTAGGAGAAAATATTTAAAATCTCTAGAATATTCTTATCCCCAGACCATTTGTAAAGACAATTTTTTTAAAAGCAATGTCACATTATATATGACTTGCTTTATTGATTATTATAATTTTACCTTTAAGGCTTTGGTGATGCTAAGGTTATTAATATATGATAGATCTGAATTTGGTTCAGTCCCATGTAGCTAATTGAGTTAGATAGATGGAATTAAAGACATTTTGTTTCTAAAAATTTCAGATTTTCTTCTCAATAGTTAAACTAAGTGCTGGCTTTTGAGTTGATATTTCAGATCTAGTGTCTGAATGTTCTAGCTTCTTACTGAGGTGAGTCATAAGCTTGAAACTAGATGGTCTGAGGATAAGAATATTCTAGATAGAGATTTTAAATATTTTCTCTTGCTGCACATTAAATAAGAGCTTGTTTGAGTTATTGGTATACTCCCTATATTACATATTTGTAAATACAAGCTTTTAAAAACAATGTCACATTATATATCACTTGTTTTATTGATTACTAAAAATTTTACATAAAGGTACATTTTTTTGTATGTATATTAAAAAGTATGGAAATAACTTCAAAATAGTTCTATGACCAAAATGATAACACATTATCATCAAAGAGTTTTCCTTTTCTTGCCCCGTGAGATAATTTATTTCAGCATCTCGCTGCTTGGATATACAATGTAAACTTTCTAGTGAAACTATTGTACAGTATAGCACTGTCCAGAATATCAATCGTATGTTGATATATTAAAAATTCAGAAAAAAATATTAATAGGAATCTTATTTCCAACAATATATTAATTTAAATCTATTAAAATTTATTTATTCTATCATTCCCAGTACTCAAACTTCTTATAAATTCCTGAACAATAAAGCTATTTGATTATTATTTTATTAGTATATCAATTGTCACATGATCACCATCTTATCTATTAGTAAACAGGCAAAAACTCTCCATATAGTATTCTGGTTAGCACAAGGTGGCACTACTATATGGAGAGTTTTTGCCTGTTTATATCAATTATGTTTGTCAATATCATTTATAGAATTCAGAATTCTATTAAATTATTATTTTTTGCCCCATTTTGTGACTTTAGAATAGTGTGAAGAGATTTGCTCTTGGAAGCAGTTGGTTAAGCTGAAAAGATCATGTGAGGTTGTGAGTATCATTCTATAAAGATTATTCTGCATATGCATTTGTTACAATGATCAAATTTGGCTTTTTATTTTAGTAGATTGGAAGAATGATAATTCTAAAATATATAAAAATTATAAACACAAATTTAAAAACCATAATCTGAATTCAAATGTGATCTAAAAATAACTTTCTAGATCCTCAGGAGATCGTGCAACATTTGAGCATCAAAGCCATTGGATGAGCCTAGATTTAAGAAGATTTAACTATATTATTCATCTATACTGCTCAGAGATGATATAAAATGAAAAGTTATGAAGCAAATTGCTTATAGCATAAACTGAAATTTCTAATTAAAGTGCATAGCAAAAAGTTGGGATGAGAAAAAAAAGAAAGAAAGACCAAATTAAAGCAAATAATGAATGACTGAAAAAAAAATCATGTGACAAATATTTGTACAAATTTCGCAATATAATAACTACGGTTGTAATGTATTTGAATGAATGTATAATTTGTGTGTGTAAGTTTGTGTCAAAAAAATAAATAGATTCTGAATGCTTGTAATTTGTTTATAATTAGAAGTTACATTTTGTATCTTTTTGTATATGCAGATATAACACTAATAAATGCATAGAAGACATAATAAATGAGTTAATTTTAGCCTTCTAGTGAAGATTTGAACTTTTTAATATCATTAAGTAGAAAAATAAACAGACACGATTTTATTCTATATATGTTTTGGATAAACCTCTTTTACCAGGTATGCCAAATATCTATTATTTTTTAACAGAATAATGGCCAATACGACAATGCAATAATATATCCATTCTTCAAAAAATAAATAGCACATGAATCTAATAATATAAAGAGATCTAAATACTTCTGATAAAGTTTATCAAATATTTAGATCCTTAAAAACCTGACAAGGATTGGTTGTAACCAAAACATATGTAATATTAGAGATTATTTGTTTTATATTAGTTACCAGTTAATGACATATACATATATATTGTACCATCTAGGGATATTTCAAACATCCGATATTATTAATATATGGGTAATTGCATTTTTTTTATCTGAATTTTAACTCATTATTGGAAATGAGGATACTTGAAATTGCCAAAGATGCATTCTTGTGATAAAATTCTACATAATGTTTTATTTCCTAATTTAGTACAAACGTTTCTTAGAAGATACTCTCCTCTGTATCCTTAGGAAACTAGTAAGATAATAAATTCATCAAAAGTGGGAAGTTACTCATGATTTTTAAAAAAGAGACATGTGCACATGTTTACTTTTGATACAATTAGTGACATAGATGTAGTTCATAAACCTTGAATTTTAATAAATAAATGGCAAAAATCATGCTGAAATAACGATTTTAACTTGTTTAATTTTATTATGTCTTTGAGAATAAGCTCACGATTCATTTTTATTTAAAAAAAAAAAAAGCAATAAATAAAGAAAACAGGAAATACATTAAGATTTAGTATTTTTTTAAGTATCGATAAAAGAAATCAAAGCATTTTGAAAAGAATATTTTATTAAATAACACTATTTAACCATACATCTTAATAAATAATTGGTATGTTGTATTTTCACATGTATGAATTTATATGGATGTACATGTGTGATTGAAGTTATTTTTTTTAAAAAAAATAACTATTTATTATAACAATAACCACTTAACAAAGTCTATGAAAACATAGACCTCAAGCATGTTGGCTGGCAACGAAAAGAAAAAAAAAGGAGTAAAAAAAAAAGTTTTTCTCATTTGTATTCATATATGATTCTTTTTTTATTTCCAAAAAGAAATGTATATGATTAACTAATATTTTACTATAAAAGAAAATTCAATATATGTATTCATGAAATTGTTAATTAAGGATTACATAGCATGGATTATTAAAAAACAAACTTAATATCTGCCTTTAAAGACTAAAAAATATTAATGAAGGCTTAAACAACAATTGAAATATGTCTCCCTTCGCGTTCAAAGGATTCATTCCTATTTCACTAAAGATCTGTAAAGTGTTCATCGAAATACGCATATACCTTGGATGTAATACCAATATTTTATAAATGAAATCAATAATACTATTGAGGATATTAAAACAAAATATTGATGTACAACTGAAAGAATTACTTAATGGAAATGTAAAATGTCGACCAGTTCTTTTATTAGTTATATTCACAGCCTATAATACCTTTCACATGTATTGAAGAAAATATTTATTAATTTTGCATTGTGGTTTTGGATCACAAATATTATAAGAATTATTAATCTCAATACCCAAATAAATATAGTAATAGTTAAAATTAAAGAAGACTGTAATAGTAATGTTAAATAAATCCTGCAGAAATTAACCTGTGATTATGTTCAATATTCTATGTGTTCATATGTCAGTAGGATTTGAATTAGGAATATGATGTAACAATCTTTTAGAAAAGAACTAATGCATCTAGATGTACTCATGATGAAATCATAATGAATAACCCAAGGGCATAAGTCTAAAATACCATTTCATTGGAATATTATTGTTTCATAATTACGGTGTATTCAAATAATTGCACCCGGATTTGTTGCCAGTCCAAGTGTTTTGAAACTTTGGATACTGAGTGTCTTATTAGTGTTGTAGAGCAGGAGTCCCCAACCTTTTTGCATTTAAGAGCACATTCCATAATACCGGCCAGGTGGCGGGCACCATTTATTTTTTATCTGGACATAATTGCTGAGATATTCTTGACTTGGTTTACGGAGAAGCTACAGTTCATCACATCACATCACATGTAAATTTATAGTTGGATATTGTTAATAATACACATAATGTACAAAAAAATATTTATTTCAAAAATTAAATTTTAACATATAATTGACATTTATATTTTTACGCTGTAAAAGTATAGTATACCCTACAATTTGATTACAATATAATACAATAATTCATAAAAAAAATTCAAAAATTAAATTTATTTGTATCAGATAAATAATTTTTTATCGTGTTCGGATAGCGGTGGGCACACATAAAATGGTCTGCGGGCGACATGGTGCCCGCGGGCATAGGGTTGGGGACCCCTGTTGTAGAGTTAGATTTATTTTAAGATTTTCTCATATGTATATATATATTCAAGTAACCACTTCATATATTTTTGTCAGTATAAAGAATAATTGCTTTAAAGTAAGCAATTAAGTAGAGGAAATGAATAATCATTGAATAGATTTTATTAGGATAATTTATTTAGGTTTGATATTCTTAATAATAAGCTAAACTCTTTAACAATTAATTTGAAAAAAATTAATTCAAACATATTCTCTAATTCTGCAATGCTTATATTGACTTGCATTATATATAATTTAAACACCCACATAATCACCACATTTGTTTTTCCATATATATTATTTTACCTGTTCATTATTTATGCAATGTAAATAAATTGCTGTCATTGTTTTACTAATTAGAAGTTGTGGGGTACACTTATTTTAATTCTTAATAATAATAATTATAAACTATAGTCATGGATCATAGGGATAGGTGAACTTTAACTGGCAAATAATTAGTACGAATTTATATCTATTTAATTCAATTTACATTAATTAGTATTTACCTTTTGAAGCCTGGTATTTAATGAAGAGTTAATACTCTTCATTATTTGATCCTATATTAGATTGTGTTAGCATGAGTGGGAGATTAAAGTCAACACACATATATAAATGTCCTTATTTTAATATTTCATCAAATAGCATTTTATGAAATAATAAGCCTGACTTGAATAATAAGTCTACCTGAGGGCATTAAATCTATCAATTCTCTTGCATCCATTTGTCTGATCATGGTATTCTTTTTTCTCAATCCATGTGATTACATTCATATGATCAATATATGCCTCACTATGAGTATATGACCATGATAAACTAGCCATCCCATTCATACCATAACAGTATATATAAATGATAAGAAACAAGTATATATGAAATATATAAAACATTTATTTCATTTATAAAATCTATAATTATATATCTTGGTCATTAAATTTTTACTTATGTTATGGACAGCATAATTTCAATAGCATATGTAGGATTATGCAGAAATTTATAACTTTCACTATGACTGTAAGGATAATCAAAAGTTATGTTGTCCACCAGCTCTATGCTAATCCATACTGAAGATTAATGCTAAAAAAAAAAAAACCCTCCCAAATGTTTCTATTTATTTTTTACTAATTAATTGTTTTTTTTTCACAACATTAAAATAGTTGAAAAATTAAATGACACTATGATTATTAAGTCATCATGAGGTATTCAAACATCAAATAATAGATTGATCGTAACAATTCTGTAATTCTTTGATCAAAATTATTATACATATATTATTCAACTTAAAGTCATCCTGTTGATTTAGAGCAATGACAGAATCAAAGAACTAAAGCTCTTTGGGTCAAAGATTAATATATTATTTTGGTGATCAATGTTCATGACCTCTCAAACTCCCAATCTTTCAATATTGTTTTTCTGAGAATTAATTCCAAAGCTTCACTTCCTAAGTCTAATATAAATGCATGGGTTTGAAAGAAAAAAAAGATTATTAAAACACAATAGTTTTAATATTAAGAACAGGATTTATTATAATTTTATTTGCAGATTTCAATGGATACAAAGACATCATCAACATTTTCATATATATATATATTAATATTTAACCAAATGATTATCTTAAACAATTTGTAATTTTCATCAGTGTACTGAAGTATTTTATGATAATAGATGGACAATTGAAATTTTAAACTGGATTCCAAGAGATTGTAAAAGACCCAGAAAGAGACCACATGTGAGATGGATGGATGAAATAAGAAAATGTGCAGGGGTGTTGTGGAAAAGAGAAGCTAAAGATCGGAGAAGATGGATTAAACTTGGAGAGACCTTCATCCTGCAGTGGATTGATAATGGTTGATGATGATGATGATGATGACTGCTTTACTTTTCAAGACCAGCCTTATCTAACTGTTCTAAATTTGGAAATGGTTGCATTTAAGAAAAATTAGTCTATCAGTTTTAGAAGATCTCAAAAGAATACTGATTATAATATTAAAATTATTGTCACTGCATGCAGTTTTAAAGTGTTTCTATTGAAATTTCTCAAGAATTTAAATTGTGAAAATATTTATAAACCATAATCATATATATGTGTTAAAAAAAACTTTAAAAAATGTGAAAATACTTAATTTGATTTTCTATATCTCCATTTCATGTATGAAATTGGGTTATAAACTTCTAGCAAAATACATTAATTCTTTCATCTGGCATTTCATATATTTTCAATTTTTTCTTTATTTTTCAAAATAGAAAGTGTGATTACACAATGTATATCTTTTGCTAAAGTTTTACATTATTTCCAAGCAAAGAGATTATTAGTCCTTCTATTGACCATACACTTTTATATATACGTGTTTTTTTATTTTTTATTCTAGAGCTTTTTAAGTTTTTTCTTACGATTCAATGTATGGCAGCAGATGGACAAGTAATATACAAATCTGTCATCTATTTGTGCCACGTGTTTTCAATTTCAGCATAATGAATTTTGACATTTAGCATTTTTCAATATTTGAATACCTATACAAATTTTTAAAGCAGATTTTACAAGACATAGAAATATCCTATCTGCTCATTGAAATTTCCACAAATATATACAAGGAGATTCCCGTAAAACCCTGGAATTTTGTAAAAAAAAATTATGAATTTATTTTTTGGTATTACAAATTGAATTCCTTTCATAGTACTGTACATTTGATGCCTTAAATATGTTTTCCACTTTTCAAATAGTTTTGAAATTCTTGCAAAGTAATGCCTTTTAATAGCTCTGTCATTTTTTACTTTATCACTTTCCTGAATCCATAAAATCTTTTCTTTTAAGGTATTTTTTTCATTCAGAGGATTAAAAAAGAAGTTACATGAAGCAAGATCAAGTAAGCTGGGTCAAGCCATTTTTAATTAAAAATTGTTTCACATTCAAGGCTTTGTGTGCTTGTGCATTATCACGATGAACTTTACCACAAATTGAGATGTTTTCCTTTTACCGTACAATGCAAAGGTTTCAAAACTTGTAGATAAAATGCCTGATTATTATGAACAAATTCTGAATGAACAATGCTATTTGCATAAAAAAAAAATCAGCAATCTTTATATTGGACTTAACTTGTCATGCTTTTTTGAAATGTGGAGAATTTGAAACTTGCATTAAACCACTCATAAATTTGTGTTTTTCCCAGAGAAGCTTACTTGTAAGCTGTTTCAAACAAGGCAACTATTTTTCCTGCTGTTTTTCTTAATGAAAAACAAAATTTCAAGTTGTTCCAACATTTCGGCCATCACAAAAATTGACAAATAAGCAAGATGCACTTAACAAAAACAATTATTATGTAGCACCATGACTTCTCTCAATAATGAAGACTGATAAACCCACATTGAAAGTAAACTTGATCTATTTAATTTTATTTAACATATTTAATCTCTTTTACAGTATTTTCATATAATTATTATTAATGACAAAAAACCAAAATATTAAATATATATATCCTGTATAATAATAATAAAGGATCATGCTTAAAGTGCACGCCAAATTTTTGAATAAGAAATTAAAATCATGAGATGATCAAAGTATACATTTTGTATAATTATTTTCTGAATAAATAATGATTTGCACATTATAATATATATCTGTCACATTTGCTTCATAATCACATCCTTGATTAAAAATATTTTTTTGCATATCTTTTTCCAATCTATTAATAATTTTAAAAAGTGGACCACATTCTATTTTTTTTTTTTTCATTTCTTTTAACTCTTAAATTCTTTTATTGTTATAATAACATTATTCTTAATGTGAACATATCCAGTAATCTGTTATGGTGGGCAATATCTGAATATCCATAAAAAATTTAAAGAAATTTTTTTTGATCCTTGTTAATCTGAATCCTTATTATTCAAATAAAATTTCAGAATAATCTTTAATTTTTTTAAATTTATTAATTAATAAGATTAAGTGCAAAGAATTGCTGTTTTTTTCCCCTTATTTTAGAAAAGTTTTGGTTTATAATAAGAAAGAATTACAATAGAATGACAGCCTGTTAAGCTAATTGCGCAGACGCTGTGAGAATGTTATTAATAAATGAATACCTTCGAACAACCACATGATATAGTATTTGTATAAGAGTAAAAAGGAATCCTCTTACTCTTACGACTCAAATGTTTATAAATGAGCAAATCTGAAGTAGTTGTAACGCACGCAAGACGTTATAAAATAAATGCTTAATAAGAAAGAAGAAAAATCTGAAATCTAAAAAATTTATGAATCCACCCCACCTCAATGTTTTGAAAACAGGAATTTGGGATTAACTTTTAATACTTCATTAAACATAACAAGTCTAGGCTTAAATTGTAAAGTTAATTTTTAATACAGCCTTCAGTTCAAATAAAATTTGGGTTAAATTTTTTGCATATTTATTATTAAACATTAGTTAAATATTGAATTAGAATATCATTTATCTTAATTTCTTATTTTTTTCACCCCTCCCTTAAATTGTGCACTTAAAAGCAAGTGCATCTCCTCCTCTCACTTTAATCCAGTATCTGAATAATCTTTTTAGATTCATACCGTATCTCAAAATATTTTATAAGTATTGCCCTTTATAGCTGTTATCACCAGTTGCTTTTCAGTTGTTTGATCCCTTAAAATAATTACACAAACACACATAACATTGTTTTCAACCATTATCAATTCTCTGCAGGATAAAGATCCATCCTAGGTTAATACAGTTCTCCAATCCACAGCTTCTCTTCACATCACATTAACAAGCTTTCTTACTTTATCCACCCATCTTACATATGGTCTCTTTCTAGGTCATTTACAATCTTTTGGCAATTAATTTTAGACTCAACTGGTCATCTATTATCATCTCTCTAGCATTATGTCCAGCCGAGCTCCATTTCAGCCTCTTAGTTCTTTCAATAATGTCGATAATAATGTTTATAATACATATTTTGCTTTCGATCCCTTCATATTACTTCTATCATAAATATCTCCATGCTTCATTGAGTAATGTGAAATCTCTGTATTAACAGTTGCCAGATTCATATATCTATTAAAAACTTTTCAAATATACAGTGGCATTTCCTTTTAATCTTAAATTATTTCTACGGAACATATTCTATTCAAATTTAATTCTATAATTAATTGTATCCATGATGTTTCCATCTGTATTTCACATACACGCCCATATCTATATATATGTAGATATGTAATGAACTTATATATTAAAATGCTTTGCCGAAGTACATATGATTAAATGCTGAGGAAGGACTGAATAAAATTTTAATTCCACTTTGAATACAGTAGAAAAAAAAAAAAAAACTCATCTAAGACAGATTAATTAATGACTTGAATGAATAAACAAATAATTTCATCTATGTAAACAAACTTAATGAAGTTCTAGTAAACGGTGATGAAAATAAATCATATGTCAAAAAATAAGCAAATAACAGTAATTGATGAGGGTTATATTTTGTAAAGATACAGATTAACACTCTCCTGTTGGTAACGATGAAACGATTTATTTATTTAAGTCATTTTCTCACAGATTGGCAACTAAGTAATTAAACTGTTCGACAGACATTTTAAAATATTATTTAACAAAATGTTTTGATTGTTAAAACTTTTCAAGTAAAAAAAAAAAAAAAGCCAGCGTTGAAATTAGGTAGATAATATTATAGCTTATATTTAATTTTCAGTTAAGAAATAAGTCGAAGCAAAAAGTTAATAAGGTAAGAACGACCAAGAAATAACAATTAATGTTTTTCTTAGGATCTCGATGTTTAATGATGAGGCTAGATCATAAACTTTAACGAGTATTTTCCATCCTTAAAATGCAAAATATATCATGAATGATATATTTTCATTACACATTACTAATAAAGGTTATTAAAATAATTATAAACCATAAATACAAATACTGTATACACACATGTATACAACCTGGAATTAAAAGTGGGGCCTATATTAAATTTAATTCACTGCACTTCTCGTATCAATATCTGACTGGAATAAAGAAGAATTCATGTCGTCTGTAAAGTAGATGTCTGCTTCGCAAAAAGACAATGACACTATAAGATATTACATTTACTGTAGATTGCACTCAGACAATTCAACATTATATATATATGAGTGTGTTTATAAATATACATATGGCAGTACCAAATTTTCCTCTTCATGATTCACCTCTTGTATAGCCGTACATGGCTTAGTGCAGAGATAGAGCAGCGGATTGGAATTCAGGGTATATGGATCTAGTTATGCCACCTCCAGAATTCGAACTTCATATGAATACCTAAACAGTAACTATTTAATTATTTTTATCTACAGCATACAAATCTGAGAGCTAATCTAATTTTTATAGACAAGTCGAATGAAAATTATGTAAAATCATTTGAACCAGGAAACATCACACGATTATGCTTGCTCACCATGGAGAGTTTTGCCTGTTTTAAAATCATTTGACTGATATATCATATTGCCTAAAAGTTAACATAAATAAGAACTCATAAATAAAATTGTTAATGTACTTTTTGAATATTTTTTACTTGTTATATATATATAAGTTAGTGTTAAAATAATTTTGTTTAAATGTTTTTTTTTTTTTTTTCGTTTACATTCAGTAATTTGCAATTAATTTTGTTCAGTTGAAGGCTGAGTAATTTAGATTCTCATTTAACTTACACAGTTTTGAAATCAGTAACAAAATATCAACTTTTCTTCTTCTTCCTAAAATGCATTAGTAACTAAATAAGTTGAGGAAGATCATTGACCTAAAAAGATTTTAACACTATACAAGTTTATATACTTTAATGTGAAGCCTAAATAATAAAACACCTTTCAAGGACTGCAACAGATTTTTAAAAATATTTACAACTGTTACAAAAAGAAGTCAGAAATGATCTAACAGCTACCGATAAAATATATTATATATATGTGTGTGTGTGTACACATGAAAAGATGACTTCCTTTTTGACAATAATTTATAATCAGAATTATTACTTGCAATACATTGTCCATAGCCATTTAATTATATATATTATAAAAAAATCATTTACTGAAATAATGATTTATCATACATATACAATCAATTAAATGTGGATTTTTTAGTAGCACCTAAATAAGCGAAAATATGTAAGATGGTATCCACTAAAACATCAGATTATTTCTGGTGATTATATATGATGTATTTTCCAAATATGTCACTGCATATCCCTTCAGAAAACAACTATTAGAAACCCAAGAGATCAACAAATACCTATTGTTGGAAAACCCAAAAATGTTTTAACTGATCATGGTACTTCATTCATATCAAGTGAGTGGAAAACATATTTGGAACAAAATGCATTTAAACATATATTAACATTAGTGCTGAACACTCAATCAAATCCATGCAAGAGTTATGCAGGAGCTCAGTCAACTTTTCAGGACTTATTTAGACACCAAGAATCATTGAGGTCGAGTGAAGCAAGTAAATATGGTGGTTAACTATATGAATTGGACTATGGATGCATCTACAGGTTTATTCCTCTATAGCTTTATTATGGAAAGCATGTGCCAATTCTAATAAAAACACCACTGTCTGTTATCCCAGAGAATATAAATAAAGAAGCTAATCAGAATAAGGCTAAAAGTGGGTGAACAGCAATAGATTCAAAGCAATAATAATTCTGATCAAATTAATATTGATGATATTGTATTGGTCAGAACATCATGGACCATCAAGTCACAAATAAATGAATACAAGAAATTTTGGGCTTATATGATGGCCTATATGAAATACTAAATAAACAACAAGACAATGCATTCTTACTAGGAAATAAAGGTGGCATAAAAGGTACATATATATATAACACCAGAAGTTTGACACTAAAAAATTAATACAAGTACATTCATTTTTTTTTTGTTTAATTGAGAATTTGAAATAAATTTCATTCATTTCATGGCCAGATATGTGATCTTCCACATGGCAGTGAGTTGTTTTCAGTGTTGTGAGGATAGCTAATAAATATGGCAGAACAAAAGCTTTGAAAAAAAAAACTTATGTAAACATAGTATGTTAAAATGAAGTATTAAAAGTAATAATAAGTAATGTTCAAATTTTAAAATAAATTATTAAAAGTCATATTTTAAAATAATTATAAATAATACAATAGATTTTTTAAACAGTAATAAAGTGCATAAATGATTTAATATTTTATTATATAGGTTTTTTAAAAGCATTTAAAATTTAAGAAACTAAGTTAAAACTATTTCTCTTATCAAAGATTAAAAGAATGTATGTTTAAAATTATGTAGCACGAATTTAAAAGCTTAATTAAATAATCTGTATTTAAGTTTTAAAAAATATATTAAAAATAAGGCAATTAAAAGATTAGGTCTGTTTTTAAATTTAAGCTTGCATTTTGTGATAATTTGAAAAACAAGATAAAAATGCAAGAAATTAAATAATGATGGTGTTTTGAAAATTCAATCAATAAAACAATTAGTGTTTTGAGATTCATGTAATTAAAATAAACTAAGTTCATTAAAAGTGTTGTAATAAGAGATCATCAAAAGTGTTATAAACAAGAAATATAAACAAGTATATACAATCAGTTTTTCTTCAAATTAATCTGTCTGGATTCTTGCTTTACACCTTTAGAATGACTGAGTATAAAGAAGGAAAACTGTCACTTGGATCCCTTGATGATTCTGACCAAGGTAACAAAAAAAGTCTAAACCTCAAATAATTTAAAGGACAGAAAATCGATAAAGGGAAATATAGTAATTGGTAAAGAAAGAAGCATGTATAATCAATTAATGCATGCCATAGAGGGGAAAATATTAGTTCACATATTATATAAGTATTCTGTGTTTAAAGCAGCTAAAATACATAATTTGCTTCTTCTTTTCTTTTATTATATGTATGATTAATTAAAATTATTTTCTTTCAAAAAAAAAGATAAAAAAAAGGCTTTCTTGTCATGTAAAAATTGTCAGCAAATATGTAAAATTAGATAAAATAACCAATGATGCAATATTCATTTTAAATGCACAAAATGTACATGGGTGTAAAATATTTAATGTGAAGTGTCCAAGTAGTGAAATAATGAATGGTAGTATAATTATTGGAGTTTTAAATTAAACTAAAGGTTTATTTTAACATTTGATTGAGTCCATTTGTCATAAATTAACCCTTACATTATGTGTATCAGATTTTACATATGTTAGGACTTATAATATAAATGCAGTAATTACATAAATGTTGAATGGTTAAAATGTATCATATCTGTATGGTAACTTTATTCAGTTTTATTTTGTAAATTCCAAGATTAAGTTCAAAAGGACCAAATCACATAATTAAGTAGATTTATTATAAAATTTGAGGTTGGATCTAAAAGGATCATCTCAATTAATTATATTATGAGTTAATCAGGATTTGGATCTAAAGTGGCCATTCTTCAAGAATTATCATTTAAGGGAAATGTATTGATTATAATAACTCCATACTAGATATGTGTGTGACTAAGCTATGAAGCTAAAGATATAATAAATGTACTGTATTTGTTAAGGACCATATGTAGAATTATATCCAAGATGTATTAAAGGTCAATGATTTACTCTATGCAAGCATGCTCAATCATATAATCATGTTAGTATTGTAATATATAATTGAAAGATTAATATTTTAAAATTAATCAGAATAAAGCTTGGACACTTTACGAATACTTATGATCATTTCGTATTTGTTTTCCAGCAAGCGTGCAAACTAAAAGATAAAAGATAGTTGAGAAATGACTTATTAAAACAATCATTACCATTAAATTATAATCATAAAGGTAATCAAATTATAAAGAAAATTTTCATAAATTCTTATGATATACTGGTAGTGTAAGCATTTTTAGAGTAAAAGAAGATTGTTTTGTGTGACAATTACAACATTTTGTAAATAAATCATTTTATTATTTGTTGAAATAGGGTGTGTTAACTTATTTAGATGCAATATTATCAATTCTGCATATTAATTCCATGTTCATTGCATTGGGAGTATCTCATGTCCTATATGATTTGGATAGGTATTGCAAATAGTGTTTGTATAGTGGCCATCATCATTACATATTAAAGAAAATATTTTTTGAATCTTATTAAAATATATAAATAAAGAATATGCACACATATATTTCCTGAAAGTATATTTAGGTGGCATTCAAATCCATTAAATTAGATCAAATTATAGCAGGTACATGATTCCAGTATATATATATATGTACTATAGCAGGTACATGATTCCAGTATATATATATATGTACTTCAGATAAAACCATTTTCTTAAGGAGACACAGAGATTTGAACACCTGATAAATATGTTAGAACTATCAGAGAAAATATTATATTTAAAATTTTACCATTTAATATTCAATTGGAAAATAACATATACACAACTTAACATATTGTATTTTTAGTCATTATAATATTAATACATGTTTTTAAAATCAAAATAAATCATACTTTTTCACCTTTGTGCCACTTACTGTATGCTTTAGAAATCAAAGATGTTAGTACTTAATAAATTCCTACCATGTGCTTTCCTATCCAAAATCCCCAGGCTAGTTTCAAGCTAATGACTACTAAAACAGCAATATGTAAGCTGAAGACATGTTATAGGTCTTGTAATGTTTTATTGGTTTACATCAAATCCTAGCCATAGGATAGAGGTGAATATAATTATTAAATACTAAGGATACCCTAATACATAAAAACTGAACTGGATTCAAACTTTTATAACTATAGAAGCAGGTGGCTTAGATTTAAAACATATGTTTTTCAGTTTCAGCTGATAACTTGATAAAAGTTGCACTGTTTCAAAATCCAAAGATCCTCACTGATGAAAGCCATAAGCTTGACACAAGTCTGGGAATTTTGGATAGAAAAGAATATGGTAGGGATTTATTAAAGATTATCATCTGGCAACTATTATTGCATTCTCAAGCTTAAAATAAGTTGCAAAAATATGGAAAAGTATGCTACTAAAACAGCAATATGTGAACTGAATACGTGTGATAGGTCATAAGACGTTTTCTTGGTTTATATCAAAATAAATCACAAATAATATATGTAATAACTAAATATATAAATTACAGTAACTTTTAATTTAATACAATAAATAATAAATATCTCAGAAGAAATAAAAACAGTTAAAAAAGATTATGTTAATATCCTTTTGCTATTATTATTATTTAATGTTTAAATTAAAAATTATCATGATTCATATATGTTAGTTCATACTGAAAATAAAATGAGAGAGACTTTCTGAATGCATAAAAATAATTCATTCTGATAATTTTGGTATATTTATTCAGGTTTCAAATTTCTAGATATCTGAAGAAATGGTTTTAACTGAAACAAATATATAATCAAGAAGAAATGATCTAACTTTTTAGATGATTATTACTGAAATATAATATAAATCTTTATTATATAATAATAACAACTTGTAAATACATCAACAAAAAATTATATATATAAAAGCCTTTTTCGGTAATACTAAATTTTTTACCCTTCTCAATATGGTGCCTCGTACTAATACTAACAGGTATGTTACGTATATAGCGACATCTACCGACATTTCCTATAATTCAATATTTTTATCATTTTATTTATTTCCCCTTATATTACTTTCCATTCTTTATCCATTACCCAATCATTCATTAAATCAATTGCCTTTTTGTAAATGTTCATGCATGTATTTATATTATATTTTATATAATTTGTTTCATATATTTTCCTTCTATTCATTTCTTTTATATAATTTAATGGTCTTATGTTTTGAATACAATCTATTTTATGTCCAAATTTTAAATAATGAACATATAGTGCTATTGAAAGGAGGGATGATAGATCAGCATTATATGTTCATTATTTAAAATTTGGATATAAAATAGATTGTATTCAAAACATAAGACCATTAAATTATATAAAGGAAATGAATAGAAGGAAAATATATGAAACAAATTATATAAAATATAATATAAATACATGCATGAACATTTACAAAAAGGCAATTGATTTAATGAATGATTGGGTAATGGATAAAGAATGGAAAGTAATATAAGGGGAAATAAATAAAATGATAAAAATATTGAATTATAGGAAATGTCAGTAGATGTCGCTATATACGTAATATACGTGTTAGTATTAGTACGAGGCACCATATTGAGAAGGGTAAAAAATTTAGTATTACCGAAAAAGGCTTTTATATATATAATTTTTTGTTGATGTATTTACAAGTTGTTATTATTATATAATAAAGATTTATATTATATTTCATTGATTATAAGATAAACAACATAAAGGAGTATTATTTCTTAGATTTAAATGATTATCACTTTATGATTTTATAAATTTACATTTGTTTAGACAATGTGCTAAAATATGCATATCAAATTATTTACATTAATTCGTAGTACAGTCGTAACTTAATATATTTCCAATGTGAATAATTAAGTTTTCATTTTTTTTTAATAATAAAGATGGCCAGCACAAAACTAATTTATTATTCATTATCAAACTAGATTAGCTCTAGTTATAATAGTTTTTTAATAATAAAAAACAGATTAGTTTTTCCAGCACTTAAAATACCTTAGATTATTATTAAAGAATTAAAAATGTATTTATTCATATTAGAAGCATAAACATTAATGCTATAATAGATATTACATATATGTGTGTGTGATGTACATGTATGTACGTATAATAATGTTAAACTAAAACGTGTACACATATATAAAAGAAAGAAAAGGAATAATAAAAGGAATTAAGCACATTATGCATTTTGATCTTAATTTGGCTTATTAAAGATATAGATGCTATATAGATATATTTTTTTGAAATACTGTGATATAGTACTAAAGATAAGATTTATTCAAAGATACATATATTTATTCACAAAGTATCTGCAAATAGTGCAATATTCTGAAATATAATAATAATATTCCAATATTTTGATATCAGTAGCAAATGATTTTAATAATATGAATGATATAGTATGTTAATTTTTTAAAAAAACAACAACAATCAAATAAGTGTTTTATATTTATTTCATTAATGTATACAATTTCTTAATTTTTAAAAATTATTATTCAATAAATACCATGATACTATTATTGCAACTCATTTTCATAGATATTCTTTAAGAAACATTAAATCTATTTTAATTCATATGAAAATCCCTCCGTTATAGACTTTCACAATTAACATAACTTTAAAGCTAATCCTAAATTCCAAACAGAACTCAAAGTATTATAATAAAATTAAAAAAATATACTTCTTTCTGTTTTTAATTCATAATGCAAACTAACATTAATTATATTAATTGAGGATATATTATGCTTAAAAGATCATCCTTATATAATTGGCAATTAATTTAATAATTATTTATACTATGTTTTCATCTGGCTAATATTTTAAACTCATTCCATATTTCCTTCAATATTGGCAAGAGTAAGTTTATAAATATTAATTCTACCACTCTTTCATGTGAAGATTTTTGTTTTTACAATTATTCACCCCTAGTGAGGAATTTTTGTAAGCTTTATATTGTATAATGCATATTTTTCTATATACATTATAGTACAAAATTTTAGTTAAAAAAAATCTATAGATAAGAAAATCGAAAATTTGGCAATATAACAAGAATTTAGCTCCACCCTCCCTCCACCTTGACAAGTTCTGCTGTTGTAGTCTGACATATTTTTGATGTCACCATTTTCACAACATTATTTAAAGAAAATAGTTCAAATGACCAAAAACATGTTTATTTGCAAATTTATTACATTTGCAGATAGTTTTTATACGATAATTTATACAATATTTATTACAAATCAAGAATATAAATTATTAATAATTTATTTTGAATGGAAATACTTTATTTATAAAAAAATAGAATGTCATATTATTGGCCAATGCAAATACACCCTAAACCTATTTACAGGCTTAGATTTCTACATAATCAGTCTAATTATAATGATGAATATAAAAATATTATAATATTGCAATAAATATTTAAAAAAAATTAAAGCATAATTCATTAGATATAAAAGGAATAAAATATTTATTTAGATTTTTTTTAAAAAAAAGACAAATAAAGATTTCATTGATTTTGTAAAATGAAAATCTTTCTAGAAATGATGACATATAAGGCTCTTTGTTTACATTACAAATTCATTTTTTAATATTTTCAGAAATAAAAGGTGAATATTTAGAATTTCAGTAATAAACAAAAATATCTATGAAATGAAGTCAATTTATTATTTTCTGATAAGTAATAATGGTTTAATCTTAAATTCCATGTTGAACATGAAAACAAAGAAAATGATGAAGTGCTAAAGGTTAAAAGTTTATAAAATAGATGATCCATTTTATTCTTGACATCAATAGGGTAATTATTTGTTCATTGATTAGGGAGGTGAATAGTTTCACCAATCAATTATGCATATTGAACCATGCTAAGTTAATGTTTACAATTATTTCCTGTTGTTTAAAGAAACCCGGGTCATCAAAAATGAAATTCAATCTCCATCCTTCTATAATTTACAATTAATTTAATAATTATTAAAGCCATGTTTTCATCTAGCTAATATATTTCATTCACTCTGTATTTCCATCAATGTTAACAGGGATATACTTATAAATATCAAAAGCTGATCTATTATATTCCTGATCATTATTTTTTGTCCATAGCCTGAAAGAGTGATTTACAGTATTTATATATTTGAATAAATTACATTAGATTTTTACTAAATTATCTTCTAGTTTAGTTTTACAAAACATACACATCTTCATCCAAGATAATAAAGGCAATTGCTACAGCTTAATTGATAAGGGTCAAATGTACTGCCCACACAACTTTGACACAAATCCTTTAATGAAAGTATACTAATAATTTTTATTAGTCATTCATTAGACTAGAGATTATTCAATAATGAATAATATTTCTGTAGTGCAATTTTCACTACATCACTCTCATACAAGATAGGGGATGGTTTCTATCCACTTTTAATACTTTGCCTGAGAATGTAGTGAAAATTACAATACAGAAATATTACTCATTAATAAGGGCAATTGATTCCCCAAAAGTCACTGTAAATCAAGCGTATAAATAAATAATATCATAGTTTTAAAATATGCCATAAATTTTGAATACATGACTTTTAAATTAGAAAAGTAATAATAGTAAATAAAATAAGCACATTATTTTAAAAAAAAACTGAATTTATATGTAAATTATAATGTGTAAATTGTTTATTAATATGAACACAATAGTTATTTTATACTTTTTAATGGTTATTTTAAATATTAATTGTAGAAGCCATCTTGAAATCATGTTGAGATTAATATCATGAAAGTGAAATAAAATATGACAACAAAGGAATTTAAAATATTATAACACGTGTTTTCTAATTTATGTTTGGAATACTTTATGTATGATATGATCAATGTATTTCATTTTTTTAAATTGTTTAATGAGTAAATTGAGATGTCATATTTTATGATTTCATGTAATTTTTTTTTTTACAAAACAATTATATTATATTAATTAAGATGGAGTTCATTTTTCATACAATTTGACTAACATTTTATCTTTTTTTTAGTGAGACTAATACATTTATAATGTTATAGAATCAAAAATAGGAAGCAAATTATACTTTAATACCATATATATTTTAAAACTGACTTTATTATATTTTATTATTGTATGTAATCAAACATTTTAAAAGTAAATAACGAATAATTTATACTTTTTTCCTTGATAAAAATTTTGCCACTTATCTTATGCAAGAAGAAATAGCTTTCCTGATACCATCATTTTATTATAGCAGTAATATTACAAAATGGTCACTGTCCATAGTATCTTGAAAACATTTTTAAAAGATCAATAAATTGAATGGTTGCTTTTCCCCCAAAGAAATAATTACAAATTGATGATAGTCATCAAGCATTGGTGGTAGAGAGGTCAGCACAGCCGCCTTTCAAGCAGTTGTCCTGGGTTCGCTTCCCAGCCTACGCTATGACACATGAAAAAAAAAATTGATGATAGTCATTATAGCAAATTCTCATATAAAGGATTATCATAAAAAGGCACATAAGATGACTAGATATATATTCCAAATTAAGATTTTTATTTTTATGCATATTAGAATAAATAAATTAGATATTCAAATATTTCTCAAATAAATTAAATCATTTATAAATAAACATCACATGATCATCATTCTTTTCCATTTATAAATAAATGAAATAAATGTCTTGCATGGTTTGGAACAGTGATAGAGTGGAGATTCTGGAGTTCAATGCACAAGTATTAAGGTTCAGTTCTGTTATTCTGGTGTTTGAACGTCTATGAATTCATAAGAAATAAATAATTTGTTTATTCTTTAATGAAATATTATAAAGTTTCTCACATAAAAATTTATAATTAATTCCAAGGCAATTATTTGTAAGTTAATTCATCAATTCAGTTGTTTTCGGGGAGGGGGGGGTAAATTTGTGCAACAGCCTTGGTATTCATATAAAATGTACATCGAAAACTGAAATTATAAAAATTATTTTTATTTTCCATTATTATAAACAGCACAGTTTACTATTTATAGATTTATCTCTACATTAGATATTTGCTTATGAAATTATCAAATTCTATTGAATAATTTAAAGACGTATTTAAATGTGATTAACTATTTGATTATTATTTAATTTGAACCAATATCTTAAAATTTATTTAAAAAACATTTTCTGTTTAAGATAGTAATTAAAAAAAAAAAAAAAAACCTGTAAGTTGTCAAAAGCCTAACTTAAAATAAATTTGTGAATATCAAAAAGAAGAATGTAGCAAAAGTTTTTAAAATGTAGCAAGTTGTAGGAATTTAAATACATAATTTTGTGAATTGTGTTTACAATAACTGAAAGCATTTGAATATGACACTAATCACCAACAGCACTCTTAAATATGTTAAATAAGTATTTATAAAGTGTTTTAAGATTAAATTCATCATGGAAAGCAAATGTTAACAAAATAATAATTTTATTATTTAAAATGGAATAAAAATATCTGTAAAAATAATAAAATTTTAGAACATTATTTGTATTCTCACACAATCAAAAACTTTATTACAAGGATACAATAAATATCTGCCCATAAATATCACATTTTATCACAATAGATTGCAAAAGATTTAGAAAGAAACCACAAGAGAGATGGATGGGGAAAGATAGTTTGCTAACACAATGTGAAAAAGAAAAGCTATTGATCAAAGAAACTGGATTAAATTTAGAAAGATTTTCATTCAGCGATGGATTGGTTATAGCAAAATAATGATGATAAAAAGACTATTAAAACCATAATATATTTATTTAAGCATTTTCAGATATATTTTTATAGATATCACTTTAACAAAATAAAGTAAATAAAAGTGTTATCAAATTATCTATATTTGCATATAAATATAACAAATTTATTAATATCATATTTTCTAAACATAATTGTATATATTATTGCAAAGTCTAGTATGTGAAATGAAAAGCATTAAAAGTACAATGCAATTTCCCAAACAATAGGCATTAACTTCAAAGATATGTCAGAGTTAGGAATAATTTATTATTAGCAACAGTCACTCCCAAATGAATATCATCATTCCAATTCCAAGACAAAAAAAAGGACAAAACAAAAAAATCAAAAATAATACCACACAAAAGATGAGTTTATATTGATTATATAAACCAATCTATAAAACACAAATACATCTATATATAAAACATGTTGGTCCATTATTATGTTCAATTGATATTTTGCTATGATATGTTTTAACTTCTAAAGACTTTACTTTTAAAATTTTGTCTAATTGTAACTCTCCAATGTTAGCCATATCTTCCCAATGAAAGTAATCATTGCACTTCTTTAAAATATCTTTGAGCTAAACTATATAATGTAAACAGGATCTACAAAAACAATGATCAAGTTCACCATAAATCACCCTTTTCGGAAATAGTTTATTATTTAAATGTTTCACATTCAATCCAAAGAAGATATGATTTTACAATAGGGATTCTATAATATATCCAGAAAGTTGAAGAACGTATGCATTTTAAAAATTTGATGAATCATTCTTAAATGATACTTTTCTAACACTTTTATGTTATTTTGTTGAATACGCAAATTTCACTTCCATACAATAAATTAGATAAAATAACAGCTTTATATATAGCTGATTTATTTATTTCATTTTGATGAAATACCCTATTTTTTTTAGCTCATAAAAGCAATAGCAATACACCAAAATCTGTGTCATATCTCAACATCTTAAGTCCACTTTTCTATTTAAAAAATTACCAAAATATTTAAACTGATTTAGATTCTCAAGTTGATATCTGCCCAAGCAAAAAGTTACTTAAATTTTTTTCTTTCATCCAGACTGATAAAAAAATTGAGTTTTTAGAACATTGGTTATTAAATCAAAGACTTGATATGTTTCATTCAAAATATTAAGTATATTCTGTAAATTACCTTTTGAATTAGCACAATCATCAGCAAGTTTACAATCCAAGAAAAAGTTTTTGCTTTTATTTTTAATCAATTCAAATTAAAATTTGAGTATCAAACCTGTATCATATCTTGATTCTTGTTTGATTAAGCCACCTGTAAACAATACTAAAGATAAATGCCATAAAAATAAAAACAATGTTGGAGCAAGTATACATCTTTGTTTAATATCAGTTTTCATTTCAAATACCTGATTTCTCCCTTGTAGTAATAACATTCCCTCTCATTCCATCATGAAGGAATTGTACAGCGCAAATGAACTTTGATGAACAAACAACTAATTTCAAACCATGTTATAGATTTATTTGATTAATTGTATAAAATGCCTTACCCAATTTGATAAAAGCAACATATAGATCACTTTATTGTTCCTGACACTTTTCCTGCATTTGTCTGGCAATTCGTCTAAAATCACTCTTGTATGACTGGAAGCAATCCATTCAATAAAATTTTTGGAAATATCTTTGGTGTAGTGGGTAATAATGATATTTGATAATAATTATAGTAATTTCTTTTATTTTTTAAAATTGAAACAATAGAAGCATCCATGAGTCCATATATTTCTAAAAAATTCCAATATTTTTGAATCAAATATATTGCCATTATGTTTTAAAACTTTTCCAGGTATCTCCAGGACTTTCCATTTCTAGAATAATTACTTGTAACCTGTCTGTTTTTAGAACAATATTACAATTGTACCATATAAAGGTGTATTGTGATAAACTATCAATACACAAATCATCCACATAATAAAATAGAAAGTATTAAATTCTTTTACAGCTTCACAAACAATCTAATAACAATATCTAATTAATAATGGATATTTTCTAACTATATAAACAATTCTGACCTTTATTTAATGTATAAAATAAAATCTACAAACTTACATTAGCACTCTATTGACTAGTAAAATTATGATTTAAGGCAGATGATGAATTGACTTTGTCAATGAAACCAAGATTCTATGAATTAATCAACAGACTAAAATAATATAATTTTGCCAATTTCATTTTATTCATTAAGAAATATCACAATAATTAATACAATTATATATACAAATGAATAATTTACATGACAAAGGTGGCTTTTGTCTGTTTTGTTTATTTTTTTAAAACAAAATATACCTCCATTATTATTTGCATGAATATAAAGAGCTTCACTGGTGCAACAGTAACATCTACTGCTATGACTTCCAACCATATTAGAATCTAAGTAGAGTCATCCTGAAGTTTTTTTTAGTCAACTTAAGATTTTTTTTTAAGGGTATTTAGCATATAGCCAACCCAGCTAATGATCCAATATTGTTTGATAGGGGGTTATCTGACTATTCTTGGCAAAAGAATAAAACAAAAATAAAATCCTCACTACACATAAGTGTTTGCAAATCTGGTAAAGTATTGTCTTTTTATTGTTTTTCTATGAGAAACTTTGGATAGCTTTTTAACCTGTAGCAAGGTATTTCAAGTCGTTTTATCTTTTATCAATTCCCAACTAATTCTGTATAATTTTCAATTTAGTAGTATTATTGATTTTCAGTTTCATATTATGGGTAGTGTATATATGTTAATATAAGTAGCAAATAGATGAAGAAATTGATAATTAAAACAGGCAAAACTCTCCATACAGTAGTGCCACTCAGTGCCAACCAGAGTAATCAATGGATGCCAGAAGGCTTGTGCATAAAATCCCCATCTAGTGCCTACTCATCCAATATCCCCAGACTAGTTTCTGGCTTGTGGCCTTCATCAGTGAGGAGCTTTGGATCTGAGAGTACTGCACCTAGATCTTAGGATCTAATGCAACCCTCCAGCTGCCACCTTTTATCTCTACTTAACTACAAAACTATGAGAATAAAATTGAAAACACAATATTTTCAGTCTAAACTCAATAGCTTATATAGTCATATGGGTCTGAACTCAGTTCAGTACCCATACGTTTTGTTGTCTTTGGTTCTTTAACAATCATAACCACCATTATCCTATTAGGCAGGATTGGCGTTAAACCCCTAAACATCACATGATCATCACTTCTTATGCTAGCACATAAGTTATTAAAACAGTATTACTCTTGTTTGGCACTGAGTGGCACTACTGTATGGAGAGTTTTGCCTGTTTTAATAACAGTTATGTGCTAGCATAAGAAGTAAGTGGTGATCATGTGAAAAAATTGATAAATTGAATATAAAACTATAATTAATTATTCGCTTAATTTTCTTATTCAATACTCTTTAAACAGTTTAAAAAGATAAACATATTAGTGACATATATTTAAGTAAACACATACATATGCTGAGTAACACTATACGTGTATGTACATTTAACACGCTTTTTTTTTTTCGTGAATTTGATTTTGTTTCAGCAGACTTCTTTTTGATTACTTCAACCACTCGATGATTTTTATCAAAGAAGTACAAACTTCATTTTATAATGGTATATATATATTTTCATTCCTCTCTTCCTCCCTTTTAATAAAAAAAGTAAAAAAAATAAAGTCAAAGTATAATTCTCAAACAGAAGATATACACACGTTTAATTGACATGTACATTTTTCCCTTCCCAAAAATGTGGATTTCCTGTAATAATTTTTTTTTTAAAGAAGAGGAGAGAAATGGAGAACTATATAAATAACTTAACACTATAAATTGGAATTTGAAATTTTTTGATAATGACATCAGGAAAGAAGTAATGGATTAATTAATAATTTAGGAATGGATATAAAATCAAGATTTTGAAAGAAAGAGATAATATGTGTGTATTATTTTTATATATTATATTTCTGGTATATTAAAAAAAAAAAACACGAAAATATAAAAGCGACTATCAATTTTTATCTATACACATAGGCACAAGAATAGGTCAAAGTTCGCAAATAATTTTATGTCTTGTTTAGAACAGTATGTTTTTAGTTTTCTGGTAGATATATAACTAGTAGCAATATTTCTTTTTAATGAGTACGATATTTACTGAAATATAATCAATTAAAAAAATGTTGATACAAATTATTTAGATTTTACTTCTGGAAATAAAGTTATATTTTCTACAATCTTTATGAAATTACGACATCATTAATACCATCTGTTTCTGGGTGTTTGCTTTATAGTTTTTTTTTAAACAAAATCTTTTTTTTTTAACATTTTAATTAACTCATTTAAAAATAAGCACAAAACACTTAAAAATAGGAAAGAGCAGAAAACCATGTTATCTGTAAATAAAAATTCAATTTTACTTGCAAACTGTAGCTCTAAAATAGCAAACGACTTCAATAAAATAAAGCGTGTGCAATATATTCACATGCGCACACACATGTTTATATAACAACTAAGTAAATGATACTTCATGAACTTTTTTTAATATAGCTTAAAATGAACTATTTTGAACCACTGAACCGATACTTAATAAAATTGATAACATTTACGAAATTGTCAAAGCATTTATCTCACTGTCAATTATCAACCTAGAGTATTTGAAATTTTCCTTAATTAAATTACAGAGAATATTTTGATTGACATGTTCACAATTTGCATAATAAATACAACTATCAATATGATTAACCACATAGCAAAAACTATTTATGTTAAGCAAATTAATGTGTCAATGGTTTAAATATAGTTTTCAAATCTCACTATGCTAGCATTGAATGGAAAATAAATCCATTCCTACTTCATATCTGAACTGCAAACATTAAAACTTACAGACTAAAATAACTACTATTCTTTGTCAAACATTATTTATAACAATTTCAAAAACCAGGAGATATTAACTTGATTATTGATGAGAATTATTGAAAACATTTTGTAAAATGCAGAACACTAACATGATGTGATGTACTATGGCTTCTCTTTACTCGGAGTCAGGAATCTCTCAGTCACTATATCCAGAGAAACCTGTTAGCCACCTTCTCTTCCCTTTGCATCCCCACCCTAATGTTTTTCCATATTCTTCTCTATACTGCTCAATCCTATGTCCACAACAAAATCTTTGTCTACTCTATGGCCTTTATATTTAAATTCCCCTTATCTTTTCTCAAACCCAGCATAAAAAACCAAGAATCCATTTTCTGTATAATCACTTTGTTTATATTTATTCTTCCACAAACTTCATTATTTGTACCCTTTCTACATGTAGATATTTACATTCAATTAACAGATGCCTAATATTTTATATTCCTTCCTTACACAATTTGCAGAGTAAATCACCCATATTTTTCCATTTACGTGTATATTCCCTTATTGCTAATGATCCTGTTTGAGCCTTAAACAATAAACTACTTTCCTTGCTATTATAAATTAATTTGCACCCAGTATTCTGTTTACTTTTATATATATTTAAACTCTTTTTACTCTTCATACTAGTTCTCCATCTCCCCAACTCCCTATTTTTTATTAATGCATCTTCTATCCCATTCCTTGCCACTATAACACTCATCAATTCTCCTAATACAACCATCCTACCTTTTGTATAAGTATAATGACATAGAGTCTTTATCTAAATCTTCTGCATACTGTACTAGCTTTCTCGCCCATCTTGTTGCCTGTCCTTTACTCATAATCCAATTAAATATTTTGATGATTCTATTATTATCTATAAATTGCAATCTACCAAACATTTTCATTTTGCTTTTTGCATCTCTCATATAAAAACTTGACCATCCAATTTCTCCTTGAGTTGCTTCCTTTGCCATTCACACATCTGCATCTAATGCATGTCTTCCTACTTATCTTTGTACTTTTCCTAAGAAACACACATCTGCATCTTCCTACTTCTCATTGTACTTTTTCTAAGCAATCTAAGACCCCTTTACTAATACATTGTTACCATAAGCTAACTCTGCTACTGCAACTACCATACAATTCTAGATACATCATATTTATTATTATAATTAATAAAGCAAGTCATATATAACGTGACATTACTTTTATAAGCTTGTAGTTACAAAAATTCAATACAGAGAGCGTACCAATAGCTCAAACAAGCTCTTAATTAATAAGTGCGGTATGAGAAAATATTTAAAATCTCTATCTAGAACACTCTCATCTCCAGACCAACTGGTTTCGAGCTTATGGCTCATATCAGTGGAGAGCTAGAATATTCGGACACTAGATCTAAAATATAAACTCAAAACCCATTTTAGATCTAGTGTCCGAATATTCTAGCTCTCCACCGATGTGAGCCGTAAGCTTGAAACCAGTTGGTCTGGAGATGAGAGTGTTCTGGATAGAGATTTTACATATTTTCTCATACCGCACTTATTAATTAAGAGCTTGTTTGAGCTATTGGTACACTCTCTGTATTGTATTTTTGTAACTACATACTTATAAAAGTAATGTCACATTATATATGACTTGCTTTATTCATTAATGTAATTTTATCTTTAAGGCTTTGGCTATGCTGAGGCTGTTAAAATATGGTAGATCTGAATTTAGTTCAGTCCCATATAGCTATTTAAGTTAGATAGCTGGATTTAAAGATATTTTCATGTCTGAAAATTTCAGAGTTTCTACTTAAATATACGTTTAAAATAAGTACTGGGTTTTGAGTTTATATTTTAGATCTAGTGTCCGAATATTCTAGCTCTCCACTGACGCGAGCCATAAGCTCGAAACCAGTTGGTCTGGAGATGAGAGTGTTCTGAATAGAGATTTTAAATATTTTCTCATACCGCACTTATTAATTAAGAGCTTGTTTGAGCTATTGGTATGCTCTCTGTATTGCATATTTATTATATGAAAATACTGTTAATTTCTTTATCAGTCCTTTCTTATCATTGCTTCATTTATCAATTTTTTCTCTAATTACTAAAGATGTTTCCCAAATAGTTACACCTATTCACCAAATTTAACATTATAACCCCCAATAAAAATTAATTTCTCTTCTCTTTCCCCAGCATATCATCATTACTTTTGATTTTTCTTCACTAAATTTAATCCCAATCTCTTTATCCACCCTTGTCCATGTCTTCGGCATAACTTTAATATCTTCCCTACTTTCTGTACAAAAAAAGATATCATCAGCAAATAAAAGACCTGATAATATATGTACTCCCTTGCCATTTATTAATGATACTCTAATCCTCTTCCTAGTCTTTCAATTGCTCTCTCCATTTCTTTCAAATATAACAAAAACAAAATAGATGACATAGGACCTTCTTGCCTTAGTCTCACCCCATTTTTAACATTAACTGATTCTATATTTCTTAATTGATATGTATAGTAATTATTTTCATGCAATCTCTTAATAATATTTACTAAAGCTCCATTCATTCCCAAATTTACTAAACTTACTCATAATCTATTTACTCTATCATATGCCTTCTCTGTATCTAAAAAAATCATATATAGCTGTCTACCTATATTCCTACTCATATCTATAAGTTGTGTGACTACAAATAAACTATTTCCTATATGCCTATCCAATCAAAAACCTTCTTGCATTTCTCTCTATTATTTTCTTCCATCCACTTTTCAGCCCTTCCAGCCATCATATATGCAAAAACTTTATATAACATTAACATTACCACTATCAGTCTATAATTGTTTAACTTTCTATGTTCCCTATCCTTTCTTTTAAATAGTGGCACTACTATATGGAGAGTTTTGCCTGTTTTAATAACATAATCTATTGTGTGAACTATATTATTTCTAGACCAAGTATATTGTTCCCCATAAATAATTGTTAAAATTTCCAATGCTCAAATTCGCTCTCTGACAAAAATTCTTCAAAAGTAGTCCATTCTTGTTATTCACATCATCAATTTCTTCAATATTCTCATTCATACCCTATAACCAATATTTTCTTCCACTCCCTTTTTTTTGAAACTCTGAAAATCCTTAACTAGGCATTTATATATGCTACTGTTCCATTTCATTACAGTTTGACTATCTCCAGTAGCCATATAGTCTATAGCCACCATCTATTCTCATCTTCCTAACTTTATCTCAAACCACAAATATTCTTCACATATAACAGTATTTAAATATTTTTTTGGCATAATCCTATACCATCACCCCTTTTGTCTTTTTTTTTTTCTATTTATATCCTGCCATACCAAATCTTCCCATGCAGGTTCTTCTTCTCTTAGATAGTTTCCACTACTGCTAATACCTCAAGCTTTTTATTTTTAATTGCTTTGTTTAATTCCAGCCACTTTTCTGGTCTCCTACTATCTTACATATTCAAATATCCAATTTTAATAATTTTTTCTTTCTTACTATCCTTTTGTAAATTATCTCTACTACATTTATAAGAAACTTGCTTATCATTAATTTTACACACCCGATCCTTCTCCACATCTACATTTATATCTAAATCAGCTACCATTTGTTTATTTCTTACATCCTGTCCACTCTTCTTCTTTTTGATAATACTGCAATTTAAAACCCTATCTCCCTTTATAAGTTTCTCAATCTATAATATTTTTATAAATTAAACTCCCTAATACTTCACTTCCTTGTTTTTGCTAAGTGCAATCCATCTTTACTGTACAACTTCCTTTTACAATAAAAAAATCCCACACATCCACAAATAACATTATTTCTCTCACATAATTTTTTCAATCTAATAGAACATGCCCTATCTGACATATATCTATTATCTAATTTGGTAATAATCCAACTATTCCTACTCTTCCTGCTGATCTTTTTAATTTCTTTTTCAACTTTAGCATCAATAAAAGTATTGTGTTAAAATCTACTTTTTAAAAAAACCCACAAGCCATTATCATTTAGGATAAAGTTAATACTACGACCTAGCAGCATTTTTTCCTAAACAAACTGTCGATGAGAAGTTAATAATGTAAAAATTATTATATTTTAAACTACATAAAAAATAAAATGGATCCTAATAAATAAAAAAAAAACCCAAATTAAAGATTGGCGAAATCTTTTTTCGTCAATCTTTAAAGAAGTAAAACTAAAACAACCAGAATGTAATAATTTAGAATAATTTATCTCTACCAAAATGAATGAAATAAAGTTCTATATATAAATAAAATAAAAAAGATTAAAAAAATTCTATATAAAAATTTATAAATTGTATGATTTGAATAAAACAGTATTTATATTATATATTTTTAATTAATTACTCTTATTATTTAATGCAAATTATTTGACTGATTTTATATTATTATTAAATCCTAATATGTTGAAAAAATTTCTTATAAAATTCATACACTAATATTTTTTTTCCAAACATATTATGCTTTTTAATCATATATTTGATTTTCGCATAAACAAACTATTGATTTTATAATTGAACTAAAATGATTTTATGATAGGAATCCATTGCAATCACTTGATGATAAAAACTTGAATTTAAAATTATTTAAAGTTAAAATTGTTTAAAAATTAAAGATTTTAATTCTAACTATAGCATCTAAATCTTAGCAGCTATTAATAATCCAAAGCAGGGAAAAATAAAAACATTATTGAATCTACATGAGAAAATATACTTCAGAATTTGTACAGTGTAGATTTTTGTTGACATCATAATAACAAAGGAATGAGTTTATAATTCATTTATTTACTTGTTTGTTTTTTGTAAAATTATTAAATATTTGTTGTTGTTTTTTAAGAAATATTTTGCATCTAGTAAATTCTCCATATAGCAATGCCATCTGCTCAAGCCTTAGTAATCAACGGATGCAAGAAAATTTGTGCATAAAATCCATATCTAGGACCTACTCATCCAATATTCCCAGAGTTCCTAGCTTGTGGTTTTTGTCAGTGAGGAGCCTTGGGCCTGAGAGCACTTCACCTAGATCTTAGAATCCAAATGCAGCCCTCCAGCTGCCATCTTTTACCTATTTAATTAACTATAAAGCTATGAGGCCAAGATGAAAACCCAAAAATGTTTTTAAACCAAGCTTAGTGCAGTGCTCTCAGATCCAAGGATCCTGACTGGTGAAAGTCACAAGCTATAAACTAGTCTGGAGATATTGGATGAGTATGTGCTAGATAGATTTTATGGACAAACTTTCTTGCATCCATTGATTACAAAGGTTTGCACTGTGTAGCACTACTGTATGGAGTGTTTGCTATTGTTTAAACACTTGTGTAAGCATGAGAAATAGTAATCATGTAATGTGAAAAGTGAAGAATCAATAACATTTGTTTTAGTGGTGTTGATAAAGCTTTTAATAGTATTTCAAAAAAGTAGAATTCAGTAAATTATAGTACGAGTTTTCAATAATGCTATAATGGATGGTTTTATGTCAAACATTGATAAGGATGTTTTATAGAACTCTCTAAAATGTATAATGTAGCTCTAAAATTGATCTTCTAGAGGGAATTAAGGTAGAAAGATAATAAACAATAGCAAAACAACATTGATGATATAAAAAAAAACTTTAAAGATGTGGAAAAATCAAATAAAAATTTTTCATTGAAGAACACATCATTATCTTGCTAAAATAATATGGGCAGAAAAATTCTCAAATGAGATGGACCATACAATCTAAGCGTGTTTAGATATGTACTTTATATGATCAGGTAATTGCACAGATATGAGAGCTATTAATAGAAATTGTTTGATACATTATCCTTAAAGCAAGGACTACTAACCATTGAAGAGACATTTTGTTTAAATATACTAATCAAAAAAATTTAAAAACCTGTAAGGGAGAAGATGAAATATAATCTAATGAAAAATATGGATTTCTGAGAGTTTGAATAATAGAACTTAATAGAATCAATGGAAATATAACGGAAATTGAAATTTTTTTTAAAAATATACAAAAACAAAAAAAAATATCTTGATGAAATATGATTTATTCATACATTTCTATTATTAAAACATGCATCATACACAGTAATTGTTATTTTATAATAAGGCTGAGAGCAATGTGAAAAAGCACATTTATCCTTCCTAGTCATAAAAACAAAAATTTATTTACAAATTATAAATAAAAATGAAAAGTGTATCTATATTTATTATGATTAAAAAAACTCACAGTTTGGAATCAAAGAAAGTGTGTTTATGTTTACTATGATAAAAAAAAAAAAAGCCAAAAGCTTGGGATCAAAGAACTGCATCTAATTCACAAGCCACAGGTTGCTTGCTTATCATTGTCTTAAAATATCATTATTCAATAATTGATGATTTTATATTATTCAACCTTAATACATACTGCTTTTTTCGTTATTATTACTATTGTATTTTTGGTAGATGTCCTTCAAAATAAAAATCATTTAATAGTAGCTTCTACATGAATAAAATAACATTATTTTGATCTTTATGAAGTCCCATTTCAAACATTTCAAAGATATGATATCAAGAAGGTTGAGGGCAAATCATCTAGGCAAATCAAATGAAAAAAAAAATCTTTCATTGAGAAACATATTCTTATTTTTCTAAATGAATATACAAAACTCAATTTTTTCAAATAAAATGTAGCATTTATTCAACCATATTTAGTAATATTTGAGATACATGCATTCTTCATATACCCGGAGTTTAATTGTAAATATAGGGAATTTGAACATAGACTTTCAAGTATCCTTCGACTATCCACACTATCTCATACCACTGATACACATGTCCACATGCATGTAGAAAAAATAAATAATCACCAATATACATATTTCATGCTGAACTAGCACTCATTAGTTGGTCCAGATTATCATCTCACACACACATATATAATCAGTACTCAGTTAAATGGATAGTCTTATACATGAGGGATTAGAGTGACTTAAGGTCAACATGGACTGGCAATAATATTGGCATCAGTATGGAATTTGAGCATTCAATCATCAGATTTTCAATGGTGTGGATGGCTGAAGAGTTAGAGGTTGGAGTGGATTGAAGCCAGTCCATTTAAGTATGAAGATTTGCTATCTTAATATTAACTGAGCACTGATTATATATATATGTGTGTGTGTGTGTGTAAGATGATAATCTAGACCAACTGATGTGTGCTGGTTCAGCATGAAATACATATATTGGTGATTATTTATCTTTTCTACATGTGTGTGGTCATGTGTATCAGTGGTATGAGATAGTTTGAATAGTTGAAGGGTGCTTGAAAGTCTGTGTTCAAATCCCCTATATTTACAATCAACCATATTTAGATAATACATAGATTTACATTGTTTTTATCAAAAAAAATGCTCTATATAAAAGCTGTTAGTAGAATTTTTAAAACATCGCTATTTAATAATTGAATAGTTCATATTTCATGCAGCTTTTTTTCTTAATTACTACAATTGTGTTCTTAATGAATGCCCTTTCAAAATAAAAATAAAATCTTGAATAGCATTATTAATTATCTCAAAACATTTAAATATAGCTCCTATATGAATAAAATTGCATATATTATTTTTAACAATTTATTAACTATATAGTTATATAATTATTGAAAGTAAAACCCGGTTCAATTTACTATAGATGTAGAATGATAAACCTGAGAGTTAAAAGTTGCAGAATTGAATCTCAGCTTTTAATTTATGTTGCCTAAACATCACATGATCTGTAGAGTGACTAACCACTACATTATTTTATTATTGAAAGTAAACATAACACATACATTGCTTTTGTGCTGGAAACTTTGCCAATTCATTATTTTCAAGAAAATAAGTACTACAACTATATGCAAGTTTTATTGAACAGGGGGAGGGGGGAGGAATTATGCATTTTCCTGTATCACATTGCATTTTGCTACACAGAAGACCTGTTGATTATGAACTAAATTTTTTATTAATAAAGCCTTTTTTAAAAATCCGTATCACTTAAAACTACCAATATGGCTAATACAAATGCAAATTCACAATAAAGCAAAAGCTGTTATTGAAAATTTGATAAATAAAGCAGTAAATTTGAACCGGTTATTATAATGTTTGACTTGAATGTCAATTTGAAAATTGAACTGTTTTAATTCTAAATCATAAAAATGCCATATATTTATTTTATCAGTTAATCACTGAGATGATTATGTGCTGTTTGAGCATCAAAAGTAATAGATTGAGCTTCGATACTGGAATTCTGACTCCCAAGCCTATAACTTTACTACCACATAGTGTTAAAATCAAGGATCAGTCTTAAATTTTATTCCATGCAAAAAAAAAAAGAATCTTTGAGCTTATTCTGATTGGCTACTGCAGTGACTACTTATTTAAAAGACATGTGACTTTCAAGCAAGGAGAATCTATTGAAGGATTCCTAAAATATGAAAAAATCATGAGGACGATACTCAAAGTATATATATTGTAGATATATATAGTATTCAATTATTAAAAAAAAAAATTTTTTTTTCTTCTTTTATACATACAGAGATTTATACGTGTAGATTTATTATTATGAATAAGCAGTTTTGTGATTTATTATATAATATTTTTTTTATTAAATAATATGTGTTAAATTTATTTAACTTTCATTTTATTAAAATAGAGTAAATCAGAAAGGTGTAAAATTGTTAGATTAGGAGATAAAAAATTGTACACGTGTGAAACAATGAATAGATCTGTACAAACACAAAGATGCTTTTACACTTATTCCTGATGGCTATAGATTCCAGGTTTGTTGTTATCTGTATCTTAAGATTATTTTTACAAAAGAGGTGCTTTGATGTAGATAACGATAGCGATCAATTATAAGTCTTTATTGATTGTGACTGACGTCAAACTTGTGAAGCTTTGATTTTTTTTTAAGATAAAGATTTCCAGATGTTTTTTTTCTTTGGTTGAAATTCGCGACATAAATGATTGAAACAATTTTTTTAATCAGTTAGTCATAAATTTTTTTTAAAGAGATGATCAGTCAGTCTTAAATTTTTTAAAGAGATGATCAGTTAGTCTTAAATTTTTTTAAAAGAGATGATGGGTTAGTCATTAATTTTTTTAGAGAGAGAGTCACTCAGATTATTATTATTATTTTGAGACTCAAGTCAGTCGGTCCTTCCTTGTTATTATTCTTAGGCAGAAATGTAAACTCTGATTTTTTTTTTTAAAAGAGAGTGAACGCTTTAATTTTTTTTTTCTCACTCTTTGAAAGTTGAAAAAAAAGAGAGCAAATGAAATGTGCGTTTATATAAAGCAATTTTCAGCAATATTAAAGAAGAGGAGAGAAATGGAACAAGATTGAATTTATTAGAAGTTAGTAATAATTATATAAAAATGATATTAACATATTTGGTTATGCATAATACTATGCCTCTGCATTGCTAAACCATTTTTTCTGCTTCCTGGTTAATACAGAATGAGTCAAAATCGCTGATCTGTCTATGAAGTCATGTATCCAGTAATAACCAACAAAATGATAGATTTTGAAGCCAACCACACAAGCTATATGGAATGCTTTGTTTCTAGTTCCTGGCTTATTAAAAGCTCATTACCTTCGAATGAATGGAGAAGAGGAAATAGGAGGAAAAGAAAATTTATAACATCCATGTAGAACCAAGTTTGAAGCCATAAATCAAATTTTGTTGATTTACCTCAATCATCTAAAGTGTCAACAGCAATTATTTTTTTTAAAGGAGAGAGACAAGCAAATCCACCGGTACCTACTTATTCAAAGTACTTATAATAATTTTTTTTAAATGGTAGAAGGAAGCCAATCAACAGTGAATAATAATGGAATTGAAGAAACAAGCAAAGTCAATTGATTCAGCATTATCTTAAAAGTATCTGCAATAACTTTCTTTTTTGTTGTTGTTGTTGTTGGTGAGCAAAGAAAAGCAGTCTGAAAATTCAAACTCAGGACATTAATAAGAAGTAAAAAGTAGACGGGTAAATATGAACTTTCTTTAACCGATTTTATTCTTTTACTTATTAAAAGTAAACCTTAATTTACTGGTCAAAGCAATTTTCTTTTTTGATACAGAAACATTAAAGACTTGTTTATCTATAGTTATTTGCAATATCTCACAACATAGCACAAACATAGTTTAAATCTTTAAACTTAAATTTTTCATTATTTTTTTTTTTTTTTTTATTATATATTGTAATGTTGAAATGTTTTTTTTTTTAATTGTTCTTCAGTTGTTAATGATAATGAGCAACCTATAGATATATGCATTTATAATGTTTTTTATTTTTATTTTATCTTGTTGCATATTAAAAATTAATATATGTATTTTATTTTCTTTCGCTATAAGGTTGCAAAAGAAAAAGATATTTTTATATATGTAATTTATGGGTATACATTTTAAACATATATGTTAACATTACCGAATGCGTGAATGTATAACTGCTTATCCAAACACATCAAAGAATAGGTTATATATGATTAGTTTAAAATGGTAAATTAAAAAGTAGGGCATTACATTTGAATGGAAATGAAATAACATATACAAGTTTCACCTGAAATTTATTTTATGATATGATGAGTAAGAAAAGTCTTAAATAAGCATTTATAGAATATGTATTTTTTTTTTAATATTGATTTAAGTCAGCTTATTTTGAGATATCAAGAAAAATGACAAACCCTATATATTAAGTTTATTTGCTTATACTTATATAAATTTTTATATTAATAAGCCATTTATTTAATTGTCGATTTAACTTTAAAGAAGGAAAGAAAGAGTAGTAGTGTTAATAAAATATAATTATATATCTTAATTGGTTTCCGAGTTATTATTAAGAATATTGTGTTTTTTTTTTGTCTTAATTCTATCATTTTAATTCATCATCATTGCTCGCAGTTATTAAGTATTACCATTCGTATATATTGAGCAATCACTTGCAAATATTAAGCGTCCGCAAAATAATAGGTAAACTAGAATGTTGATATTTAAGTATTTAAGGATTATGCTTGAGAATAACCAAATTTTGATAATTATAGTTCAACATAGAAAGCTAAAATTGTGTTGTGTCCATGAATTTAGATCATCCTCATCAAAGATGGATATCATGTTATTAGTTAAAAATGTTTCAAATAATACTATATAAAAGTTATGATCGCCATCAATCATCATTAATAAATTATAATCATTAAATTTAATGTTTAGCGTAATGAATATATTTTAGTAAATAGGGGTTTATAGAAAATTGAATATTATGCAAAGAGATTCATGATGATCAATCATCACCATTAGTATTATTAAATCCCAGTATGAAATAGGATAATTTTAATAGATGCCTATAAGTTTATAAAGATGAATTTATTGTTGTGAGTTTATTGATAAGCCATGGCTGGTATCATCATCACTATTATAATCATTATTGTGATATCACTATTATTATCATTATTATGATATTATTATCATCATCATCATCATTATTACCTTTATTGTGATAAATAATCTAGTTAAATGGCCATCAATATCAATAATGGTCTTCACATGCTTGTTTGGAAGCCATTAATAGGATTATACATGTCTGTTCATCAATATACGCTAATGAGCTAGCAATGTCTATAAGAATCTTTGATCTATAGTATAAACTTTGGTAATATTGGGATCTTGTAATTTTATCAATATAGATAAAATGTAAGAATGTCATTTTTGTTCAATAGTCATCCAAGTCATGTGTAATAAATATGTACTGAATGAGTTTGAACTCAAGTACACTATAAATAGATACTTATCTAGATTGAAAACAATCTAGTGGCGCTCATGGGAAAACACATGTACTTAGCTAAACTGAATAAAGAGTGATATCATCCCTTTCCAACTTCATAATATTAGTTTTATAAAATATATTTTTTTATAAGTTGTCATGAATAGCACCCGTGTGTGCATATGACCATGAATGGTCTTATATATTTGGAAAGAAGAATAGGAAGGATTCTTTGTTAGAAGAACCTAGTATTGGAGATAAGCATAAGGCACTCCAGGAATCTCACAGTGGGTACTTTTATTCAGTTGCTATATTTAATATTATTTTTATTAGATGACAATGGCCAGTATGTTTTATTGTTCAGATGACTGCCCCAATATATAAATAAATACCAAGAATCTTTAATGCTGATATTTTCAAGTGGCACAGTGATTCTATAATTTCTTTATCTATGCTATGATGAATTAATATAGTTACAAATGGTACAGATTGGATAGGCATATATCTAATAATTAATAATTTCCCCTATCTAAATATTTATTATGGTTACAAATGTGACATATTAAAATAGTTACAAATTATAGTTACAAATACATATCTTTTATATTAATTTAATAATTACAAATACATATTTATATTAATTTATAAATATTGTTACAAATGGCGCACCAACTAGGGCTCGAAATAAGCCAAATAATGGCTTGAAATACCCCACATACATGAGAGATGGGTAGTATATAGTGATGACAGATGTATAGTTTAAAAAAAAAAAAAAAAAAGAATATTTTTTTTTCTGTGCAATTTTTTTTATTATTAGTGTATACAAATATTTTGGCCTGATGTTTAGATGATGATGATTACTGTTATTGCATTTTTGATGATGATAAATGAATACAGTCATTATAGAGCTTAGTTTCAATTTTTAAAATATAATGATATCACAACTTATAATGTGTTAAAGTTAATAACACTGTTTTTTTTTTATATATTTTGCTTATCAATTAAATAAGCATAGAAATATTAATAGCCTTGAAGTGTGGAATAATAATTTTGTTCATATTTGAAAAGTTTGTGTTATAGAAAATTTATGATTTTGGAGGTTGGATTGGATATTTGATTGTTGGAGTTTGGTTGGTTGTGTTACGGTTGTGATGATGGATGGAGAATTTTTGTCATTGCCTTGAGAATGTGATGTATTCATGCCACTGGTGATTGATTTATCTCATTCACTGCTCCAACCCAGATTATAATATCAGTTGTTTTATCATGAAGCAGTTAACAGTAGGCCTGCCATGATTTCGCCTCTAAGACTCCAGAGATCGGAAGAGCGTAATTTTTCTGATACATAATATTTCGCCTCTAAGACTCCAGAGAGAGCAAGGCAGTATTTTGTTTTACTGATATATAATTGTTGCCTCTAAGACTTTAAAAATAAGCAAGGCAGTATTTGACGAATTAAAGCCCCTAAGACTTGGAAGTAAGCAGGGCAATGCAACAATGTTTGCAATAAACTATTATGGGTTGTAGTAGCTTAGAGTGATTGAATTGGGGTGATCATCTGAGTGTTCATGGAGCATTGTGTGCTTTAAGTGCAGTGATTGAATTCTTTTGTCTATCTCATGATTGTGAATTGCTAATCATTCTTTTGGCTGTCAATATCTGTCAGATCTCTAGAAGGATAGATGAGTATATAAATGACTTGAGACATGAACTCTGTTATAAATCTAGCACATATGTTATATAAGTAATTTTTCTTTTTTGCTTAGTGTATTAAAAAGGGCATAGAGAGAGTTAAGTTTTATAAAGGCATTAAGAACTAGATAAATGATGGCATAAAAAGGACACACTAATACAGAGATAGCTTTTTCTTAAATAAATGTTTTAAATAGTACTATGACCTCATACTTTATCAATCATATATAGGTAAAGGAAAAAGAGTGATGATGGAGGTTAAGTTAATTAAAGGCACTAAAGATATAGATAGATTGATGGGGAGAATTATGGCTGAGAAAGAGTGGTTGAAAATTTTAAGGTATATGAGGATAGATAAAGGTGTTTGACTCTGGATGTATAGGAAATCAGGGGAGCAGAGCAGAACAATAAATCAGAACAGAATAAATCAGAATATACTAAATCAAACAGAAATAAGTAATATTAATATAAGTTTATAAATTTATGATGGAGCCAGAAAAGGGATTAACTATTGAGGGAGATGGAAGTAGGAAGAAGAAAAGCCCTACCAGAGTGGTTGCAAATAATGATGGCACAATTGAAGGAAATGAATGAGGGCATGAAACAAGAGATAAATAGAAATTTGATCATCAATCACAAGAGATGAAGGAAATGAATGAGGGCATGAACCAAATGAAACAAGAGATGAATCAGAAATTTGATCTACAATCTCAAAGATTTGATACTAAACTAGATCAACAATCACAAGAGATGAAGGAAATAAAACAAGAGATAAATCAGAAATTTGATGAACAATCTCAAAGGCTAGATAATAAACTAGAACAACAAGCTCAGGAAATGAAGCTAGATATAAGTCAACAAACTCAAAAAATAGAAAACCTAGGAAGAAATATATGTAAGGCATGGACAGCCAGTCAAGAGAAATGGGATGTAAAGATATGTATGATAGAAGTCAAGAGTTGTGTGACTGTAATCAAGCTATATGAAAATGATGAAGTAGCTGCTGTTCAAGAACAGTGTAATCCCAAAGAGGATATATACAGTGAGATACATAACCTAGAAATAAAGGTAGCCACTGTACAGGAACAAATTGACCTCAGGAAAGATGTAGTCAGTAAAGCTAGTTTCTTAGAATTAAAGATAGCTGCTGATGTATATGCCCCAGTAAATGTAGCAGACAAGTTTGAGACATTGGGAGCTACCAAAAGGATAGCTGAAAGTTATCATAGAGAGGAGGAGAGCTATGGCTATAAAGTCTCCAATATGAGAATGGGAACAAACCAGTTAGGCAGACAATTTCCCACAAAACCTGGCAAACCAAACATAGGAATGCCTGGGAATATATATATGATAGTGGATGATGTGTACTCCCCAATGAGAGTGGCAGACCTATTGGATGCCCTGGGAGTTGCAGAAAGGAAAATGAAAGGTTATTCTAGGATGGAGGAGAGATATAGTTATAAGATCTCCACCATTAGGATTATAAACAACCAATTAGGCCGACACTATCCCATGAAACCTAGTAAACCAAACATAGGTAGGCCTGGGAATGATTCCCATCAGCAAATGCAAAATAGCGACCCGCAGAAGCATACCTTCAAAAAGTTCTATAATATATATGAAGGGCCATTCATGCTCAAGGAAAGAAAAGGGGAAAATGCATTTGTACTAGAATCGTCAGAAGGAGTAAAAGGCACATATAATGTACGTAGCCTAAAACCAATGGCACTCATGACCTAAGCAATTTTTTTATATTCAAAATTTTTTTTTTGTTTGGGGGTGAGGCAAATGTAGATATATATATATAGTATTCAATTATTTAAAAAAAAATTTTTTTATTCTTTTATACATACAGAGATTTATATGTATAGATTTATTATTATGAATAAGCAGTTCTTTTTGTGATTTATTATATAATATTTTTTTTATTAAATAATATGTGTTAAATTTATTTAACTTTCATTTTGTTAAAATAGAGTAAATCAGAAAAGTGTGAAATAAGGCAATTAAGATTGTTAGATTAGGAGATAAAAAAATTGTACACGTGTGAAACAATGAATAGATCTGTACAAACACAAAGATGCTTTTACACTTATTCCTGATGGCTATAGATTCCAGGTTTGTTGTTATCTGTATCTTAAGATTATTTTTACAAAAGAGGTGCTTTGATGTAGATAACGATAGCGATCAATTATAAGTCTTTATTGATTGTGACCGACGTCAAACTTGTGAAGCTTTGATTTTTTTTTAAGATAAAGATTTCCAGATGTTTTTTTTTCTTTGGTTGAAATTCGCGATATAAATGATTGAAACAATTTTTTTAATCAGTTAGTCATAAATTTTTTTAGAGAGATGATCAGTCAGTCTTAAATTTTTTTAGAGAGATGATCAGTTAGTCTTAAATTTTTTTAGAGAGATGATGAGTTAGTCATTAATTTTTTTTAGAGTGAGAGTCACTCAAATTATTATTATTATTTTGAGACTCAACTCAGTCGGTCCTTCCTTGTTATTATTCTTAAGCAGAAATGTAAGCTCGGATTTTTTTTTTAAAAGAGAGTGAACGCTTTAATTTTTTTTTTCTCACTCTTTGAAAGTTGAAAAAAAAGAGCAAATGAAATGTGCGTTTATATAAAGCAATTTCCAGCAATATTAAAGAAGAGGAGAGAAATGGAACAAGATTGAATTTATTAGAAGTTAGTAATAATTATATAAAAATGATATTAACATATTTGGTTATGCATAATACTATGCCTCTGCATTGCTAAACCATTTTTTCTGCTTCCTGGTTAATACAGAATGAGTCAAAATCGCTGATCTGTCTATGAAGTCATGTATCCAGTAATAACCAACAAAATGATAGATTTTGAAGCCAACCACACAAGCTATATGGAATGCTTTGTTTCTAGTTCCTGGCTTATTAAAAGCTCATTACCTTCGAATGAATGGAGAAGAGGAAATAGGAGGAAAAGAAAATCTATAACAGCCATGTAGAACCAAGTTTGAAGCCATAAATCAAATTTTTGTTGATTTACCTCAATCATCTAAAGTGTCAACAGCAATTATTTTTTTTAAAGGAGAGAGACAAGCAAATCCACCGGTACCTACTTATTCAAAGTACTTATAATAACTTTTTTTTAAATGGTAGAAGGAAGCCAATCAACAGTGAATAATAATGGAATTGAAGAAACAAGCAAAGTCAATTGATTCAGCATTATCTTAAAAGTATCTGCAATAACTTTCTTTTTTTTGTTGTTGTTGTTGGTGAGCAAAGAAAAGCAGTCTGAAAATTCAAATTCAGGACATTAATAAGAAGTAAAAAGTAGACGGGTAAATATGAACTTTCTTTAACCGATTTTATTCTTTTACTTATTAAAAGTAAACCTTAATTTACTGGTCAAAGCAATTTTCTTTTTTTGATACAGAAACATTAAAGACTTGTTTATCTATAGTTATTTGCAATATCTCACAACATAGCACAAACATAGTTTAAATCTTTAAACTTAAATTTTTCATTTTTTTTTTTTTTTTTTATTATATATTGTAATGTTGAAATGTTTTTTTTTTAATTGTTCTTCAGTTGTTAATGATAATGAGCAACCTATAGATATATGCATTTATAATGTTTTTTATTTTTATTTTATCTTGTTGCATATTAAAAATTAATATATGTATTTTATTTTCTTTCGCTATAAGGTTGCAAAAGAAAAAGATATTTTTATATATGTAATTTATGGGTATACATTTTAAACATATATGTTAACATTACCGAATGCGTGAATGTGTAACTGCTTATCCAAACACATCAAAGAATAGGTTATATATGATTAGTTTAAAATGGTAAATTGAAAAGTAGGGCATTACATTTGAATGGAAATGAAATAACATATACAAGTTTCACCTGAAATTTATTTTATGATATGATAAGTAAGAAAAGTCTTAAATAAGCATTTATAGAATATGTATTTTTTTTTTCTAATATTGATTTAAGTCAGCTTATTTTGAGATATCAAGAAAAATGACAAACCTATATATTAAGTTTATTTGCTTATACTTATATAAATTTTTATATTAATAAGCCATTTATTTAATTGTCGATTTAACTTTAAAGAAGGAAAGAAAGAGTAGTAGTGTTAATAAAATATAATTATATATCTTAATTGGTTTCCGAGTTATTATTAAGAATATTGTGTTGTTTTTTTTTGTCTTAATTCTATCATTTTAATTCATCATCATTGCTCGCAGTTATTAAGTATTACCATTCGTATATATTGAGCAATCACTTGCAAATATTAAGCGTCCGCAAAATAATAGGTAAACTAGAATGTTGATATTTAAGTATTTAAGGATTATGCTTGAGAATAACCAAATTTTGATAATTATAGTTCAACATAGAAAGCTAAAATTGTGTTGTGTCCATGAATTTAGATCATCCTCATCAAAGATGGATATCATGTTATTAGTTAAAAATGTTTCAAATAATACTATATAAAAGTTATGATCGCCATCAATCATCATTAATAAATTATAATCATTAAATTTAATGTTTAGCGTAATGAATATATTTTAGTAAATAGGGGTTTATAGAAAATTGAATATTATGCAAAGAGATTCATGATGATCAATCATCACCATTAGTATTATTAAATCCCAGTATGAAATAGGATAATTTTAATAGATGCCTATAAGTTTATAAAGATGAATTTATTGTTGTGAGTTTATTGATAAGCCATGGCTGGTATCATCATCACTATTATAATCATTATTATGATATCACTATTATTATCATTATTATGATATTATTATCATCATCATCATTATTACCTTTATTGTGATAAATAATCTAGTTAAATGGCCATCAATATCAATAATGGTCTTCACATGCTTGTTTGGAAGCCATTAATAGGATTATACATGTCTGTTCATCAATATACACTAATGAGCTAGCAATGTCTATAAGAATCTTTGATCTATAGTATAAACTTTGGTAATATTGGGATCTTGTAATTTTATCAATATAGATAAAATGTAAGAATGTCATTTTTGTTCAATAGTCATCCAAGTCATGTGTAATAAATATGTACTGAATGAGTTTGAACTCAAGTACACTATAAATAGATACTTATCTAGATTGAAAACAATCTAGTGGCGCTCATGGGAAAACACATGTACTTAGCTAAACTGAATAAAGAGTGATATCATCCCTTTCCAACTTCATAATATTAGTTTTATAAAATATATTTTTTTATAAGTTGTCATGAATAGCACCCGTGTGTGCATATGACCATGAATGGTCTTATATATTTGGAAAGAAGGATAGGAAGGATTCTTTGTTAGAAGAACCTAGTATTGGAGATAAGCATAAGGCACTCCAGGAATCTCACAGTGGGTACTTTTATTCAGTTGCTATATTTAATATTATTTTTATTAGATGACAATGGCCAGTATGTTTTATTGTTCAGATGACTGCCCCAATATATAAATAAATACCAAGAATCTTTAATGCTGACATTTTCAAGTGGCACAGTGATTCTATAATTTCTTTATCTATGCTCTGATGAATTAATATAGTTACAAATGGTACAGATTGGATAGGCATATATCTAATAATTAATAATTTCCCCTATCTAAATATTTATTATGGTTACAAATGTGACATATTAAAATAGTTACAATTTATAGTTACAAATACATATCTTTTATATTAATTTAATAATTACAAATACATATTTATATTAATTTATAAATATTGTTACAATATATATATATATATATAGGCCAAAGATAACCATAACAATATCAATATGATTTAAAGCTTTTATTTTTCATTATGAATGACTTTTGATGGCACACTTTATTTATATATACCATTTATGTGTACACAGATACATTTTTCTATAATCTATTTGAAATATGCCATATGCAAAAATGTTTTCAACATAAACTGCAAATGTAGTCCCCCCCCCCCACCACCACCAAATAACAAGTCTACCTACTTCTAATGCACATGTTCCACGATTTATATATATTTAGGGATTCTATTTCTGAATTTGTTGAAATAAAATGACAAGCACTTAACATAGACATATATTAACATATTTAAAAATAAATTAATGTCAAAAAATAATTAAAAACAACTTAATAGCTTTAATTTATTAAAGTTTTTCAGCTTTCATGCAAATAATAAATCAAAAATTATTAATTAGAAGACCACATGTATTATATGTACTAATCATAAACAACAATATATTTATTTAAACTTGTATATATAAAATAACAAAACCCAGCCATTCCTTTACTATTATAAAAATAGACAGATAGATAGATAAAAATATTATTGTTAATAGTAAAATTATGCTAATATTTTTTTATATTGAAAATTTTAAAAAATATTTCATAAATAATCCCCAATATACGTATTTCATGCAGAACCAGCAGTCATCACTTGAGCCAGATAATAATCCCCCACACGAATATACAATCAGTACTCGGTTTATATTTACACAGCAATTCCTATTAATATTAATAAATATGTAATAGTCTGATATGAGGAGTTAGACTGATGCAATGTCTACATAAGTATAACTATAATATCAAATCCAAAAAAGGCTTTGAGCATTCCATCTTTGGTTTTTCAATGAAATGGACAGTTGTATAGTTGGAAGGATGAGAAGATTGAGTCCTGTTCATTAAAGTTTAAGGAATTGCTATCTTAATATAAGCCAAGCACTAATTGTATATATATGTGTGGGAGATTATGATCTGGCCCAATTGATAAATGCTGGTTCTGCATGAATTTTGGAGATCATCTATCTTTTTCGTATGCATGTGCTTACGTGGGAATGTCATTTGAGATGGAATGGAGGATGAATATAGATCAGAAAATCCTAAGTTCAAATTTCTCTACTTATATATATATATATATATATAAGAATTCAATACACTGAATGAATAGGTTAAAAACAAATTCATACAGGTGAAATTTAAAATTTAGTGTTATTATAATAAACTTTGAGTTGAGACACCTGGATGTATGCTAAAATATAAATTCTTTATTTATAATATCAATATGCATCTGGTAATATTGACTTATGTAATGCCTTATAATACAATTTTGAAAAGATGTTAATGATTTTATTTAAGTATTATAGAAAGCAGTTGCAGATATCATTGATGATGACCAAATATTTTTCCACTGTGTATAAATAAATAAAATTAAATTAGTTTCTTTGCTTGTAAAGTCATGTAACATTTGAATACCTGAAGTAATAGAGTTGTACTTTGATTCAGAGACCTTTAACTCTTAAATTGATCACACTACCACTGAACTAAAACATTTTTATTTCTTGATTGCAGTTATTATTAAGTTGTTGTTTTTTTTGCAAATAGTTTTTTAAATCATAAACCTAGAATTTTGAATATCATTTAACAGAACACAGCAAACCAAAACAGTGCACTAGTTTGTCAAATAAACTGAGAATATCATTCTAGTTTATAATTCTGGTGGGATACAATATACTGCTGAAAACTTAATTTTTAATTTTAATTAAAATTCCAAGATTTACTTACTGTTGTGTCCAGTGAGCAGCAAGTAAATAATTGACAAAGGCAGAATTGAGATGGTAAGCCAATAGTTTAATTGAATTACATATGATTATATTTATATATATATATATACATAGCCTATTTAAGGCATATTAAAATAATAAAAGGTCATGGTGACTTGCACATAATAGCCCTCGTCCTATGTTTGAACTTATAGAGGCAGGAGTCTCTGACTTACATTAACACCAGCCTTTATATATGGACAGTCTCTCGCATACTTTCCACAGTCCTTTACTTCAGTAGGTAGGATATCTGGTGGGCCATTTTCTCCTATTCAAGTTTTAAGAATTCTGTAGCCAGGGTCTGCGTTAGTCCATTTCACTATCGTTCAGGTATTAGTAGTATTTGAAGCTAGCTGATCATTATAGTTTACGTAGATAATTCAGCTTTATCTGGGCCTCTAGATAATGCATCCACACTTGATATATTTTTATTTTGTGATTCTACATTAATTTACTTAATGACGGGTATCTTTATTCTTAGGTGCGCAAACCATTCTCGACCTATAATTGGGTCAATTTCTCCACTCACTATATACAGTGGTAGTATTTCTTTACTCTTCTTTGTTTCTACCTTTATTTTTGTGACTCCTAGTATTCTGATGGGATTTTTGTTAGCATCCCAGGCCTTGAGTTTAGTTTACTCTACTTTTGGAGGGAATTTTAAATTCTTAATTAGATTTTCCCAATCTCTGCTTTTCATCAGTGATACTCCGGCTCAACTATCAATTTCCATGGTTATTGTTGCTGATTAATTTTACATTTAACATTATTTCATCAGATTCATTTATAGTAGCATTTTTTAAGTAGCTATTTTCCATCACACTGTACGTAAATTCTCTGCTTGGCTTTTTATGGAGGTGCTCTCTTTCAGGATTCCCAGTTGTTTTCCTATAACTTTCACTTTCTGGTATATTGCAATCATAGGCTTTGTGACTGATTTTTCCACATTGGAAACATTTAACTTATTTGTCTGTTTTAGATTTAATTCCAGATGTTTTAAAAATTGTAGCTTGAAGTAGTTCTGGTCTTGTGAAACTTCTGAACTCTCTTGATTGGTCTAGTAGTAGTTCATAAGCTACTCCACATCTGATTGCTTCATCATATGTTAGGTCTTTTACTGCTAATCATATCTACCTAAACTGATCATCTATTATGCCATATAATAGTTACTCGAGGAGAGCTTCCTCTAAAAATTTATTGTAAAGGCAAGGTTTCACCATCTCTTTAAGCCAATGTCATAATTTTTTATTTTTTCATTTTTCCTTTGCCTTCTGCCTCTAAAATGCAATTGAGCAATAAACTTGGATGGATAGTGGTTGAAATAATCATTTATGTTTGTTACAAGCTAGTCATATTTCTGTGTCTCTGGCAAATTTTTACACAGTTTGTTAGCTATCTTGATTACCCTTTGGCTTGTGAAACAAAGTAATGAGGCTACTTTTACAGTATTCTCGGTAATACTATTTAGTGTAAATTAGTTTTTTATCCTCTGAACATACAGTGGCCACTTATCGGATTATCTAAATTAAACTTGCATATACCGACTTGTGATATGCCTGCCATTTTCTCTGTTAATTCAAATCCAAGTACGATTTGCCTCAGTTTGCTGTTCAGGCAATTACTTAAGATTCAATTCCTATGATGACTGCATCAATCTGTTGTTTGGCAATTATTTAAGATTCCATTCCTGTACTGAGGGTGCCAATTTACTGAGGTTCCACTCCTGTATCAACTGCACCAATTTGCTGTGTCATATGAGCAGCAAGTAATAATTGACAAAGGCAGAATTGAGATGGTAAGCTAATAGATTAATTTAAATACACACAATTATATTTACATATATACATAGCCTATTTAAGGCATATTAAAATAATAAAAGGTGATCTGCACATAATAACCATAGTCCTGCTTTTGGACTTGCAAAGACAGAAGTCTCTGACTTACATTAATACCAGCCTATATAGACTAGGCTCTGGGGGTTTATATACTCCTCAAGACTTTTGGAGTCTTTAGATACCTTACCATATATAGTGTCACATACACATATTTTTTACACTCCTTACCATAAATGATGTTTTATACAGTTTTCTGACATTATTAAGGTCAGCTGTGCAACTCTATGACCTAACAACATTGCTATTTAATGATCATTATATTGCTACATTTTATGGTTACAATTATTTATGTAATTGTTTACACGATTGTTATACATAATTACTGTACAAAGTTATTATTTTTATTCTACACAATCATTATACATGTATACAACATACATATATATCTTGCTTGGACCTTGAACACTGAAGTTACAAAAATAATCTAGATCTCTAGTATTCTTTATCTGTTTATAATCACTATAGCTATTAAAATTATCCAGTTTTATTGCATCCCAAGCTATATATTAGCTATTGCATAAAGACAATACAATATGCAACTGAAATGAATTTTCTTCAAATTCACTTTTTAAAAAACTTTCGAGTAAAAACAATCAATAACTATTTTTCTATATTCATTCTTATGTTATCTTGACACTGGTATCCTTATCTCTATTTTTTAGTACGATTTATAATTGCATTATTGAAATTTGAATAAACATCTCAACTATTTTACTAATGTATTCCTTTAAAATATGAATATCTAATTCGGTTGCTTTTAATCATTTATTAATAATTCATTTTACTACTTTACCTTTTTTTTTAATAAAGAATATACCATTTATTTAATTTTTACAAATATGCAGTCACAAATGTATATAAATATCAAAAGCTTAAAGAATATATGGATTTATTCTATTCTTGAATTTTTACTAAAACAGTGCTATTTATTCATAGCCTAAAAAAGCGTAGCTTATATGATTGTTTAACTATTAAAAAAAAACAAGGTTATTAAAAACTCTCCATCCTAACATAACTGACAACTAATTAATAATTATTAATACTATAATTTCATCTTGGTGGCATATTGAATTCACTATCTATTTCCATCAATAATGAAAGGGATAAGATTAGAAATATCAAAAGTTTAAACAATAGAACAATAGATCATCCAGTCTATTCTTGAACCTTGATCAATAGTGTCATTTGCTCAAAGCTTGAAGGGGAGAGTGGTTTATTCCAATTAATTATATATAAATCAAATATGTATAATACCAAACTGAAAATAATACATAAATTAATTTTTTTAATGAACCAATAATCAAATAGATTGTAATATACATATACTACATTGATATCACCCTAAAATAACTAACCACTCAGTACAATTGTTTCATGGCATCTACATTGCATTTCAGTTGACTACAAGATGTTTACTAACATTTCAACATAATGCATAAAGTTCTTTATATATATATATTAATCAATAAAGCAAGTCATATATAGCGTGACATTGCTTTTATAAGCTTATATTACAAATATGTAATATAGAGAGAGTAGCAATAGCTCAAACAAGCTCTTAATTGATAAGTGCAGTAAGAGAAAATATATTATGTAATTAAGAGCTTGTTTGAGCTATTGATATGCTCTCTATATTATATATTTATAAATACAAGCTTATAAAAGCAATGTCAGGCTATATATGACTCGCTTTATTGACTACTATAATTTTACCTTTAAGGCCTTGGCAATGATAAGGCTACTAATATATGGTAGATATGAATTTAGTTCAGTCCCATATAGCTATTTAAGTTAGATAGCTGGAGTTAAAGACATTTTCATGTCTGAAAATTTCAGAGTTTCTAATTAAATATTATACATATTAAATAAGTGTTGGTTTTGAATTTATATTTTAGATCTAGTATCTGAATGTTCTAGCTCCTCACTGAGGTGAGCCATAAACTCGAAACTAATTGGTCTGGGAGTAGGAACGTTCTAGATAGAGATTTTAAATATTTTATCTTATCACACTTATCAATTAAGAGTTTGTTTGTGCTACTGGTATGCTCTCTATATAACATATTTGTAAATACAAGCTTATAAAATAATGTCACACCTATAGATGACTTGCTTTATTGATTACTATAATTTTACCTCTAAAGCCTTGGCAGTGATAAGGCTATTAATATATGGTAGATCTGAATTTAGTTCAGTCCCATATAGCTATTTAGGTTAAATTAAAGACATTTTCATGAACAAAAATTTCAGAGTTTCTACTTAAATATTATGTATTAAATAAGTGCTGTTTTTGAGATGATATTTTAGATTTTGGGTCTGAATGTTTTAGCTCCTCACTGAGATGAGCCATTAGCTCAAAACCAATTGGTCTGGGGATAGGAATGTTCCAGATAGAGATTTTAAATACTTTCTCTTACTGTACTTACCAATTAAGAGCTTGAGCTATTGGTATGCTCTCTATATTATATATATATATATATATATATTATAAATAACAAACTCAAGACCAATGAGGCATTCAAGTATGAGATAATCATAATATAATTGTATAATATTATACATTTGAATAGTATAGCAAAATAGTCTAAGGCAAAGTTGAAAATAGTTATATATCATAATGCTTTAAACATTAATAAATATTAGTGAATTTAAGTATTGTAAATGAAACATGCTTAATGCTAAACTGAAAACAACTATAAATTAACTACTCAAACAAAGAATAAATCAGCTAATCAAATCACAGTTATATATTGGTAATTTGATTAATTACATTATTAAAACTTTAAGTAAACTTTTTTTTTGTATATATATATATATATATGAACCTATGCATAGCCTTGCCAAGTAAAAATCAGATTTCATTGACATGTTGGTAGCTTAATTCTGTAAGAGGTATTCTGTGTCTACAGATAGAAAGCTTTTTAAAAGAGTTAAATAGAATTCTTTAATTGCTGAACAGAAGAATCGCTCAGTGTGGAGGATTGAGATACAATATGTTCAAAAATGTCTTTGATTTCATTTTTTAATGATGAAGATACCAATTCTCCCATATATATTATCTAATGGAGTTGCCAAAAACTCTTGCAAAGGTTTTCAGAATATCCCCAACCCCAGACTGGTTTCTGCTTCCATCTTCCTCAGTGAGCCAGAAAATTAGGTCATGTGATATATGACTTGATTTCTTTGTGTGTGTTTAATGTGGTAGAATTTGATATATATAATATTATGTTAATGCAGATACAGAAGATGGAAAATAACAAGTTTAACAGAACTGGATTATATATATATATTTATGAGACCTTGGTTCACCTTAAAATTCAAGGCTACTTTACCTAACTCATAGATGTCTGTCTGACAAGCTCAACCATCTTATAATTTTTAGAGCAAGCAGAGATCTTGGTGCAAATAAATACTAAACAGAAGACTGAGAAACAAACTCATTTTAAATTTTCTACTATAATAAAGTGATAGCAATAAAAACTAATTCAATTTTATGTGGATCTTATACTTTTTTATTTAAATTTATTAACATTTTATCAAGAATTAATCTCCTTAAAAATGCAGAAAATGGAAAAAAATAGAAAACACAATGTAGATTCATTTAATTAAAAATGAGACTCCTTCTAATGAAATCTTCAACTCAGATTCAAGAAATATATGTTTATCTGGTTTTGGAATTTAGAAAGATGGTGAACTACTCATACAATGAAAAAAAAAAACAGTCTTTTTAGGCAGCAATTCTTAATCAGGATGGTACAAAAGTCCCTAACACACCTTTTTTAAAAAAATAAGATGCAGGATAAAAAAAAAATGCATAATTAAAAATTAATTGATAAGTAATTTTTTCGTTAAATGAGAAAAATGATATCCTTTATTTTTGATGGCTTAAACATGCTCTTTAAAATATGTTCAGTATATTTATTACACTCTGTATAAATATGCATTTTCCAATGTTCACAATCACAAAGACACACATATCAGTAAGTTTTGACTCAAAAAAAAAAAAAATCCAGAAATATAACAAATTATATATATACATCTATATCCACTTAGCACTGGACTTTTATGCAAGCATTTGTAATAGCGATCAACATCAATTGTATCCATTATTTTGATTTACAATCAATTATTCACTGCAACAATTTTAAAAATAAATTAAAACACTTTTTGGCAGCTATTTTTAAAAATGGTGGCCATTTTATATGACTGATGATACCATAGAATAGTTATTAAAGCTATGACACCAAAAAGCAAAATAATGACTTTCATGCTAAAATTCTACAGTACATTTATTCATAATACACAATACAGTAGAGAATATTACAGTACTACATACAAAATTTTGAATATAATTTTAAAATATGATTAATCAATGCACAGTACAGTATTTTATTTAATTGCCATCCAGCATCTTTGCAAGACAATTAGTACTTCATTAATGACATATCCAAGTTAAAGATTTTCATTGTTAATGACTACAAACCAAAAAAAAAAAATGTGTTTCATTCAGTATAATAAAAAATCATAATCATATTTTGATGATGTACAATAACCAAATATATTAATACAGTATTAAATTTTAAAATGTGTACATTACTTTAAAAACTATACACTGTATTTACTCACTTTTATGGATTAAAATTCTTATATGATACTTTGTTTGTGACAAAAATCATGATCATCATATTGTAATATTAGTCATCGTAATTATTATTTCGAAAAAAAAAAAATCATGGATTATGCTATTAATAATTAACTTATTAAAAATTAATAAAATTAAATAAAAACAATTCTTAATCTATTTTCTCAATTTTAAAACATCTCGTAATTTATTTCAGAATGGCAGATGTTATTACAAATGTATGAAAATATAGACACAAAAGAAAAATTTCATTTGGCATAAAACTAAAAATAAATTTTAATCATATATTATGAATATTTAATTTAAATTTATTTACAGTGTAAACATTAACTAAAATATCCAATCAATCAATTTGGGATTACAATTTTTATGAATGCTAATTTCAGTCAAATTAAAAAAAACTATTATAAGTGTGTTTTCAGTTTTAAAAAAATATGAGCATGATTTCATGCATTATGCAATTAATAACAAATTTTGTATGCTGAAAATGCTATACAAAAAAATTGAAGATGATTCATATCTTTAATATTTATTTAAATAGAGCAAGCATATCTGAGCTGTCACAAGTACTATCCTATTAAAAACCTTTCTAAATCATTCCAAAAAAATGTGATATCTCGTGGCAAAAAAAGTCTGAAATAATGATTATAATATGTAAACACAAAGTGCATTAGAAACATTTTTTTTAATATGTCAGAATCTTTATTTTTTTTCAAAATTAACTGTGCAATTAAGGTTTGGTAATATATAGTTCTAAAATTTGGCTACCCTTACACTGTTAATAAATAATAAATCTTTATAATCCCAACAGTATAGTTAAGTGAGATATTATTAAACACTATTTTTTTAATTCTAAATAATTTCATATAAATAATGTAAGACAATAAATTAAAAAAAAAATGAAACTCCAGTAGCGGCTTTTTTTCAGTGCAATGATTAACAATTTTGTGGAAGAATACAAAAAATTGTCTAACTCTCCCTTTCTCGGTCCATTTTTCTATATGTTTGCACAGTGAAACTAACTTTTTTTTCTAATGATATTGTGACAATTTTTTTTAAAGTTTACAGCTGCACATGTTTCAGCAGCAACAAACATTACTGAACACATCACTTCTTCAACCTATAAATCAAAGAATCACAGCAATCTTCAGGATATACTAACTTCAGCAAGTAATGCAGCATTTTGTTACACTTTTATAAAGTTGCTTATAAGAAATTGATGATGACAATATTGAAGAGCTTTTGCAATCAAACATAAAAGAATTAATTAATCAGGTATTAATGCAACTAGATGAAGAAAAGAAAATCAACAAGCCTGTAGAGAAGAATATGGACATCAAATAAGAAACATTTCATATCATGAGGCCATGAACAACACTTTTGAAGAATTTGACCCCATTTTGAATGCTTTATCAAATATAAAAATGTCTTAAATCAACAAATAAGACTTTATAACATGTTGTATGAAGAGAAAATGAAAGAAGTAAATTAACCGTTTATTTAAAACTTTTGCTCTAGAGATCCTCAGCCATCAACATCAGATGTACTATTCCAAAAAAAACAACACCATGATTATCAAAGGATTTAAAAGACAATGATAAACCCTTAGAATGAACATATGATAACACAGAAAAATGGATGGTGATGAGTGCTGAATGGGTGGATTAAAAGAAAAATCAACTTTAAGTTGTTTTTTTCTTTTTACATAAATTTAAGTCACATTATCTTGCCTATATACATATTTTAAGTGCATAGCTATATAATAAACATCTAGCACAATTTACCCACACATTTATTGCACATTAGATTTTTTTAAACAACTATAAACTAGGTCAATTTGTTTGTTAATACAATATTAACAATTTATGATATAATTTTTAACTACAGGAACAATCTAATTTTTTTCCCATAGAAAATCATTATAAGCCTTTGCTTTTTATATGAACTTTTTATTTTATGATAAGTTTTGATGAACCAAGAATAAAGATCTATTAATACACACACAAAAATATTTTTCCATTTCTATTTTTCTTTTTTTTTCAATACAATTAAAAGCAAAAAAAAAAAAAATTGTGACAAAATTTGCAACTAAATTAATTTTTATTAAAAATAATAATAATTAATTGTATGATTACTTATATGGTAGCTTGTGATATTAAAATGATAGGCTGAATACAATAATATTTCTATTGACCTTTTTTTTTCTTTAACAGAGGTTCAATTCAAAATTTTTTAATTCTTACAGTATGCCCTTCTTATATTTTAAAATTCTTTTGAATTTTAACATTAAAATTAAAATGATTTAAAATCATTTTACTTGAAATGAAAACCTGATAAAAATATCTTGCAGAATTAAATAAAATTTGTTTTTTATTTATCAAAATTTTATTATTTTTACTATAAACAATTATTGTTTACAAAACAACATAAATATTAGTTTAAAAAAGAAACAACAACCTTGGCCTTGAATAATAAAAATAGATGTCAACATCAAAAAAATTTTAGTGAAGATAAAAAAAAGTTATATTTACTCCTACAACATGTTATAAAATACTGGTGATTTAAATAAATTATTGCTAAGAACAGGAGTTAAAAATGAAAACTATATAAAAAATGTAGAATTAAATTATCAAGACTTTAATTAATAAAGACTATTCTCTTTCTTTTACTATTATTCATTATTTACCATTATTGAAAGCATTTCAATTGCTTTAGATACTTTATCAATACAAATAAAATAATCTTCATTAAAAAACCAATTATAATAACAATTTATTCAATATATTAACACATTTTATACTGCCGAAAGTCCCTAAAACCGGTGGCGGTGATTGACTGGAAATATAAAATTTTCCAATAAGTAGAAGCATAAATGTAAAGATATGGGTTTAGTGATAAAGTTGTACTGTTAAAATAGTAAAAATAACCTAGTTAAAATTATTAAGTAATTAATGCCCCCTCCCTCTCATTTTTTTTAAATAACATTATAATAAAAAGTAGACAATGTAAATTAAATAGCCTTTGATAATAATCAGAAAATATTTTTTGGGAATAAAACATTTTTTTAATTGATATAGATTGATAATGGGGTGTGTGTGTATTACAATGTTTAATGGAAATTATTATTATACTATCAATTTAAATTTTTTAATGTAAGCATAATTTAATTTATATATAAACACACACACAAAATTACACGCTGCAAACTACAAGTCTATTTCAGACAGAATCACCTTCTTCATGAAGGTGAGCTAAAAGTTTAAACAGCTGATTTTCACACAAAAACAATAGCACATATTTTGGGAATTGTTTATTTTTAAAGTGTGAAATAATTCACAATTATTCATCTATATATGTTGTTTAAATTATTTCAATAATCTTCACATTTCACATAATAAGATACATATAAATAAAATATCAAAAAGTATAGATATCACAAGTGATATTGATGTTCTTTAATATATATATATATATATATGAGCCATAAGTTCAAAACCAATTGGTCTGGGGATAAGAATATTCTAGATAGAGATATGAAATATTTTCTCTTACTGCACTTATTAAATAAGCTTGTTTGAGCTATTGGTATGCTCCCTATATTATATATTTGTAAGTACAAGCTTTTAAAAGCAATGACCTTATATATGACTTGCTTTATTGATTTATATGTATATGTCTTATATGTTTATGCTTATATTTTCTAAAAATTTCCATTGACAAAGACTAAACTTAAAACATCAGGAAATATTTAATTAAGAAATATTTATATGGCACAATTACTTGGTAAAAATCGTGTTATTGTACTTTTTGAGATATTATTTAAATTTTTGTGTGTCATTAAATGCACAGTACATAAAGTAGAGACTATTTCAAATCTTAATGCAATTTCAAATTAAGTGCATATACATATGACCAAGAATTAAGTACAAAATAGCATTTACTAAGTTAGATTTTACAAAAAGAACTTCAAAATATCTTTTTAAAATTGTCATTTTTCTTTTAAGTAAAATTTTATTCAAAACATATGTAAATAATAAAAGAAGTAACTTGCACGAGATGATTTTGTTGTTGATATTAATATTTAACATTTCCTTTTACAGTTTTCTTAGAATTTTTTTTATTTTCTGTTTTATTTTTTCTTCACAAATAACTTACACATGTTTTAAAACTTAAAAATAAAATTATGGTTTAAGTGACAGCATAATCAGGAACAAGAAGGTATTAAGATGTTCTGGTTATATTATGAAGAAGTGAGAGAAGCAAAATATATTTTATATGATACTAGACTTAATGATTCAAATACATACAGGTTTTTTTGATTCTATTTTAATTACATTTAATCTCATACAAGTAGATATATTCAAAGTTATACATATTAAACTAATTATTATTATCATGTAATACTTTTTTAAATTGGAATGAACTAAACCTAACACAAAGTATGATCAGAAAATCTTCAGTAATCTTATTATAAAAAAGAAGCTAATTCTTTTTATTAATTTTAAGGACATTATAATTTTAACTATCAAACAGAATGATACTTTGTAGGTCACATAATTCTCAAGCTATGGATATTAAGTTTGGATATTGTTATCTGATGTGATTGATCTCATTAGTTAATTGTGACTCGTTACTAACAGATAGATTTAAATAGATAGCAGACAAAATCTGAAGTGTGTAATAAGATTACATTTATATAGATTATTAGTAAAAATAATATAGCATAAAGGTTTTCTAAGATAATTTTAAGAGCATTATTAAAAGTTTTAAGATTTCTTAAATTAAATAATATTAACAATTTTAGAAATATTTAATTAAAATATATTATCAACTAATCAATTGTAAATTGTATACAAGAATGGATTCAAGAATAAAATATTAGTAACTTCAATGAATTTAGTAAATCATTAAATAGTTTTTTTAAAAAACTGTTTAAATTATTTGAAATTATATTTATATACAAAGTATAGGATTATCTGAAATTTTTGAATTTCAAAAATATTAATTCATTGTGGGAAATTCGTTCTTAATTAATTTTTTCCAGAACTCAGTTTCAATTCTAGAAATCATATTTTGTGATTTTTATTAATATTATTATCCAAATCTGTGAATTTCATGGGTTCACCATTAGTCAAAACTGTATATTAACCCAGACAAAACAAATTTGCTTTAACTAACGAGTTGGCCCACTTCAAATCTGGGTGATGACAACTATCTCATCACCTTGAGAAAAATTTAACATCTAGACAAATTAGAATACAATAAACTTCATTTATTCATATAGATTTAATAGTAAATTTCTGAGAGAATCAATATATAAAAAAAGTTGTTATAACCAATATCTAAGAGAATATAATATGTAAATTTTCTGCTAAAGCATAACTGATAAAAACATTAGAATTTATGATGCTGCTGATTTATGTAAATGTGAGGTAAGAGATAGACATATATGCACAGTAAATCAATATTTAAAAGTCTATTAAAATATTTATTAAGTCATATTCATATATATTGTGATGGGATTTGATCATCATCATCCCTATCACAATTAAAAAATACTGAACATGTACTTGGAATATGCTATCAGGAATTATAGGTTGATATCATTATATGGATTTTTTTTCAAAGCATGCTTCCTAAAGAAAGTGGCACTTAAGGCTGATTTGATTCTAGCTTTATAAAAATGCTTTGCTAATGGCAAGCTTTGCCTATCCTTATAAAGATTGATATGAAGAAGATCAGAAAATATAACTAATACTTATTAGATTGGTCTCTGTTTTAATAATATATAGTTTATTATCAGTATGTGTCTGTAATATATTTAGACTTGAAATAATTTATGTGGGCTATGTACATATCATTATTTTGATTTGTGAAAAATCACATGCGTAACCTCTAGTAGAGAGATTAAATATAAATGAAATTTAAAAAAATATAGGTGGTGCATGGTATAAAAATTTATTCCATAATGTAAAGAGCTTGAGCACATTGTGTTGGGCTTGAATATAATGGATAGATTCCTGGTACAATATATAGTACTCTTGGTTCAACAATATACATAATATATGAAATACAGTACTAATAATAGTAATTTAGTCCAAATCAACTAATATTAAGCAACTGTATATATGTAATATGTTAGTACCATATATGTTTAAAAATATTGATAATAGCAATCAAATTTATTTGCTTACAAAGACAAAAGGAAGAAAAAAAGGGATACAACTTATATAATAATACACTGACTTATACAGATAGTACTGATTAAATAAATGTAATAAATTTCTATAAGAATCAGTACAGTAACTAAAGGAATCCCATGTATAAATATTCAGCTTTAGTATTTAAAATAGAATGTAAGTCTGATAAAAAATATGTTTAATTTATAATACTGCTGATTTATGTAAAAGTAGAATGTGAGGTAGACATGTACGTACAGTATGTAAATACATAAATGTCTACCAAAATATTTATTTTGTTGTTTTAAGTCTTAATCAATTCTGACATTTAAATAAACACTAAAATTAAATTAAAAAAAAAAAATCTAATTTTACATCAACAGCTGACAAAGTAGATAAACTTCAAAATTATATTAACCAAAATGAACATGTAATTTATACAAGAAAACTTATAATCAGATGTTTAGGGTAAAAATAAATCAAATTTGACTCAGATATACATAATTTTTACTTTCACACTAATATGATTTTCAAAACTTGATCAATAAAGAGAAATGGCAAACAAAAATCATTTTGTTTATTAGACCTGAAATAATTTTATCAGTAGAAAGCAAAACTAAATAAATGCATTTACAAACATGTGTGTATATATATATATGCATGTGTGTTCAGTATGCATAAGCATCAGTATATATATATATTCTCCACTAAAATATGTGAATGAATATATTAATAATTTAATTACCTTATTATCACATGATCACCATCTCTTATTCTAGCACATAACTGTTATTAAACAGGCAAAACTCTCCATATAGTAGTGTCATTCTGTGCCAACCAGAGTAATCAATGGATGCCAGAAGGCTTGTGCATAAAATCTCCATCTAGTGCCTACTCATTCAATATCCCCAGACTAGTTTCTGGCTTGTACTAGTCTGAGGATATTGGATAAGTAGGCACTAGATGGGATTTTATGTACAAGCCTTCTGGCATCCATTGATTACTCTGGTTGGCATAGGATGGCACTACTGTATGGAGGGTTTTTCCTGTTTAATATTTTATTATCCTGTATAGTTTAGTATAATGGTTGAATGAAGAACTCAGAACTAAAATTCCAAAATTGATTCACAGTTAATTAATGTAAATAAAAACTGGTGGTCAAGAGGTCAGTGATGGCTGCTTTACAAGCAGTTATCCCATATTAGCGGGTTTGCTTCCTGGCTGTGCTATGACACATGAGAAAAAAAATACTCAGTTCGAACGAATTGAATAGAATTGTTTAAGGCTTAACTTTTTAAGTGTTCTTTTGTTTATGTACTCCTAGATCTAAGTTTAAATGGTTATTCCTGTTTTATTCTTTAATTGTATTTTTTTAATGAAAAACTCTTATTCCTTATTTTATCTTTACATTTTTTATAAATTTCATTAAACACAAATTTAAAAAACAAAATCAGTCTATAAAATAAAACCCTTCAAGTTAAAAATGAATTTAATGAAAAATTATTCACTGAAAAATCTGTATATTTAAGACAAATTTCATTAATATATAAGTTCAAATAATAAAAACATCTTTTTGAAATATTAAAATTCATCTTTTAATTATAAAAAAAAATATCAAAAATTTTGATTGTGTTTCCTGTTTAACATCAGAAAATTCCAGTTGACTAATTATATTAAAAAAAACTAATATACTCAAATAAAATCTAAATGTAAATATTATGTATTTATTTAGAAATAAATATTTAATAATTTTATAAAAAATAAATAATAATGAGATTAACAAATTAAGAGCACATTTACTTTTCTGTTTTTTATAATGTAAGCAAACTTTATGTTGTTACATAAGTCAAGAAGTAAATTTTTTCTTCATATACAAATAATCTCTATTGACTTTTTTGGGATCACCATTAACTGCTTATATCTAAGTATTTTAGTTAAAAATTAAAATCTTATTATTAATAATAGTAAAAAATCTCTTAAAGCCTTTTTTATTTAAAGTCTATGATACCAATTGAATGAAATGGACTCCTCTTATTAAGATAAATTATGATAATTTACAATACTATCAGCAGATTTACATGAAAATAATGCTAAAGAACTTAAATGTGAATGAATCTCAATAAAACATAATACTTATTTCTAAACATACGTGTATATCACTTAATCATTTCCTTCCATCATTTAATGCAGTGTAAAATATCAGATTACAGAGAAAGATTTTTAGATCAATTCCAGCATTTTAATTTCTTATGAATATCTGAGCAATAAAGTCACTTGATGGTGATGATTATTATTACTATTATTATTTTTTGATATATTATTATTATTATCATCATTATTTAAGCAATGGTATGAGTATAAATAACCACAGAAACATATATAGTTAAAAAATATAAAATAAGAAATATGAATTAAATAAACACAAAACTTGTATATAAAAAGGTTTTAAAAACATTTTGTTATAAAAATTAATGAATGTTATTAAGATAAGTCTCGTTATGTTTGACAAAATTATTGCATCATTCAGCTACATGTGCATGTTCTTAATAAAAATCTTATCCTGACTCTTCTGTTAAGCACATTTTTGTATAATGACATATCTTTCCAAATGATGTTGTTTAGCAAAGATTTCTGAATCAAACTTCAACCTTCCATTTTCTCCTAAGTTGGTATAATGATACATGAATGAAAACCAAAGTTCCATCAAACACTTTGATATACTTAAATGTCACAACCATTCTATAAAATAAAATAATTTTTAGATAAATTCTAATTATGAAGTCAAGTATATCTTGAAGATATCTATATTTCCTTCATTAGCCATTTTTTTGCCTCTTGGAAACAGTAGACACAATGCACTTTTGAATTTAGAAAATACTGATGACATAGTGTGATTAAAAAAATTACAATATTTGTACATAATTACAGACTATGGAAATACCATACTCTATTGTATATTAAATAACAGATCTCTTTCATTGCATTTATACTGAAAGAAAATTGTTAATAATTCACACATTATTTATGAAACAATTTGATTTTGTGAACTTTTGTCAAGATTCTATTTCATTATTATGAAATCTTATTACAAACTTCCATAATAATCCAATCATTTATCATATGGAATCATAATAAATAATATTGAGATCGATAAATATTCCTGTATCCACAAAAAAAAAACCAAAAAAAAACGTTCAAAGCACATCAAAAAGAAATTTATTTTCATACTTTTTAACAGCTTTCTGCTATTATATATATATAAGAAATTAATTGCATAGTGCATTTGATAAATATCTGTAACCAATCCAATCTGGATTTATAAAAAGCTTTAGAAGAATTTGCAGTAAACCCCAAATTTGATGGTTATATGTATAAAATAAAAATAATAAATTTCATTGGTTCTTCTTATACAAATTTCATTTTAACATTGCTTACTATTACCAAATATACAATAAACAGACTACTATCTCATATGACAGCTGTTTTAATCATAATCTAGTTTTTTTAGGCATGTAAAAGATCTAAATATCTGTTTATCCATGCAAGAATAATGATCTGAGCTTAATGTACAAATAGTTTCAAGTTATGTATTTAATTTTAAATTACAAATAAATTCCCTTACAACTGCATGTTTTATTTAACAAATTATATGGTACTAATCATACATTGTGTACGATACAAATAATTATAGTTTAACACATAACGTTACATGAATTGATAATATATAATGAATACAATATATTTCAGCAATTCTTCCTGAGCAGATTTCAGTTAAGACCATTTATTATTAACCAACCTAAAATAAACAGACTATTCTCTTATTTCCACAGCTGTTTTGACTACAATCTACTTTTTTCAGCTATGTAAGAGATTCTAAACCTTTGTTTATTATATTAGAAAAGTAGTTAATATAGATAGTGTCAAGTGATTTATTTATTTTTAAACTGCAAGCAAATTGTCTCACAACTGCAATCATACATTGTATTTAAATAAAATATACAGTATTAAAATGAAATCAGCATGAAAAGAAACATTTTCAGGACAAAACAGATCAGATTGCTGCAAGTCATAAAAAAGATCATAATTTTACAAAAACAAACTCACTTCAAAAATAAAATGGAATTATAAAAACTTTATGTATAGAATACTATTCGTTACTAAAATCTTTATAAAGACATAGATTGATGATATGTTAAAAAATATTATTCTTAAATACTATTATTATAATGTTGCATAGTTTAGTTAGAAATTAGATACATGAATAAATGTTAATATGCAAATAACATACACTTTAAAATTAAAAAATCAAAATTAATATAAAATAAAATTAAAAGTATTTAAAATATATCAAACATAATAAATATTTTGATATATTCAAATGTCAAAACATATCAATCTTTATAAAAAATTTTAACAGGTACTGTCAAATTCAAATGATCTAGCACTGACAAGTTAAACCAATCTTAGTATATCTGATATTTTTCAAATGCAAAACATTGTATGAGATCCTATTAAATTAGGACTAAAAATTTATTTTTAAATAATGAACAAATTCATTACCGGATTCTTGCCAATTATTAACATTTCATATTTATAACATTTAATTCTGGAAAATATATATATATTTCCAATATATAATAAATTATACTTTTTATATTTATTCATATCATTATATTGCTTCAATAGCTTTCTTATTCTGACATATTTCCATATGGGTAAATATATGTTATCCCTAAGAATATACAGTATGTCACTATATTTAAAAACAAAAACAAAAAAAAACAACATATAACTCCTCTAATATACATTTAATCTTTACATGGCAACATAATCCAATTTTAAAATTTTCAGCCCTCTATATAAGCATGATTGTTGGCGGTATACATCAACACAACATTACGTGACTCTTAAAGCTTACTATGTTAACGAGAGCTGTTTTTCTCTATATATACTTTAGTACTATCTATTGTAAGTTAGAAATGTATATTAGATAGTATTGAAATTTATTCCCTAACTTATATGTTCCAGATTTTTGGTTGACCAATGATGGCATGGTTCAGAGTTTAAATCACAAGTTCTCACTGATAAAATCAAAAACTCAAAACTAGTCTAAGAATAAGAATTACATTACCATTTGATAACTACTGATAATTCAAGCTTGTAGGGAATAATTCTGAAATGTTGCAGACACTCTTCTAATATGCTATCAAGCTAATGATTTATAATTTTTAAAATATCTAATGTTTAGATATACCTAAGGGACTATTTTTGTTTTCGTATTTATTATTCATTTTTTTAAAAATTAAAAATAACTGCAGTTACTTGACACATATATATGTAATGTCATATTTACACAGCTTTACAAGCAAATGCCTTTGAGCTAAAGTTTCAAGATATTTAAAATTTCTAAGCTGCTAGCTTTGGAGAAAATCTAAAGTGGCTTTTTGAATATCAGTTGTGTGAGAATGTCAATAATTTAAAACAATTTTGGGAATCTATTTGCCAATTTCATACATATTTGTTTACTCAAGTTTATGTAAATGGTCCAGGAGCATGTATACGCATAATATGTAATAGTTAGCAAATATGTTTGCTAAATTTATGACATAAGGTTTGAATTTTGATACCCTTTAAAATTTCCAAGTTAGCTTAGGATTCTGTTTTAGCTATCCAACCAATTATTGGTTTCAGAATAAATATTTAAGTATTTCTAGATAGAAGTTACAGAAAATAAAATAAAAATGTTACTGTAATATCTTTTCCATTGCTATCTCTTTTTGATAAAAGATTGGAAAAGTGTTTGGTCTGCAGTGTACTACATATTCTACAAATACATACATCATCTATTATCCTGTTTGCTTTTAATCTAAATACCATACTAGCTTCTTACCTAGCTATCTATATATTTATGTATATCAGTTTATGTAATTCTATCTCTATATCAATTTTTTGTTTCTCTATCTCCCCAACTCCATATTTCTCTATCCATCTATTTATCCACCTTATTCCTATTCTATCTGACTACCAATCTACATGCACACACACTTATATGTACTATCTAATGGAAATAGTTCATGAAAAATATACATATGTATATACATTGATCATCAGTATTTAAACTATACAGAATATCATTTACTACTAAGATCAATTATGTTCAGATAAAAATCAGAACACCATTTGATTTATCTGAATATAGTAAGACTTTCATAATAGAGGCATGCTGAATACTGTACTTTGTTTCTTGATGGATAATCTATTTATATAATTGCTGGTTTAGCATTAACATATGGTTTATATATATATAACATGAGAAGAATCAGTCTGATATTATAGAGAATAAGGAATACATTTTAAAAACTCTGTGCCATTTTAACAACTTTGTGATATTTCAGATCACAGAATTTGAAATATGTTCCAAATAATATTTTTATTTTATAAGTAAAAAAAAAAAAAAAAACTTTTAAAAAATAATAGGTAAATTCATTTTTTTATACATACATACAAATACATAAACATAATTTTTTTAAAAATAATTTATAACAACACAAAGATTATATACTATCTGAATATGTTCATTATAGTTAGAATTTTGCAAAAATACTTTAACAGTATACTACTTTTATTTATTATTTAAGTAATCTTGAATATTATTGATTACTAATTCTAAAATTAATTTCTAATATTTTAAAAATAAACTTATAATTTGAACAATTGATTTAATTAGTTTCATATTTATCTCCAGCATAACAATTAATTAACATACACACATAAGTATATATTAATAAAACTAATTCATAATACTAACTGGTATTTATTATAAACAAATGTCACAGTAACCTAATATATAATAATTAATTAGCAACGCTACATAGAAAAATAAAGCCTAAATTATTAAGCTGCCATAAAAATGGCACATAAGCTTATAAATAAGTGTTTCTAAAACTTACAAGGATAAAAATGAATATTTAAATGTCAAGATTATTACAATGGTAAACTCAATTATTTGTAATAATCTTATAAATTACTATTATTTCAACAAATAAATTAAGCCAATGCATAATGCTAATTGGCATTTATCATAAACAAATATAATCCAATTAACCAGCAAATGCTATCTACTATTATAGAATCTAAAATACAAGCTGTAAGAAAAATGATACACTTTTCTAAAACTTACCTAAGCTTATAAATATATTGATGAATAAACTGCAACTAGAATTCATGTAAATAAATGTATATTCTAATTACCATTTAATGTAAACACATAAATAAAAACATAACTGTCTCTAATTGCAAGCATGTGTTTAATATATGACCCATTTTAACACAATATATATATATTCAGACTTTAAAAATAAGCAATATTGCTTAAGGATAATGATATATAAAACCCAGGCTATTATTCTAGCACAGTTGGCAAGTACTAAAGAGTTCTAGGTGACCTGATGAGGCTATTAAGCTAAAATATATTTATTATTAAGAGTAGTGATTTGTTCTTTTATGTTGAGATGGGAATTAACATTCCCAAAGCTATATGTGCACCAGAATGTGCTAAAATCTTCAGATTTTTTATATATAAATTCATATAAAAAGACATATCATGGTTTCATAATGATGCATAATGAGACTTTGTTAAATCTAACTGAGGATACTAAAGTAAAAATAAGCACAATGGAAATTTATAAGTAGCAAATATTATATTGCTATCTAAACTATAATTGTAACCAATTTGTATGCTGGTATTTAATGCTTGGTTTCTAGTGATTCTTGACTTCCTAAACGGTGTTTACCAATTGCAGAATGCTAATTTAAAAACCATCGCACCATTCTCAAAGTTATTATTTTTATTATAAGTGGCTTGTGTGTACATTGAGCCAGTATATATTTATAATTAAGCATAAACCTATACACAATTACATTTTACTAAATTCCAAGATCTTGTTCAGAATAACTATAAAATTATTGTGATAATCAAGATATTTAAAAGCAAACATAGACAATCAAGATAGACCAAGGATTATAATAAAATTTAAATTTAACAAAAAATAAAATGATTAAATAAAAGTTTTAATTAATACTTTAGATGAACATTATAATAGAATTTAATAAGAAATATTAAATTAACAAAACTGATAATTTTTTTTTTTTTTTTAAAAAAGGGCTCTTACAAGAATAAAAGGAAATAAAAGATAAGTGATTGTTTTATGATTACAAATATGCAGTAGCCACACATATTCTTATATGAGCTGAAGGATAATTTGATTTAAATCCCCTAAACTATAAATATACATTGAAGCCATGAAACTAAAATATACTTTGTTCCAAGCTTCCCTCATGCACAATGTTTGTTGATAAACATTGAGAATAATAGAATACATATTGTTTATTGAACTACAAATGTACAATACTTTTCAACTCACACACACATATATATATAACAGATACTTTTTTACATGTATAGTATGCACATATAAATTAATATTATAATATAAATAAAATTTTAAAAAGTAATAATTCAGTTATTAATAATAAATTGAGGGGGTGCATTTATATATTATTTTCTAAATGTGCACTCACTCATGCATTCATTTATAGAAGCAATAAATTAAAAATTAACTGTGATAAAACACAGTTGCTGAAGCTTTAAATATAAAATTATAACAATAAAGCTGAGTGCTTTCGGGGGACTTAAGCCTCCATAATCATAGCTCAATACAAAACAAATACAAAATATAAACACTTATTCACAAGCAAAATGTGTATCTCAAATAAGATGTAAACTAACTCTAAATAAATAAATAAAATACAATATAAATAAATAAATATTATAAAGTCCATATTTTAGAAATATTAAAACAAGAATCATTTCTATTAATAGCATTAGGATTACCAGCTATAAAACAAGCTTCTTTAACCTTACGCTTTACGTCATTCTTCTCTGTACACACTAATTTTGCCTCTACTGGTTGACATAAGTGTACAGCCTTATTTTCATGTTCAACAAACACTGAATTTCCCAAAAAAATTAGTTTTAGTACGATGATATAAATATTTATGCTGTGACACTCTATTTAAAATATTGGTTTTAGTTTCACCATAATAAATAGAACCACAATCTTTATGAGGACAAGAAACACTAAAAACCACATGCTGAGTTAAGTTAGATTCAATTTTAAATTTTGAATTGTTAATCAATCTATTCCTATTTGGAGGTGAATGAAAAATTACTTGAAAATCTGGAGATAACTTATTAATTAAGCAATAAGAATAAAAAAATAACTACCATATTTTTAAAATAAAGTAAATAGAGAAATGTCTGACTTTTGTAACTATTAAATACACTCCAGGCAATATTCTTTTTTTTTTTCAATAACTTTTTTTATTTTGATAAATGGTAACTTTTTTTTCTTACACAAATATAATAGTGATCTTGCTATCATGAAATTAGGATTTCTGTACATGGTTTGATTTTAAGTCAATGTCAACTTTTACTATATTCTAAAATTTTATAAAACTTTTAGCATTATGCTTAGAAAATATTTTATTATGCAAAATAGTGCACATCAAATTTGTAAAGATTAATAGCGGAAGATAAAAAATATGTTTTCAACATAATTTGAAGAAATTTTATTAAAGCATGTATAAGTTATATACAGTGCTTATAGACAAAAAAAAATTGGTAGTGGCATATAAAATTTTTTGTTTAAGCATGATAGTATACAGCGATGAGAGAAATATGAAAAAAAAAAGGCAGTTCGAATATCATAAAATTTGTAAATTTTAATGATTTTTAAATTTATTATTTGTATTTTTGTTTATTTATTTACATTTTTCTTCAGATAATATGTAACTGAAGCTGTGTAGTTAGGTATTACAACATAGTTTATAGATTCTCTATAATCACAACACAACTATCAAATATATGTATATAACAATATATATATATAATTTAAAATTAATTAAATCAAACTTGATTTCACATGGAAAAGTTAAAATAAATTAATTTAAAAAAAGTTGGGGTCATGTGATCTATGTCTCTATTTTTTTATTTGATTATTTATAGTCTCTGCTTCAAGTTTTATGTGATGTTATATTGCTAAAACTACTAATATATGGTTTGGCTGATGATCTCTCAGTCCCATATAGCTATTCGAGTTGGATAGCTGGGTTTGAAGACATGTAGGTGTCTGAAAGTTTCAGATTTTCCAATCAAATACATAACTTTTAGATAAATGCTGGCTTTAGGTTGGTATTTTTAGATTTCGAGTCTGAAGCCACCCTATGGCCTCTCTGAGGAGTGTCAAAGCATGAAACCATGGTCAAAGGTTTGGGGGGGGGTTCTGGCAGATATATTTTAAATACTTCCTCTGGCTAAGCATTTATCAAAAAGCTTGTTGAGTAATTGGCAATGCTCATTGTTTACATCTTACAAGCTTAAGAGAATGGGGTCATGTGATCTATGACTTTTTATTTGACTATTTATAGTCTCTGCTTCAAGTCTTATGTGATGTTATATTGCTAAGACTACTAATATATGGTCTGGCTGAAGATCTCTCAGCCCCATATAGCTATTTGAGTTGGATAGCTGAGTTTGAAGATATGTAGGTGTCTGAAAATTTCAGATTTTCACCAATCAATAGATAACTTTTAGCTGGCTTTGGGTTGGTATTTTTAGATCTAGTGTCTAAAGACACCCTATGGCCTCTCTGAGGAGTGCCAAAGCATGAAACCATGGACAGAGGTTTGGGGGAGGGGGTCCTGAGAGATATATTTTAAATGCTTTCTCTGGCTAAGCATTTATCACAAAGCTTGTTGAATAATTGTCAATGCTCATTGTTTATATCTTACAAGCTTAAGAGAATGGGATCATGTAATCTATGACTCTATTTTTTTATTTGACAAGTTATAATGTAATTTCACAAAACTGGAAATCATATTGGCGGTATAATAAATAGACAGATATTTGGATGACTTAACAGGCAGGCTTTTCTAACAAGTTCCTAAATAGTTGTGGGCCTTTTACAATGATTTATAATAATAAATGCCACTTCTTACAATTAAAAACTAATACTAAAAATCGTTAATTATCCTTTTATAGATAGGGCATTTTTTATTTTTAATTAAACAAAATTAAAATGTAGCATCCTAAATTAATAACTGCAATACAGGCTTATTATGTTACCTGTATCAATATATGTAATATATAGGGTAGATGAGCAGAGACTTTCACAGGAACCACTACTCTCCATTCTATCTCATAACACTGATACACTTGAACACGTATATGTTGAAAAGATAAATAATCACCAATATACGTATTTCATGCTAAAGCAGCAATCATCAATTAGTCCAGATTAATATCTCTACACATATGTGCAATAAGCTCAGATATATATTAAGATAGCCAATCTTCATACTTTAATGGACAGGCTTCAATCCACTCCACACTCCAACTTTTCAATGGTCCATTTTATCAAAACAATATTCTCTTTACCAAAAATATGTTTTAATGATCAGAATTTCATTGTTTAATTTCAAATATAGAAAACTTTAGTAGATTTACAACAAACAAACTAAAAACAGTTAAATAAAAAATCCTATTATTTTACAACTTAATAAAATAATAATAAACCAGCAAGCATCACATGATCACATCTCCAACACTAGCACATAATTGTTTATAAACAAAGCAAAGCAAAACTCTATATAGTAGCGCCACCTGGCATCCATTGATTACTCTGTTTAGCACAGGTGGCGCTACTATATGGAGTTTTGCTTTGCTTTGTTTATTAAAATAATAATAAAAATAATATTTCTTAAGTAAAAATTAAATAAGTTCATCAAATGTATAATTATATAAGCACATACATATAATAATAATTGTCAAATTCTTTAAATATTTCTATCATCTATTTATTTATTTAACTACACTAATAAGTAGGATATTATTTTATATAACAATGAAGGCATGATCATAAATCATCAAAAATGATTCTGCTTCAATATAATAAACTATTATTAATAATGTTAAATATTTTTTTTATTTCTAGATAGCAGTAAATACTTTTTACAGAAATTTTAATTATCACACACACATTTATACACTTACATGTTCTGACCATTCAGAGAAATACCACAAGGGAGAACAGGAACCTAGATTACACATATCTTGGGCTTTTGGTTTTGGTTCTTGACAATCACTATCAGGTAATATATTTCCAGTTCCATCTTCACATGTCACAGTTCTTTCCATGATGCCTTTTCCACAATCAACTGAACACTGAAAAATATATACATATTATTAAATATAATATTAAAAATTCTATCAACTCTTTGAAAAAGTTGTTAAAAATATAATGTGTATTCTTATACATAAATTGCAAAGTATTACAATGTATATAAAAAAACATTTATAATAATTCATCAATTAAAAACAGAAATGAATCTCATGATATGAATAAAACTGCAGTGGAAATAGATTTAATTAGTATTATCATCAACAACTGGTGGTAACTCTAGATAATTGACGAAATTTGTTTCCGAAAAACATTGTGGAATCATCTGGGGTGATGTGATATTTTGTGGTTTTGTATTAAATCTAACCAAAAAATAAAGAGTGCCTAAAATGGAGCATATCAAAAAATATAGTTACTGAATTGGTTTAGGACTATATACATAACAAGGCAAGCAGGTAGGCTTAGATTCAGATCACTAAGTTATTTTTAAATATTCAGGTTGCTAGCTTGACAATAAAAAAATTTAAAAATTGCCAATAGGAGAAAGATGATTGTCCAAAAATTCAGATGCATTAGATCTAGGAATGAGCTATCAGTAATGAAGATCATAATTCAGATATTAATTTGGGAGAAAGAATAGAACAACACTAGATAAAAATTAAATTAAAATTACTATCTAATAATCAATTGATTGCTCAAATTTAAAATAAATAACAGCATTGGAGAATAATAGATATTTTTTACTTCTGAACTTATTCTCATTTATTATGTATTTTGTAATAGTTAAATTAATAAGATTACATATATGCACACTTATGCATAAATATATATTCACATGAACCTAAAATCACAAGTGTATATGTGAATTCAGATAAAATGTACTAGAAAGTGCTATTAAATTTTTAAAAAATTATGGTGAGAATTTCAATTATAATTTACATCTATATATTTAATATTCATTATTGCCTTATTCTGTAGTAGAGTTGTAGACTCTGGAAGTTTCATAGATCAAGATTCCAGATCATCACTTCCAGTGCTCAAACTGCTGCTGCTGCTGCTTCTGCTACTGCTACTGCTACTGCTACTACTACTACTACTACTGCTACTACTACTACTACTATTATTATTATTATTATTATTATTATTATTATTATCATCATCATTATTCTGATCAATATAATTACTATCATCATCATCATCATATTCATTTATTGGTTTACCACTCTATTAATAAGTAAATATTAAAAAATAATAGGTATAAAAGTAAATGGTTAAACAGCCTTTAAAAGCTTTCAATAATCTTTCACAAAGCAAGAAAGAAGAGAAGGAAGTATACAGCAGGATCAACAATTACACAGTAATGAGGCTTGATTCTTTTACTATCTAACTAAGTATAGTACTCATAAATATTAATTAGTTAGCTAGACTGGCTATGATTCGTCTCTCTGAAAAAAAAAAAAACCTGTTGAGAAAATGTTCAACTTTGCTTAGCCCAGATTCAAACCCAGTTCATAGATATAATAGACAAGAGTAGTACTATCACTCTGTAAGGACTCATGTATGAAATTAAAACTTACATTTAAGTATTTTAAAGTGATTGTAATACAAATGACATTTCATTAATGCAATTTTTTTTTAAAATAATAAATGAAAACAACATATTTTAATTTCAAGTACACTAAAAATAATAATGAAGTTTAAAATAGCTGCCAAAATATTTTATATTTTACCTGGCTCCATTCACCAACTTTCCAATCAGTACAAGGTTTATTTTTACATATTCTTGTTGTCAAATCAACTGGTTTTGGACCACAAGAACTTGGAGAAATTTTGATTTTCATTGTTGCAGTCAATTCTTGCATGCAAGTGATTTCTCTAGTTTGAATTCCTTCTCCACAGGTGACACTACAATCACTCCATTCACCCCATTCCCAACTATGAACAAAAAAATAAGAAATAAAATAAATAAATATTTGGAATTAATCAAAAATCTGTAATAAAAAATTCAAAAATTTGAGAATGTTCTTTTGGGAAATTAGATGTCAGTATTTTTGGGTAAAATGTAAGTAATTCTGGGAAAATATGGTATGGATGCTTCATCATGCAGAACAAAGGGTAACATGGATTAGAAAGGGTTTAGACAATTCACGAAGGATGTTTTGAAGCTGAGGAGAGTTGAAGTGGGTAGGAAGACAAGGATTGTGATATATTTCATCCAAATGGAAACAGGGTAGGATACACAAACTGGGATTGAATTTGTGCAGAATTTTTACATACCGAACAAGACTAGAAGGTACAACCTTGTTATTTCCTCTAAGAATAAAAAAATAAACAACTTGCATAAAAATTACTACTACTAATTAAAAATGATAAAAGTTTATAAAATATAATAAATGTAGATAACTATAAAATGAACAGTTGTTAATTATTTTTTGTGATTGAGTTTTGTACACATCTTTGTATATATTTATATTAAAGATTTATCAATAACATTTAAAATATCTTAAAAGTAACTAATTTTAGTAATAAAAAGTATACATATATATAAAAAAAATAAAGACAATGATAGAAACATGTATTACTTATTTTCAAAATATTATAAAATACTGTTTTATTGGTCTTTACAAACATTTATACAAAGTATAAGTAGCAGAAAAAATATTAGAGTAATTTTTAGTATATATTCAATTCTTACAATAAAAATATATTTGGCAAAATAAAAAAGTATTTCATTGAAAATAAAAAACAAAAACCAGACATTGTTACAGTGTATGAAAATGAGGAAAGCCATTTATAACCTTACCCAGTCCTCAATTCTGATAATACAAACCAAAAAAGACCAATTTTTGGTCATAATTTCTTATTGTCTTAAACTTATTATGTTTGGATGTGCTTGTGGATTTTAGCCATATATAAATATACATTTAGTGTACTAGAAGACAAACTAAACGAATGTGGCAAGATGAATAACAGCAAGAAACCCAAAATATTTTGATTCTAATGGCTAGAGTTTGAAGTGACATTAAATCTTTACTTCTGATCCCCAAGTATAACTTTTTAATTTCTGTGACAGATGGATACTGTTTATTATATAGTACTTATTATTGAATTATGCTATTATTATTATTTTCACTATCAAGTTTTTCAGAATAATTAAAGACATTTTCATTATTGTGATACTGGAGTCAATCCATTTCATCATTATTCATCATTTTTCATTGTCAACTTTTCCCAAGTGTTGTACACTTTTCTAATGGATTAGATGTCTCATGATATAAAAATAGGATAATTTCAATCTGGTCATTTATGCTTCAAGCAAGATTTTAATTAACCTGTTTAAATATTCATTTATTTATTAATTACCTTGATATCCATAATATTTCCAGAAGACTTTTGAAACATCACAGTTCAAAAGTTTTGATGTTTTTTTTCTTTTTCTTTTTTAGTCTAATTTGATTCTCTGAAACATATTTTGAAAAGCAAACCAGATTTCAAAAATGCTCTATGTAAGGGTGATGGGCTTGAGATCTAAAAGTTTCCTGGATCAAACCTCAAGCAGTTTTAGTGCTCAAATGACACAAGATCTCTCAATGATTGGGTAACCATTTGATTTCTTTTTTTTTTTTAAAAGCCTAACTTATATTTTTAAAATATTTTTTTCAATGCAATTCTACTCACTTTCTGTCTCTGTTAAATTTCTGAGCCAATGAATCCTTTAATGCTAATAAATGCTCTAAATGAGCAAAAACCATCACCACTTTAATGCTCCAATAAATATTTTAGTCAGCTGCTATTCACAACTTTCATATCATTAGTGCAGTCAATAAATTACGTATCAATTCCGATTCCTGCTATGTTAAGTTCAATATATATTGTAGTTAATTAACACTGCTTAATGAAAATTAATGAGTTAATCCTAATTTAATCTCATTCATTAAAAAGTAAAATTATCATCCAGCCATCTCTTGATCAGATTTTCTCTTCTCCTGAACATTAAAATCACTACAAATTATGTTTCCTCGGGCACAATGGTTGCTTAATACAATTGCCATGACTTCAATCTAAATAATGTGAATCCATGTGAGCTGATCATCAATTTTTTCCCCAGATCATTAGCAGGCTTAAATTTTTTTTTTCAGATAGCTCATTTAAACTCAAACCAATTATACGTTCAATTATCTCATCAGTAAACAAGTATTTAAATACAAATAGTACAAGGTAAAACTTCCGGGTTAACATGAATTATATAAATATAGTGTAATGTAACTTTAACTATTGGCAAGAAGTTACCTTTCTCACAAGTATGTTAAATTCATGGTTACTATTTCCCACATTATCTCATCTTAAATATATCTAATAGTAAAATTTTCAAAAAATTTCCATGCATTCCTTTAACCCTTTTGGCAGGATGACATTTCTATTGTTTCCCCTAATGGGACTTTGTCAATATTCAACATTTGGTTCTAATATTTAAATCTTTACTTTACATGAGAATTCAATAAATTGGCCTTGATTTATTAGAAATATAAATTTACAAATAAATAAAAAATTATAAAAACCCATATATGAACTTTGTAAATATATGTATAAAAAATTATAAAGTGAAACGTGTAATGTGAAAAATACAGATTTTCATTCATCGGTTGCTTAAAAATGAATTAACAAAATCTTTATTATTTGAATATGATTTGTAAAATCTGAACAAATTTTTGGTAAGATATGATAATCTCTTAAAATCTTGTTATAAAAACCAAAATATCATAAAAACTATGCACAGAATGAACAGTTTCCTTTTTATCATTACTTCAATTTTCTTGGCTTCTATTTTTAAAAATAAAACATATTTGAAAAAAAATCTAAGTGTAATATAAATATATAGATATTTTAATAATTATTACATAAACATTTTATAAAAATAATCACAAATGTTTAAAACAATGACAGAAATATCACAATTTTTTATCCGATCATAAGTAACAATGGAATGGGAGTTTACAAGTCTGCTGATAATTCCAAATTCTTAAAAATTCAAGTATTCTGCAGAATACTGATATATTCAGATTTATTTATTTTTTTTGCACAAATTAATCAATACTAAGCTTTTACTGCAAAATGAGTCTAAACATGTGAATATAATGCTTCAGGTTGCCAAAGGAGAGCAAAGTAAAGTCAAAGAACTAAAAAACTTGAAGAACTAAAACACCATGCCCATACAAATGTTTCAGATGGATGAGTGATTTAACCATAAATTAAATTTTAACATTAAATTTTGGCCAAATTATCCAACATAATTTTATCTTACAAAATGACTTATATCAAGAGATCTCCAATGTTTGTGCCTTTATAGTAGAGTACATGTCCACTTTTTAAATCAATTGTTTCTTCACCTTTTCTTCTAACTTCACAAAGTCCAATAATGTCCCATTTAATATAAGAGAGTTCTTCTTCTAATTCTTGCAATCTTCCTTCACTTGAAAGTGATCTGCAGTTGTAAGTACCTAAATAAAATACAAGTGGAGTAGGATTCATTATAAATAAAAAATGGAAGAATAATATTGCGGAGATTGATGGTGTATCAGACAGAATGGCAAGATTAGTTTTACAACTTAATAGCAGATACCAAATGCAGATAATTCAGGTTTATGACCCAACAAGTTCTCATAGTGATGAAGTTATAGAAGATTTTTATATGGATGTACAAAAGGCTTTTGATCAGAGTAAACAATATTTTAAAATTGTTATGGGAGACTCTAATGCTAGAATTGGTAAACAAATGAGAGATGAAAATGCTGTAGGTAATTTTGGTTATAGTAATAGAAATGAGAGAGGACATAGACTTGTGGAGTTTTCAGAAAAAGAAAAACTTTTTATTATGAATTCTTTTTTTGAGAAAAATGTTAAAAGGAAATGGACATGGAAGCATCCAAATGAAGGTACAGCAGAATTGGATTATATTTTGACTAACCGAAAATACATATTTCAAGATTGTAATGTTCTTAATAAATTTAACACAGGAAGTGATCACCGATTAGTAAGATGTAAGATACATGTTAATGCAAAATCAGAGAGACAAAAATTATTAAGAAAAACAATATTTACAGTTGATATTTCTAATCTTCAGAAACATTCTAATGAATTTAAATTAGAACTTACAAATTGGTTTCAAGTATTAGTAGATTTTGAACATGATTCAGATTTGAATGACATTAATAGGAAAATAAGAGATATACTTTTAAAAACTGCAACAAAGATAGCTGGTAGAAAAAAGCAGCAATTGACTAGTAAAATTTCTACTGAGACTAGAGAATTTATGAAGAAAAGAAGGAACATGAGGATATACAACAATGATGCATTAAAAAGATTGAATATCTCAAATTTTGTAAAATGGTGCAGAAAAGAGTTGAAAATGATATAAGAAAGTATAATTGTGAACTAGCAAGGAAAGCTGTAGAAGAGAATAAAAGTGTAAAGAGTGTAAAACAACATTTTGGTATTGGTAGGAAATTTATATCTGCAATAAGAAAAAAAGATGGCATTATTACTAAAAGGAGAGATGACATCATAAAATGTGTAGAAGACTTCTATCAAGAATTATATAGTAATAAAGAACAAATGCCTCCTATACATATTATATCTTCTGAATTGCCCAGAATTTTGAATGAGGCAGTGAGACATGCAATTAAATTTATGAAGAAAGGAAAGGCTCCAGGTAATGATGGAATTGTAAGTGATATATTAAAAGAAGCAGGTGAAGAAATAGAAAAAAATTTAGCAAAGTTATATACCAAATGTCTAAATGATAAAGATGTACCAGATGATTGGAAGAATGCAGTATTAATATTAATATTTAAAAAAGATGATAAAGAAGATATTAGAAATTACAGACCTATCAGTCTTTTATCAGTTTTATACAAATTTTTTACTTAGATAATTACAACTCGTCTACAGAAAACACTGGATTTCCACCAACTAAGAGAACAAGATGGATTCAAAAGTGGTTTAAGTACAGTAGATCATATCCAGTATTGAGAAAAATTATAGAAAGGACAAATGAATATGAGTTGCCATTATGCTTAGGATTTGTAGACTATGAAAAAGCATTTGATTCTATAAACATTTCTTCAGTGATTAAAGCATTGGATCATCAAGGTGTAGATCCAGGATATTGTCATATTTTGAAAAATATTTATAAAAATGCAACAGCAACAATTAGATTACATAATGATAGTAGGAAAATCAACATTGAAAAGGGTGTAAGACAGGGTGAGTCCATATCTCCAAAACTTTTTACAGCAGTGCTGCAAGAAGTATTTTGTGGATTAAAATGGGAAGCTAAAGGAGTAAAAGTAAATGGAGATTATTTAAGTCATTTAGATTTTGCAGATGATGTAGTTGTTTTTGCAAATAATGCTTTAGAGCTACAGGAAATGTTCCAGGAGTTATCAGATGAAAGTAGGAAAGTAGGACTAAAGATAAATGTTAAAAAGACTAAAGTAATGTTTAATAGATTTTCTCAAAATATGAAAATAAAGATTGATTATGATGAGTTAGAAGAAATTAACAGTTACAAATACCTTGGTCAGATTATTAATACAGTTAGAAATATAATGGATGAAATTAATCATAGAATTAAACTTGGTTGGAGTGCTTTTGGTCGAAATAACTTGATACTAAAAGGAAATATGCCTATGTGTTTGAAAAGGAAGGTTTTTAATAAATGTGTTTTGCCAGTTCTTACTTATGGATCTGAGACTTGGACACTTAATAGAAGAGGAATACAGAGACTTCAGACCACTCAAAGAAGTATGGAAAGATGCATGTTGGGAGTAACAAGAAGGGATTGAAAACCCAATGTATGGGTAAGAGAACAAACAGGTGTTACTGACCTCATTGAAAAAATTAAAAGACTGAAGTGGAGTTGGGCTGGACATATTGTTAGAAGAGATGATAACAGACGGACAATTGAAATTTTAAACTGGATTCTAAGAGATTTTAAAAGACCCAGAGAGAGTGCACATGTGAGATGAATGGATGAAATAAGAAAGTGTGCAGGGGTGATGTGGAGAAGAGAAGCTAAAGATAGGAAAAGATGGATTGAACTTGGAGAGACCTTCATCCTGCAGTGGATTGATTGATAATGGTTGATGATGATGATCAAGAGATCTATAATAGTCCAAGTAATAATTTAAAACAAATGGTTTAGACAATTTATTCTTCATAGTGCAAGTGTTCTTATACATTATGTATGCTTTAGATTATCAGAAGAAAATTTATTTTTGATATAAAATGTCTTAAAACTTATTCAATATTAATAGTAGTGAAATATTTAATAACCTGCACTTTTTTTAATCCTTCACTGAGGACTAAATGTGTAATCTGATTTACAAATACTTATCATTTTCATAACAATTAAAGTTTTGATACATATTTCAAGATTGTAATATTCTTAATAAATTTAACACAGGAAGTGATCATCGATTAGTAAGGTGTAAGTTACGTGTTAATGTAAAACTAGAGAGACAAAAATTATTAAGAAAAACAATATTTACAGTTGATATTCCTAATCTTCAGAAACATTCTAATGAATTTAAATTAGAACTTACAAATAGGTTTCAAGTGTTAGGAGATTTTGAACATGATTCAGATTTGAATGAAATTAATATGAAAATAGCTGATACACTTTTAAAAACTGCAACAAACATAGCTGGTAGAAAAAAGCAGCAATTGACTAATAAAATTTCTACTGAGACTAGAGAATTTATGAAGAAAAGAAGGAATATGAAGATATACAAAAATGATGTATTAAAAAGAATTGAATATCTCGAATTTTGTAAAATGGTACGGAAAAGAGTTGAAAATGATATAAGAAAGTATAACTGTGAAATAGCAAGGAAAGCTGTAGAAGAAAATAAAAGTCTCAAAAATAAACAACATTTTGATATTGGTAGGAAATTTATATCTGCAATAAGAAAAAAAGATGGAATTATTACTAAAAAGAGAAATGACATCATGAAATTGGTAGAAGATTTTTATCAAGAATTATATAGTAATAAAGAACAAGTACCTCCTATATCTATTACATCTTCCGAATTGCCCAGAATTTTAAATGAAGAAGTGAGACATGCAATTAAGTGTATGAAGAAAGGAAAGGCTCCAGGAAATGATGGAATTATAATTGATATATTAAAAGAAGCAGGTGAAGAAATAGAAACAATTTTAGCAAAGTTATATACCAAATGTCTAAATGATAAAGATGTACCGGAAGATTGGAAGAATGCAGTAATAATATTAATATTTAAAAAAGGTGACAAAGAAGATATTAGAAATTACAGACCTATCAGCCTTTTATCAGTTTTATATAAAATTTTTACCAAGATAATTACAACTCGTCTACAGAGAACTTTGGATTTCCACCAACCAAGAGAACAAGCTGGATTTAAAAGTGGTTTTAGTACAATAGATCATATCCAGGTATTGAGAGAAGTCATAGAAAGGACAAACGAATATGAGTTGTCATTATGTTTTGGATTTGTAGATTATGAAAAGGCATTCGATTCTATACACATTTCTTCAGTGATTAAAGCATTGGATCATCAAGGTATAGATCCAGGATATTGTCATATTTTAAAGAATATTCATAAAAATGCAACAGCAACAATTAGATTACATAATGATACTGGAAAAATCAACATTGAGAAAAGTGTAAGACAAGGTGACTCCATATCTCCAAAACTCTTTACAGCAGTGCTGCAAGAAGTATTTTGTGGATTAAAATGCGAAACTAAAGGAGTGAAATTCAAGCACAAGTGCGTGTGCGGCGCAACTGCTCCCAAAAGCTGTTAATACAAATACAAATAGCTAACTAAAAATATTAAAACAGCTGAGCGCTTTCAAAGGATCTTGCCTTCATAATCATAGCTTGCTTACGTTTAAATTTATGCAAATATGCTAATTCCATCTTTTTGATAGAGAAAAACATGTGTCCTTCCTGAGAAGGCAAGATCCTTTGAAAGCGCTCAGCTGTTTTAATATTTTTAGTTAGCTATTTGTATTTGTATTAACAGCTTTTGGGAGCAGTTGCGCCGCACACGCACTTGTGCTTGAATACATACATTTCCCAAAAGTAAAAATTATTTAACTTAAAGGAGTGAAAGTAAATGGAGAGTATTTAAGTCATTTAGATTTCGCAGATGATGTAGTTGTTTTTGCAAATAATGCTTCAGAGCTGCAGGAAATGTTGCAGGAGTTAGCAGATGAAAGTACAAAAGTAGGACTAAAGATAAATGTTAAAAAGACTAAAGTAATGTTTAATTGATTTGCTCAAAATATGAAAATAAAGATTGATTATGAAGAATTAGAAGAAGTTAACAGTTACAAATACCTTGGTCAGATTATTAATACAGATGGAAACATAATGGAGGAAATAAATCATAGAATTAAACTTGGCTGGAGTGCTTTTGGTAGAAATAACTTGATACTAAAAGGAAATATGCCGATGTGTTTGAAAAGAATGTTTTTTAACAAATGTGTTTTACCAGTTCTTACTTATGGATCTGAGACTTGGACACTTAATAGAAGAGCAATATAGAGACTTCAGACCACTCAAAAGAGTATGGAGAGATGTATGTTGGGAGTAACAAGAAGAGATCGAAAATGCAATGTATGGGTAAGACAACAAACAGGTGTTACTGATCTTATTGAAAAAATTAAAAGATTGAAATGGAGTTGGGCTGGACATATTGCTAGAAGAGATGATAATAGATGGACAATTGAAATTTTAAACTGGATTCCAAGAGATTGTAAAAGACCCAGAAAGAGGCCACATGTGAGATGGATGGATGAAATAAGAAAATGTGCAGGGGTGTTGTGGAGAAGAGAAGCTAAAGATCGGAGAAGATGGATTAAACTTGGAGAGACCTTCATCCTGCAGTGGATTGATAATGGTTGATGATGATGATGATGATTAAGGTTTTAAGTTAATCCTATTTGCTATTCCTACAATCAAATTTAACTCAATTTATTATTATTATTTTTTAATGTTTTTAATGTTTATAATCAAAAACTATTATTAATGAATATTTCTAATCCTTGAATAAATATAATTTAATAAAATCAAATAAATTATATGAATATATAATATGCAAGTGTTGAAAATATGCTAAATTGCTTGAAAATTATATAATAGATTCTGTAGAGGTGTGAAATAAAGATATTTCAGAAATATGTTGATAAAAACTTTAAAAATTTGATAGAAATATACTTATGCATGTTATATTTTACTATTTCTGTTTTTTTTATTTTTATATTGGACTTTACTGATTTTCTTATTTTATTTCTCAAGTAAATTTTAACCTCTTTATAAGTAGTCATTTTCAGTTTTTCTTTTTCAATAGAACTATGTATAAACAATAAAATATAACATTAATATCATGAAAGTAGAAGTAAATCCATAATTTGCTGTAGGTGTAAGAGAGATATAAATTTGTTAAATATATATGTAAACTTATTTTTTATCTCTATCAAATTTGTCTAATTACATGATGGCATGTTAGACATTCACATATAATAAGATAAAAGACATATGAAAAATCAGTAAATAATCTTATACAACCTTGGGTGCAAATAGTTGAAGGCACATACTTGTAGCATCTAGGGGGCAACAAATGATTAACGATAAATCATAATATATAGAGATTGTCTTTTTAAAATTCTAAAGAAATCATTCAATGATTAAAAGTTAATTTATTTTTATTAATATTAATTTTAAATATTACTAAATAATAGAAATTGTAATCAGTCAGTATATAACTAAAATTAAAAATAAATAAATAATTTTCAGCTATTGCTTAGTCAAAAATAAAAGTTTCCAATTTTTAATAAAAATATACTTTAAAATGATCATTTTACTAATCTAATTGTTTACACTTTCTTTTCAGTAGAGGAAAACAAATCAATAGAAATTTTGGTAAGGAGCAAAAGATAAGAGTTTCAGCATAATATCTAAATTTAATTGATATTAATTCTTATTGATTATTATTATTTTTTAAAATAAAGATTACTAATTTATTGGTAAATCAAAGGAATATGGATATATTTCTTTTAAAGTAACCTATCACTGATTTAGCATAATTAAAAATAATCAATAACAAATAAAGATTTTATAAATAAATTTAACATATGTAGACTTAGATAAAATTAAAAATGCAATATCTTTTAAGCATATTGTTAAGTAGGCCTACAGAAAAGAGTCTGCAGTTAACTGAAAAGAAATTCTATGACTTCTCTTTGGAGACTTAGAAAAATGAGCAGGCAAACCCCTAATGTCCATAAAGTAAATAAACAAAAATGGATAGCTCACCAACATACATTAACCAGTATGATGAGTTTACTAGCTTTTTACCTCTGAGTTAATCATGACAAACCAAACTATATTAAATCTTTATCCCCAGTAGGCTATAATGTCATCAGCCAAAGCAATGGTTGGCAATTGAAGATGATAAGGATCTCATAATTCTAGACCCAAGCATCAATATGATGATCTTTTATTTATGTTTTTATAACTGTGTATCACTTTCAGTAAAAAAGAAAACGAATGCATAAATTAGAAAAACAATTGTTTAATATTAAATGGGACATTGTTGGATTTTGTGAAATAAAAAGAAAAAGGTAAAGAGAAAATTGATTTGAAAAGTGGATATGTATTTTACTATCAACAAAAAGTAGAACAACACTGTGAAGATTGATGATATATTACTGCTGTTTATATGTGTATGTTAAAATAAATACACATATGTAGCTAAAAAAAACTAATAAATAATTGTGTGTTAAAATATAAGCATATATGTTGAAATACTTACACAATTAAAGTTTTAAAAAAGTATATTTAAGTAAAAAGTAAAATTAAAATTGAATTAAGTAATAAATAAACAAATTAATATTACTAAAAGATTAATTATAAATCCAGGAAGCAATCTTAATTAAATTCCTAAAGAGCAAAAGAGATAACAGAATTCACCAGAAAATAATCTAATTAATTAGTGACAATTAAAAAGAAGAAATTAGTAGTACAGATAAATAACATTAGACAATGTCAGCAGAATCTAAGTGACCCAACCAATTAGAATAGGAGTTCTAATTATTAATTAATTAATAGTAAAAGATTGGTCTAGAAAAAAACCAAGGAACACTTGCTTGTGGAAGCTACAAGAATGCAGATGTACTTGCAACAACAACAATGCTGGACATCATCATGTGTTGTCATTGTTACCAGATAAATTTTATATAAGCCTATGACAGTTTGGTAGCATAGGGATCACTCCCAGATATAGCAATTACACATAATGACAACAATCAGTTATTCAACTTAATGCAAGATAGTAAATGCAGATAATTCAGGTTTATGCCACAACAGGTTCTCATTGTAATAAAAAAAATTGAAAATTTTTATAGACATATAAAATTCTTTTCATTACTCCAAAACAATATTTTAAAATGGCTATAGAAGACTTTAATGCTAGAATTAAAAAATAATTGAAAGATGAAAGTTCTGGGTATGAATATGATTATGATAGCAAAAATGAAAGAGAACATAAACTTGTGAAATTAACAGAAAAATAACAACTATATTGACTTTTATTTTTTTTAAAAATGTTGAATAAAAATGGACATAGACACATTCAAATGAGGATACAGTGGAATTAGATTATATTTTGACAACAGAAAATATGTAATTAAAGATTGTAATGTTTTTAAAAGATTCAGCACAGAAAATGATCATTGATTAGTGAGATGTAAAATATCTATTATTATAAAACTAGCAAGATAAAACTGTAAAAAAAAACCAATATTAACTGTTATTAAACTTAATCATCAGAAACATTGCAATGAATTTAAATTAAAATTTGTTAATTTTAAACTACTAAGAGAATATGAAGACTTAATTAAGACAAATAAGAAGACAAGTGATATTATATTAAGAATAGCAACAAAAATAGCTGGTACAAAAAAGCTGCAATTCACCAGTAATTCAACTGGCAAGACAATGTATGAAGTAAAGAAGGAATATGAAAATTTTAAAAAATAAATCATTAAAAAAATTGATTATTTAAAAAGTTTTATAAAATGATATTAAAAAGAATTAGTACTGATATACAATATTATAATTATGAATTGACAAAGAAAGCTATAGAATAGAAGAGATGTCTCAAAAGAATAAAACAACATTGAAGGAAAACTGCTTCACCAATAACAAATAATGGATCTATTAGTAAAAAGAGAGATAACATCATTAAATGTATGGATGAATTCTATAAGGAATTATATAGCAATAAAGAATAAGTAAACACAATATCCTCTAGTTATAACTTTTGAATTGCCTGCATTTTCTTCCATAGCGTAAGCTTGTGGTTAAAGACCTATAGAGGTCCCTACTATCACATTTTACACGCATATTTTCGAGGTTACAGCCTTGGTAAATATTACTTTAAATGAAAAAGTGAAACATGCAATTAAATCTATGATGAAGAGAACAATTCCAGAAAATGATGGAATTATTCTTGATATCTTAAAAAATTGTTGGCAAAGCTATATATTTATTAAATGTCTAAATAATAAAAAAAGTGCTGAATGATTGAGAGAATGATGTAGTAATATTGATCCTTAAAAAATATGATATGAAAAATTACAGACTATTAGTCTTCTGTCTATTCTATATATCTTTATCAAATAATTACAACTCATGAAATTTGGACATAAATCAACCAAAAGAATAAGGTGAATTTAAATATGATTTTAGCACAGTGAATCATACCTAAGTAGTAAGAGAGTTATAGAAAGAATCAATGAATATGAATTACCATTATGCTTTGGATTTGTAGATTATGGAAAAACATTTGCTGTGTAGGTTTTTCTAGAATGATTAAAGTATTGAATCATTAAGATATGGAACCTGAATACAGTCATATTCTGAAAAATATCAAAATGCAAAAGCAAGGATTAGATTATATGGTGATACTAAGATTAACATTGATAAGAATCAATGACAGCATGATTCTATATCTCCAAACTTTTTATAAGAGTTTTATGATAAATATTTTGTGGATTAAAATGAGAAGATAGGAAAGCAAAACTATACGGACATTTTTTAAGTCATCGAGATTTTGAAAATGATGTGGTTATTTTTGCAAATAATGCAGAATTTCAAAAAATGTTGCAGAAGTGATAAAATAAAAGTAAGGTTAAAAATAAATGTTAAAAAGACTGAAGTAATATTCATTGTATTTTTTCACAAAAAAATAATAATAACGGATTAGAGGTTAACAACTATAAATATTATGGACAGATTATTAACACAGTTCTTAGTTAAATATCTGAGATTTGGACCCTTAACAGAAAATTAATATAGAGATTTCAGACTATTCAAACAAGTAATGAGGTATGCTGGAGCAACAAAAAAATATCAAATATGAAATACAAAAGTAAGACAATAAATAAATATCGCCAACATTAATGAAAAATTAAAGGAATAAAAAAGAAGCTTGAAGATATATCTAGAGGAGATAATAATAAGTGGATAGTTAAAGTTTTAAACAAAATTCCAAAAGATTGTAAAAGACTTAAAAAGAGACAATATATAAGATCAATGAATAAAATAAGGAAGTTTTTTAGTGTGATGTGAAAAAGATAAGCTATGATTCAGAGAAACTGGATTAAGATTAAACTTGGAAAAACCTTTGTTCTGAATGATTGAAAATTATGATGATGATTGTAAAATATAATTATTTATCATCAATTTTTTTTTAATTCATGAGGAAAATTACAATCTTTAACTGTATTTCCTTTTCATTCTGGCCTAGTTTTTTTTAAAAAAAATTTTTGTAAGTTATCTGTAATCCAATCTATAAACTTTTTAACTAGATAAATTTGACAATGGATTTTAAACTATTACTTTTAGTTTTTTTTTAATTTTTGTTTATATTAATGAAATCTACTTTTTAAAATATTTTAGTTTAAAAATATATAAAATGTTTGAATACTACAGTATTTAATTAATAATGAAATTTACTCTATCTCATTCTAGATAAAAAAAAAAAATTCTATGCCTGACCAATAGCACTATATGGAGCAAATATTTGGACTTTCTTTTAGGTAAAGATATTAAGAGACTGGATGTTTTTGAGATATGGGTATAGGCAAAAATAGAAAAGATGAATAGGAAAAAAATCAAATGATGAAACTGTATGCTTGAAAGAAGAAACCAGTTACTTATCTCTCATATTAGAATTAGAAGATTAAATTGGATGGATATAAATAATATAAAAACATACTGGTAAAATAGCTAAAAGACATCATTTCATTTTCATAGATCAACTATGCAGATACACTGGTAATCAGAATTATGGTGAATTAAAGAAAATGTCAGAAGTTTTTAAAATGAGAACTAATGATGACAATTTATGCATATATGTTGATCCATAGAATATCTGTAATAATTATATTTCTTAAAGATAAAATTACTCCACACTTTGGGTGATATATAATTTTAAGTTCTCTATCAAAGGTAAATAGAGTAACTAAAATAGTCTGTATTGAGAAAAATGACATCAAGCAGAAAATCAGAGAAGCATATTTTATTAATGACAATAATAACTCCATCAATAGACGAGATACCTGCTTTGACATCTCCAAACGTTGGACTATCTAGTTCATTTGCATATGCTTTGCATACTGTTTTGTTTCCCTTGCCCTATTTTTTCGTTCTGCAGCTCATAGTACCGCTATGAATATGAGGCAAAAGACCTCGAAAGCGCTTAGCGTGTAATAATTTCTGTGTATCTTTATAGCTTCTCATTCAAGTGTGGCATACGCTTTGTTAATTTTGTATATTAAATAAATTATTCTAAGTGATAATACTTGATCATTGTAATTGATGCCCTATGTGATTGAGTGCAGTGGTAGAATATCAGACTCTGAAGTCATGAGATCATTGGATTAAGTCCAGTGCTGACAATTCTGGTGTTCAAACTTCTTATAGACTCTTAAGCAGTAAAACCATTCAATTATTACTATTATTGCAGTTGATAGAACTTTGAAGACAGCAGTCTTCTGTTTGTGACTGAGCAGTAATTGCAAATAGATGAACCAGCTTACTTATTTCAGATGAATAGTTTAAAATAGCTATGGTTACATACGTATACATAATATCTCTATGTATATATATATCAAATATTAAAACATGTAAATACATTAAATTTTAATATCTTAATATATGGAAAGAGTACAATTATTTAAAACATTCATTTTATTAAAGTGAAGTTGATATAAGGATTAAGAACAAATATTTAAACAAAGTTAAAAGGCAATGATCTTAAAAACGGATAAAAATCAGTATTAACAATTTAAATCATGCTTTTTCTAAATGTACTCATTATAAAGTAAAATTGTTCTCTGTTTAATCTTCATCAATCTTTAAATAAAACTGTAAAACTTTATAAGAAATGAAACAAATTATTTTTAATGGATAAACATTTAAATAAGCAGTGCAAAAGCTTTGGTAGACAGAAACACAACTCATTCCAGAATAAGCATGAAAAAAAAAAAGGCATTTACTTACATTTAGGGTTGCTTAGATTTTATAAATCAGGAATTACTATTTACAACATTAATTTTGATATCAATGGTAATAAGATAGCTCTAGAAAAAAGAACTTCTCTTGGAAGCATATGTTAGGAGTAGACTGAGAAAGTTGAATGTCTTGACAATATTAATCTTCCTAGATAAAAAATAGAAGCAGCCTACATTTGAAACAAACACTAAGGCCCATAAAAATATATGATTACTCAGTTGATAGATCAATATAGCTATGTAAATGAGTTGTCTTTGGTTCAAAATCTGTTCCTTTCTTTAAATTTCAGGTTAACTTAAATAGAATAAATGAACAAAAGGTGACTAATAGATGCATAAGTGCATTTGCTCCAACTTTGAATCGTAAGTTCTTGCTGATAAAGACAAAAGGCAGAAACCAATCATAAGATAAGGAAATAGCATTACCATCTAAAATCCATTGATTTTCTAAGTTCCAATAGATAGCTCTAGAGTAAGATTTGAGATATAAAACATCTTTAGAAGTGAAAATTATTTTGATTAAATTATAACTCTTTATCAAGTTTTGACAAAAATTTAAATTTATCATTCAGACAATTACTGGATGCAAATAGATTAAAAAACAAGCTGATGCAAGCATGCTTTGCAATAAATTTTAAGTAGATATCTAAAATATTTATAAATATGTTAATTATGTAGCTTATGCTAATTTAATAAGAACATAGGCAAAGCAAGCAGAGCAGAAGCTAAGAGGTTAGCACATACCCACTGTTAGTGGTGAATGGTGAAGCCTTGCCTTTGATTCGGCTAATTTGAATACAAAAGAGAAAAAAAAATTACATTATTAAGATACAAAACAAACAATGAAAAAGATAAAGACATAAACTGTACATATATTGGTAATATAATTTCTGCTAATGCCTAGCTGAAAAGCATTGACGAATGCACAACAATAATGATCAAACAATTTGATTTTTGAATGATCGTAATACTTTTTTGTCAAAATATTTTTGTGTTAATAAATCTGCTCTCCATCAGATATCCAATATATACTTTATTCAGTCCATCACTATTCTCAGAAAATTTATATAAACCTTTAAATATTCATTAATATTTAATGACCACACCTAATTTTATCTGAAAATCAAATATGCAGATTCTGAGATACAGATAATAGATAATGCAATTAAATCCTACAAACAGCACCAATACCATTATATTCAGCTATTTTTTGTTTAAAAATGACTAAAATTCATTTCAAAAGTAAAGACTTTCTTTATATTGTAACCTAGTGTTATTGAGACTTGGTTTACTTGGCATTATTTCTGCAGGAAAACAATGCTATTCTTTAAAGAAATAAAAAGATAAAATAACAATAGTAATAATTGATTAATAAAGTATGCTATTCACTCACTTTGGCATGTTTTGGGTGAATAACTAATAGATTTAGTAATGCAATATCATTTTTAAAAAGAACATGAATAATTTAATTAAGATATTAATAATTAAAGCAAATTAATATAGTATAAAAACAAATATCATAAACAGTAATTGATTTTGGATGGGTAGAGGGGAAGAAGAGATGAATGTCTTATCATAGAGAACAATAACTTCTGGTAATTCCATTTGTAGAAAATGAGTTATAAATTACTGATAATTATCATTAATTAAATGTATTTATTATTTTTTTTTATTGTCAAATCATTTTGTAATCTATTTAAATAATACTAAAACTATATGATTGTAATAGGTTTTTCCTTTCTTTTGTTTATGTTATAATCAAATGATTATTTTTCTGGAAGAGGTCGCTAAAGTCAAGATCATTTTGACTTTGAAAAATATAGTCTGCTTTTAGTTTTCAAGGAAGGAACAGTGCTGAAATTTGGTAACTCAATTTTTTCATTTTATTTTGCAGAAATAAATGTAATCAAAGTAAAATTTTAATAATATAATGCGTGGCTAAATTTTTTTGATAAGACGTCCTGATTTTCTGTGCCATCTACCTATTTAAAAACCTTTTATACTTAAAATTTTATCATCTCGCGCTAAAGTTCAAAAAAATGACAGATGTAACTAAAGGATTCACGAAAAATTATATTATATCTAAATTAAGGAAAGGAAGCGATTTCCAAGAAAAAATTAATTATTTATTAACTTTATGTCATTTATTGATATTTTCTTGGTATAAAAAAAAAAAAAAAAATAATTGAAAGAAATATTTTGAAACCAAGGAAAATCAACTAGAAACATTTTCGCGCTCTTTCTAAATATTGTCTGCCTTTACAAGTAATGTAGTTACATACGTTAAAATATGTTTTATTCACCAAGAATTGTCTGGAAATAATAATAATGATAAATAAGATTAAATTATGCACATGTATATTTTTTTGGAAAAAAAAATATAAACTTTCTCAGAGTAAATATAGGAAGAGTTATATAGGGGCATTCTTACGGAGAAGTTACCGTTAAAAAATTTATAATTCCTAAAGTATGAACAAAACCAAATATCTTAGTGACTTAATGATAAAAATAAATGATATATTATATTACACATCAGTTGGATTTATTAAAACTTCCTATACATGTAAATCAGCTGCAGTTATTATCAGAATAATCTCGGAAAAATTGCGCATTTCCGTCCATAAGTAAGCTAGCTAATAAGTATACGTATCGTTAATAAAAAAAAAAAAATATTGTGTATGTTTATCGTCTATCGTCAACTGTTCGTTATGTTAGAATATGTATATTTTATTTTCTTGGATCCCAAAATTGTAGTAGTTTAATTCAAGTAAGAATTAATCTTCAATTCTGCTATATTTTTCTTTACCTAATTTATTAAACGCACAAAATAAGAGAAAACTTTTATTCAAAGGAAATGATACCATGCGTTTATTGTTTTTAAACTTGCTTCGTGAAATACGACTGGATAAAGCTCTTCAATTGCTCAACAGAAAAACATTTTCTAATGAGAGAGTATGCACTTGTTAATTAATGATTGTTTAAAACTAAGTTATAAATGATATGTATTTTTTTGTTATATCACATAGGTTAAAGTCTGTATGGTCAAGTGATATTTAATAGCCTTGTAATGACAAAGGTATGTTTTAATATAATTATTATAGGTTAAGTTGATATTTAACACGAAAGAAAAAAAATCTATAAAATATGTTTTAATTATTACATACAATTGTAGGTAGAAATTTTTGTATGTTAGATACGTAAAAGAAAAATATTTAGATATTTAAGGGGTAAAATAAATATTGAAAATTATCAGAAGTAACTAAAAAAAAAAAAAATGCTATAACAAAATATTTCTTGTTAAAGTTTTGAAGCGAATTTATACTGTATTAATTGAGGAATTTATTCCTAATTATTCTTAAATAACACATCCACTTTATTTAGTTTAAGATAGTATGCTACCAACTATTTTTGAATGTTCCTTTATTAAAATTAAAATTATTATACTTTTATTCTATGATGTCCATTGATTTCAGATGTTGATCAAAGTATACACGGTAACATAAGTTTATTATAATCAGTGTATTTACTTATCCTGCCCAGATATAGCATTGGTATATGCTTAATATTCGCATAGTTAATAATTATAATGTATTTATTTTGTGGGAGGAAAAATGATCTCCCCAAAAGCTTTGTTTTCCATGAGAGGAAGATTTTAAATATAATGTTCGGGTATGTTTATAGCCCAAGTGATCGATTCTCATAGATAGGACGATCAAGAATTTATCTAGCATTTAGTATGCTTCATTCGTTTAAATCCCAGGAGAGGATTGTATTTGGTGTGTGTTCGTTGTATGCCCAAGTAAGAGGCAAGAAACCACCAAAATATTTTAATGTAGTAGATTACTCTACAGACCTTCGTGGTTATTCCATATTCCTCATGTGAAAATAAAGATAGCTCCACCATGGAAGGTGTTGATTATTGTGCTTAATTTTGAAAGTTCGGGCAAGATAAAGGTTATATTGGAGGTGTTAGTTCCTCAAGATCCACTTTAGTATAAATAGTGCGTTAGTAACTAAGATCAATATCTGTATTGTGCTGCTAAATATTGCTAGTATTTGACAAGTAAATCAATGGAGAAAGTAATTAAAATTGCGTAATTTAAAACGCTTATTTACTGAAGGAATATTCAAATGCAATATTTAATTCTGGTTAGTAATTAAATAATACTCATATTTAAAATTATACGTATGAATAAAATTTGTATCATAACTTAAGTTAGCATTAAGTTAAATGTAAGATGGTAAGTGTAACTTCTGATAACTGGCCTATAATTAGAATAGGTTATCCTATTAAAGACCATAAATAAAGTAAATGTATTAGAAATAAATTTAATATTTTGCGTATTGCATATGATGGGATTAATCATTTTTAAAAAAAAAAAATAGTTAGTCAATAATTTTGAATAAAAGCTTCTACAAGGTTACCAAAATGTAATAAACAATGTATTGGTAATGAAATGTACTTTTAGTTAATCAATCCATATGATTGCATACAGGAGAAGTAGTAACCTCTAGTCCATAACCAAAAGAGTATACAGATTAATGTCAGTTATATTTTATATTTTTGTATTACTATGGGATTATTGAATAAATGTTCATATATATTTTTTTTGTGATAATAATAAATTATAGTCTTGTTAAAATTTGTTGTAGATTCATTTTTTTTGTTTTTGTATGCTAAATATAAGTGTTTGCACAATATTTGCAAAACCTTTTCTTGAGTCCGAAATCATTTCAAACCCTTAAAAACTTAATAGACCAGAGAAATAAATTTAAGCAGATCGGAATATGTCATTATATTTTAGTTTAATGATAATTATTTATGGAGTTGAAAACTTAAGACTAAATTTATTCCCAAACCATTAACTTTGGTTGCACATTATTCCATTCCCATTTAGTTAAATTGTCTAAGTAATAAATCTTAGTTATATTATTGTGTTGTCATGGATGATAGAAGGACACAAAAAGCACCCTTGTCTTTTTATTATTCTGACTGAGATTCTGAAAAAAAAAAGGCTGTGTTATTCAAAATTATACGTCATTATTGAATAGAATTATCATCTCTTTAAATAATATAGCAGTTGATATGAGAGATGAAGACACATTGAATTTAAGTAAAATAAATGTTTCCTAGAGCCGACCAGAATGCCAGTCATATGCGACAACACAATACTGCCGAGCATTTCCTTACATGAAACAAAGAACCCTGAGATTAATATTATTATAATTATTCTTTAAATTAATAAGTGATCAATTATTGTTGTTATTACAATCGTGGCATGGCTTAAGAGAATTGAATGTACAATTGTATTATATGAAAAGTATTTTAGATCATATTGGAAAATTAATGGATATGTTGCTTTATTTTGGGTTGCCTTAGCAACAAGTGCAAATAAAATAAAATAAAATAAACTAATAATACAAACTGGGTTAGAATATATTTCATTAGTTAAAAATTATAAAGTTAGATTGCAATTACTTCAAAATCACTGGTCCCAGGACTTTTTTTTTTCAAATTTTGACAAATCTTTTTCTCAAAATTAAAACAGGCAAAAACTCTGTACAGTAGTGCCACTCAATGCAAACCAGAATAATCAATGGATACCAGAAGGCTTGGGTATAAAATACCTATCTAGTGCCTACTCATCCAATATCCCCAGACTAGTTTATAGCTTGTGACTTTCATCAGTGAGGAGCTTTGGATCTGAGAGCATTGCACGTAGATCTTAAAAATCTAATGCAACCCTCTAGCAGCCACCTTTTATCTCAACTACAAAACTATGAATCTAAAATTGAAAACACAATATTTTCAATCCAAGATCAGTAGCTTATATAGTCACATAGGTTTGAACTCAGGTCAGTATACATACATTTTGATGCCTTTAGTTCTTTAATAACCATGGGCAGAATTGGTATTAAACCACTATAACATCACATGGTCACCATTTTTATGCTTGCTCATAACTGTTATTAAAACAGGAAAAACTCTCCTAACAGTAATGCCTCACTGATGAAAGCCACAAGCTAGAAACTAGTCTGGGGATATTGGATGAATAGGCACTAGATAGGGATTTTATGCACAAGCCTTCTGGCATCCTGAGTGGCACTATTGTATGGAGTTTTTTTTCCTGTTTTAATAAGTTATGAGCAAGCATAAAAAATTTGTGATCATGTGATGTTTAGTGGTTTAATATCAATCCTGCTTAATAGAATATATGGCTATCAAAAAACCAAAAACACCAAAATGTGTGGACATTGAACTGAGTTCAGACCTATATGACTATATAAGCTACTGAGCTAGTTATGTAGTTAAGTAGAGATAAAAGGGGGCTGCTAGAGGGTTGCATTAGATCCTAAGATCTAGATGCAGTGCTCTCAGATCCAAGGCTCCTCACTGACAAAAGCCACAAGCTAGAAACTAGTCTGGGAATATTGTGCACAAGCTAGGGATTTTATGCAAAGGCCTTCTGGCATTCACTGGTTACTCTGGCTTGCACTGAGTGGCACTACTGTATGGAGAGTTTTGCGTGTTTTAAAAAGTTATGAGCAAGCATAAAAATGGTTATCATGCGATGTTTAGTGGTGTAAATCTTTTTCTCCCTATTATAAATTGAAATACTGCTGAAAATTAAAATAAATATTAATTTTACTATATTTATTGAAATACATTTTAAAATGCATAAGGTTTACATAGCAGTAATTCAAATAATAAAACAATACTTAACAATTTAGTCTGGGTAACAAAAGTTTTTGAATAGTAATATTTGGATTAGTACTCTATTTGCATTTGACATTTTACATACAAAGTTATTTTGAATAATAATAGTTTTAACTTCTAAAATAGTACAAAATAATAATTATTCTAAAATAGATACGTTTCAGTTTGCTGTATTGTTTTAATTGTTATTAACTAGATACTGTATATTTTAAATAGTTTTAATAGATTTAAAATAATCAAAGCATATTCAATTCTTAAATCAGATCCTACTCACTTAATGTTATTTATGTAAACATAACTGGAATATATGCATATTGTGTTAATTTAAATTGATATAAACATATTTAATAAAGAAAATGTTACACCAAATTAAAAGTGTTATTGTATATGACCTGTTTTGTAATTGTTTGCAAAAGCAAGTTTCCATTTGAATTAAGTCATTTTTGTATGTCAATAATTTGAACTGATTTGCCCAATACAATTTTTTAATATACTAAATTAAATTTTGTGTATTTTTATGTCTTTTATATATATACACACACTTATAGATAATTAATGCACATGAAATAAAATGCTGAATAGTATCATCATAAAAACTATATATATATATTAGTGATAAATAATGAAAACAAATTATACAATAAATTTAAAAAATATATACTCACATATAACATATATCATTACCTTTGTTTTTTTAAATTAATCATGGAACTTTTTCCTGCTTTAAAAGTTTGTTTTATTATAAGAATTCTTAATAAAGTACTTTTGATATTTTTTTTATTTTCAAAAAACAACAACAACAAAAAAAAAATCAGTTCCAAAATAATTTCAAAGACAACACTTTTAAGATTTTTTAAAAAAAAAAAGTTTAAAAAACAAATTTTTCTACACTTTTTTTTAAAAAAAAATTCTTATAAATTTCATTTTCTACATTTTTAAAAAAAATTCTTATAAATTTCTAACATCTAGAAGTAAAATGAATATATATAACACACTTCATTTAAAACAAAACTAGATTAAAAAATAATAAAAAGAATTCACTATATGTTTTGTTAAATTACAGAATTAAATAATATAACTTGTTAAAAAACAAACAAACCATATCTACATTACTTTATGTTTTAGAAAACTATTCACTAGTCTTTTCAGAAAAATTATGTAAAGTTTAACTAAGTAAAAAGGGAATAAAATACAATCATGCAATCACAATTAAATAAAAACTAATCTAAATAAATATTAAAAAGCTAACATTAAGAAGAAAAAAGGAAAAAAATTACTAAAAATAAAGGTAATCAATACACACTTATATTTGAATCTTATTTATCACTATCTTATATCAACCCATATTGGAAAATAGTGCATTACAATATTTCTAATCAAAAATATTTAGATTGTTATTCATTACTAAATAAGACTTTTTAGAGATGTCAATTTTCTTATTAGTTACTCCTTCTTATAAACTTTTTTATTTTTAAAAAACAAAAATACACTTTAAATGCATTCTCTATTTATAATATGATCTTAAAATTGTTTTGAAGATTAGTTGCATTACAAAATTTTAATGGTTTAAAAATTTTCTAGTGTATATGATTTATGTTACATTCTGTAATGATGTGTTAAATAAAATGCTAGCTATAAACTTACATTTAAGGAAAAAAAAGTTTTGATTAATAAAAATATTTTAATCAAAGAAAACTTAGAAACTAGACAATTGGATATACAATCAAATAAGTATTAATTACCATCTTTTTTTTAATATGATTAGCACACCTTTTTTAGAAATACATATTTTTTATTATATTGATTTATAACATTTTGAATTAAATCATTTTAATTGCAATCTAAACCATATACTTTTATCATTACAAACAAGTAGTCAAAGACAGTAGGAAAAAAATGCATACAATCGCATAATACACTTTGATTGAACCAGTTTCATTCTTTTGGCACAAGCTTTATTATGTTTATTATCTGAATGAAATTGGTTTAATCTAAAATGCATTTTGTCTAAATTTTTTTTTTATATCTTTGACATTTGTAAAGATAAAAGTGAGTAGTTTAAACCAGAAGTCTGCAACTTTTAACCCAAAGAGCCATTTTGTTTACTCCCTCCCCCAATAAAGATCCATATGCAAAAACATATTCATGAAAGAAATGAATTTCTGAATGGCTGTGGATATATTTGAACATTTAGTAATAGAATATAACATAATCCTAATGAAAATAAGAATTCCTTAAATATAAATAAAACCAAAAAATTACTTTGATAGTTTGATTTATTCACAAATTTCTAATATTTAAATATACTACTCTATAATAAGACTGAATTCAAGAAACAATGTTGTAATACACATTTTTTCTTTCCTAGAGTTATCAAAATATTTATTTACAAATTATATGAGGAAATAAAAAATGTGTTTATGTTTATCATGATAAAAAAGGTCACAAGATTAGGATCAAAGAAACACACTTGGCTTGGGAGCCATAGTTTGATGACCCCTGGTTTAGACCATAATTAAAAACCTTTAATTTAATAGGATACACGAATAAAAAGATTATAAGTTTATATAAAACCCTTTATTATTATTATAGATTTAATCTTTAAAATTAAAGTATACATCTTATAATGTAATTATCTGAAATAGAAACTTTTCTTAGACAAATGTAATTTGACTTTCAAGCGTTTGGGCACTGTGATAAGAAAAGCTAAGATTGAACCTATTTATGGTTTCAGTGCTATGAATATGAAATCATAAATAGGTTTCAAAAGTGCTAAGCTTAATCTAAAACATGTAAATTATCATAGCAGCCAAGCATTTGATAGGCAAATTAAAGTATATGTCATAAAAAATTTGATAAGTTTGAGATTAATGTATAATTATATTATTACATAATATCTAAAGATTTGGGAATTTTAAAAACAAAAATTTGTGTTTTAAATTAGAATCATTTTAAGTCAGTAAAAATGCTAAAAAAACAAACAAACAAAAATGTGTGAAGTTGTAAAACAGTCAATAGGATATGAGATTAAAAATCTGACATAATGGATTCAATAATATTGAATAAAGTAAACTTACTATGTTATGTTAAACATTTTAATTTAGTATAGCATTTGGAATTTTAACAATATATCAAATACGAGATAATTTATTCATAAAAAGTGTTTCAATATAGAAGTTGCACACACAACATGAGATATGTTTCAAATATTAGAAGTTTAAATATCTATTATGAATTTTAAAAAGCAAACAAAAAAAAAGAGTATGTGTAGAGCATATCTCAGATTTTAAGTTTCCTAAATAAAACCTTACAATAAATATCATCCTTCTGAATGGTCTCTTATACATGCTGCACCAGTTTTGTCACTATAATGAAAAAGTTTATGTAGTTTTACATATTTCACAGATGTATTAATAAAATACTGCATCTATATATTTTTTATTCCAGCATTTCTCTACATATTAGATAACTGATTCACTGAAATGAATTAAAGGGACTTCTATGTTTCTACTGAATTATTAATTTTTATTGTAATTTAGTAAAAAACTAACTTTCAGCAATACTTTAATAATAACAAATCATTTAATTCTTTAGCTTACACAATATGTGATAAATCAAGAGCATCTTCTATTCTAAGAACTGCCAGTTTATAGTAAACTTGAATAATAAATCATTACCAGATAATAGAGGATTTAAGACCCCAAGTTCAGGATCAGTTTTTGAATATTTAAATGTATGAATTGTATTACTCTAGCTTACTATACATGGCACCAGAATATCTTTTCTTGGTTTATCTACAATTTAATATAAATTACTATACAGCAATTTAAATTAAAGTAACATATATATAATCAAACTGCTTAGAAGATCATAGGACACATTCGTGATCAAGAAGTGGCTGTTGCTTAAACTTTTTCCAAGATTTAGCTTTAGAGTCTGTCACTCTAGCATTGTGCTTCAAACATAATTGTAAGATTTTTATTATAGATCTATTACATTCTTTATTATATGATTTAGTTATAAGAGAGATGACTTAAAAAAGAAAAAAATTTGGGATCAAATCCTATCAATGAAAAGCAAAAAAAATAAGAGGTGGGGGAGGTATACTATTCTTATCAATTGAATGAAATTATTGTGCTCTATCTGCCACTGTGGTATCCAATATGCTGGATCAAATTATTATATAAGAAATAAATATTTTTCACATAATTACAATAATTAAAACAATTTATCATTAATAATAAATGTATTTATTTATTTAAAGGCAATTAGCATCATTATTTTAATATTTATAACACATTCGTTCTCTGCAGGAAAGGTGTTTACAATATTAGTTAACCGACTTAAAACAATAATGTTTGGAAGGGGAAGTAATTATCATTTAAAAAAAAAAAATATTTTTTTTAAATGACTAATTGCTTTAATTTCTTTAGCTTTAAATTAACTTTAAACTAAAAATAAACCAATAAAAATTACATCATTCATTCATTCATTGTCATTCATTCATTCATTCATTCATTCATTCGAAAACTTTTTAATACTTTTTACAATTAGTAATAAATTATGGAATTCTTGATCCAGTCAAGCAGAAATACTTAATGTAATTATAATAATTATTTTAATTAATGTAAATACTATTTAAAATTACATTTCAGCATACAGACTTTTTTTTTTTTTAAAAAGGCCAAGTTTATAGTTTAATACAGAGATTAGAGGAACATTAGAATTGATTAGACACCCATCTCAGCAATATTTTAGAAAGTTCAATTAAAAACTTTTTAAATCAAATATCTTTTAATTTAAAAAACTTAAAACCCCAACAATTTATAAATAGTGTACTTTTTTATGTTTGGGTCATGAATACACATATGGGTTATCAAAAAAAATGATCACATCAAAACATCAATATATACACACACGATTCCAACGGAGACAGGGTCACATTAAAATACAGCTAGAACCTTGACATCAACATTATAATATATATTAGTATTCTTAATGGGATTGACAAGATTGTTAAAATTACTGGAATTATTAAAAATTTATTAAACTTAAATGTCAGACATACAAATCTACATAAGACAGGGATTTGAAAAAAAAAACAAAAAAACAAATAGAGATTTCATACCATCCATCAAAATAGTGGGAGTAACAAGAGAGGATTGACAAATTGACAACAAAATACTTGATTGAGAAAATAAATAGATGTTGAAAGAATTAAGAGACTGAAATAGAGCTGAACTGGACATATTATGAGAAGAGAAGCTAATAGATGTGTAGTGAAATTCTTAAACTTGATCCTATGAGATTATAAAAGATCTAGCCACATGAGAGATAGATGAAAGATTGTTGATAGGTTTTGGAGAAGAGAGACTATAGATGAAATAAAACTGGATTAAACTTGAAGAGAACTTCATTCTGCAGTGGATGGATAATGGTGAAAAATGAAGATGATATATATTATAATATTTATTATGTCCAAAATTAATTATTATAAACGGAACTAAAAAAATTTATTGGCTTATCAATATAACAAATATTATTGAAGTGATACTAATATTATTGATAATATTATCTTATACAGTATTTTTTTTAATATTCTTCTATACATATTTTATATACATATGTGGATCGAATTTTTTTTTAATTGCAGTTTATATTATATTAATTTTAAAAGAACAATATAGAAAATAAAAAGGCATAACATTAACAATAATAAGATTTAAAAATATTGATATAGGAATAACTTTACTGGGGTACATATAAGATTGAAATTACACTTGGTAATGATAAAAAGATTTAACATAATATTTAAATATACATGTGTGCATGCATGAATAATTCTAATTCTTGAATGTATTTAAATTTAGAAAGGTATAATAACAAAATATTTAAGTAAATTTATTATTAGTAGTAAAAATATAGCAATTATAATGAGAACTTGAAAATAAAATAAAATCATTTATTTTAATACAGTATTTACAATATAAATATTTATTTGTATAATAGTAATGTGCATTTTCATTTTATTAATATATGATATTTAAAATATTTTGTAATTTTAAAATAATTTCATACAAATTTGGTGCTATAAATTCTTAAACACTTCCAAAGATCTCTTGCTACATATTGTATCCTGGCAACAATGGTAAAAATTTCCCATAAAAAGCCAAAAGAGTTAAGAATTTTGAGCAAAAATGATCTCATTAATCATGTGACACAAAACTATAAATATACTTGTGTTCAGAATTATTTAATTTTTTTTATTAACTGATTGAAAGTGAACTGTACTGGACTTAAATTTAAAGTTAATCATAATGGCATATTGCAGTTTATAATAATGGAGAAGATAACTAAATGACATTTTGCCTTAATGGCAAATGTACCTCAAAACTGTCCTTAATGACGGACTAAATATCTAACTACATTCATCATCATGTAACACACTTTAAGAATAAAACGTTCATGGATTTAAACATGAAAATTTAAAAATATATGGGAATGGTACTTTTATTTAAACCATGTTACTCAGTTATCTAATCTCCAAAAATTTTTTTGGCTTGATTTCTTGGATAAATACCAGTGTATTGGAAAATTATAATTAAAAAAAATAAATTTTAAGTAATGAATTTTATCATCGTCTGAATAAACACTTTTATATTAGATTAATTATTGTTAAAATGAATTTTAATACTAAATTTTATCTTCATAAATACTTCAAGAAAAGTTATAATTTATCATTGCCAACCCTTAAGACATTAATTCCATACCTAGGAAATAAAACAATTTATTGTGATTCTCTGGAATAATTTTTAACTTGGATTCAAAAGATTATATATATATAGCACACCTAGGAAATAAAATGACTTATTGTAATTTTTGAAATATTTTAAATTCGCCATTAATGGATTGTATTTAAAAAGCTCAAACTTCATTACTAATTACTCTATCATAAGGATTAAATTTTGTTTCTCCCATCCAACTAGAATATTTGGAATTTTTAAAAAGACTGAATTAATTTTATATATTTTTCAAATTTGTTTAAGTATTAGAATATCTAGAGTTATCTTATTCAGTGAAAGTTCTCACAAGAAAGGTATAATAAAATAATATACAGGTAGTATATTAAATTTATGATTACCATTTACTATAAGTATGTATTATTGATTCTTCATACTATGAATGGTTAACATTTACAGTTAATTAATAATGAGTTATAGTTTAGTCATAATACCAGACATTTTTATATGTTTTATTAATTTAATTCTATGCTTCTATAATTAAAGGTATCCAAAGCATGTAATTAAAATATGTTATAAATATTATTATTCTTATTTATCCACATAGATACTGTCAGGATTTTTATGACAATTATACTTATATAAATATTATTGATCAGTTGAGTTAAACTCCTGAAATCATCCTATTATGATTTTATTAATAATGTGAGCTTGATATGCCTCTTATAGAATGCCACTAGTACCTATTAGGATCAAGCCATACTTCAAAAATGATATTGTAAGTTAGGTTAATGATTTGCTCTTTTATGAAATAGCTAAGTTTATAAGTTGGATACCTAGAGGAAATGGATTCTATTATTAATTAAAGATGCAATAAAACATTCTTTTATTTTGTTTATTATTTATAATTAAGTTTTTTGAATAGATCTTAACAATTTTCTCCAATGAAGTGTTTTGTTTTACATCACTTCAAGATATACCACACATTTAATTAGTAATAAAGCAGGAATCATTTTCCAATAATTAAAATATTACAAGAATATTTATAATCATTGCAGAGAAGTTGTTATAATTGTCATTTCATTCATTTAAATACTATTTAAATTATTATTTATTGTTAATAAAAAAATTATATTTTGTTAATTATCTGGTTTTTGCCTTTAATTAGTTAATGCTCATCATCTATTAATTTTATAGGATCACAAGATTTTATAATTATTATACATTATGTAAAAATATACTGCTTGAGATGAAATATTGTTTATTATTTTATATACTCACACCATCTTCACTTTAATATTTAGTCGCTTAAGATAAGAATTAAACACAATAAATGCTCTTTGCTAATTAATCGTATCAATAATAATTTATAATTTTAAAGATTTAAAATTTTAAATATTATTTAGTATATTTTAATATTATAATCCTGAAATAATTTTAAATCGAATTCATGAAATATGACAGCTTAAAACAAACTAGATAGCCTAAATATACAAATGATATAAGACTTATTTATTCTTGTAAATCCATAATTATACTTTAAATCATAGCATAACCCTAAGATATTATTGTGATTAGTTATAAATACACATGTGAATAGTGTTTCCTTAAATATTTATTTATTATAAAGTCTCATAAAGTGATCATACAAATGTTGAAAAGGTTAAGGTCAACCTTATTTCATCATTAATTGGTTAAAATCGTTTTAGCACATCATTTCTTCATTCTGTTACAATATACACAGAATATTTACATGTATGTAGATTCAAAGATGAAAAAAAGGTTTATTTTTCAAGATGCTTAAGAATAAAATGTAATAATTGAACAATTAATTGCCAGAAAGATCATGATATGTTCAGAATCTAAGTGGAAGATTGGACCAGAGTTCAATTTAAGAACTAAAATAAAATTTTCTCTTTTCTTTACTCAGCTAAGAATTAATCCATAATCTTTAGCTCTGTTCAAATCACTTGTCCACTACAATAAATTTTACATCCCCAACAATTTTTACAATATAATTTCAAATAAAAATTATTAATTGGTGACATTAAAAAAAGTGTCATAGTTAACAGTAATTATACAAATAATCTTGACCAATGTCAAATTTATTCAGTTTATGCTTATATCCTCATTATCATTTTCAACCATTGTTGATCTGCTTCATGATGAATATTTCTCCAAGTTTTATCCGGTTTCTTTGATCCATAGCTTCTCTTTTCCACATCATATTAAAAAATTGTTATTTTATTCATACATACATATGAGGTTTCTTTTTAGATTTTTTATACTTTATTAGGAACCATTTTAATATTTTAATTGTTCATTTACTCTTATCTCTTCTAGCAACATGCTCAGCCCAGATTCATTTCAGGCTCGTAATTTTTTTAGTAATTCCAATGAAACATGTTTGTTTTCTTATCCACATATTTCACCTTCAATCCTAATTACTAACATACATTTCTCCATACTTTGCTGAGATAGAAGTATGCTTTCTAGAGGAATATCAGTATTACATGCATGAAAACTTTTTAATAATAATTAATTTTGATACTATAAAACATATATCTAAATATGGATATTATATAAATAAAGGTTTAATACTATATAATAACTATAGAAGAAAGTTAGCATTGGTATTTCAAGTTAACTAACAATTACTAACTAACAATTACAGTTCTTAAGTTAAACTAATTTGCCTTAATATCCTACAATAGTTTTTTGTCTTGAGTACATACAGGAAAAAAAAAGATTAATTCATGAAAATATCAATTTAACCTTAATATATCTATGCTTACATCTTTAGAAGTTAAAAATAAATTTGGAATGACAAAGTAGAAGTTATGTGCTCCTTTCCCCCAAACATACATTCGTACATAAAATGTTTGTTGAATGATAATTAAATATACATATATAAAAGTTTATATCTGGGCTAGAAATGATATGATAATCTACAACCTAATAAATGAAATTAGTAATAATAATTAATCTCATTGCTACACTTGATGGTGTCAAAGATGTGAATATAGAAATTTAGAAACTTGTAGATCAAATTGTAATAAAATATAAAATAACTAATCAAATATATATATAAGTTTACTCATAAAATACAAACACCTGTACAAAATCAGAAAGCTTGTACATACTTATGATAATTATTATTTACAGGAAACTGCTGCAAAAATGACATTCATATAAATAATAAATCTTTAAAAAGAAAATATAATAATACCCATATATGTGATATGGAAAGTTTTTTGGTAAAGTGATGGTAGGGTGTCAAGTAATCGATGAATGAAATGAGAATAAGTAGTAATTTTCTCAATTATAATTAAAATTGCTATTGAATTCTTTTTCAATTTTAGTGATTGAATGTCAGTAAATGACGATTGATTACATTCACTTTTATAATATAAAATTGAATTATTCAAAATTATTGACAAGATCACTTAGCTACTATAGTATGATCCCATTCATATATTCTGAAAAAGAAATATTATTAACTTTGGCATTTCTGTCCCATCCTATCCAACATTTTTTAATGAAATTTGTTCCCTATTTATTAATCTTTCATAAAAACAGGCAAAACTCACTATACATATTGGTGATCATGTGATGTAATCTTTCATACTATAAATTCACATTTCAAAAAAATTACAGTAACTGCTAGGGCAAAAAAAAAATACCTAAAGCCATAATTTTTATAGATGAATACTAGGAAAAAATGTAGGTCTTCTTGAAAGAGTTTTCACTAATAATTAAAATTGTATGCATGATTAGATAATATGCATTTATTTTGCAAATAATTTTAGAAGAGTTTATTTCTTTCTTAAAATGCATTTTCTATTTATTCAGCTTCATGAGTATTTACCTCACCATTATGCTAATTTTGTTTCATGAAACTAGTATGAGGTTTGGATTTATGTGGATTGTGTAAGTAAAACATGTCTTTATAGAGAAGTCAATAAAGTAAAAAAAATCCAAATAATTTGTTACTCATTAATTTAGGTGAAGTCTGAATACTGGAATTGACAGAGTTGAGAGTGATACCAACATGTTCTTTGCTCAGAAGATTGTTCGATGTTCAACCAATGAAAACACTAAAACTTATCTTTGATTCATATCCTTGAATCCATTACTATATTGCTGCACTAAATGGCACAAACAAGAGTGAGTTAATGAAGAGTCATTGTTCTGAGTAAAGAATTGGATATTTCTGACAAGGAGTGAATAATTAGTATTATTGAGATAGAAAGGTTTTTCCTTTTATCGGTATTACAGTTTTATACTCTCTTACTCGTTTTACAGTTTCATCAATAAACATATCATACAGTAGTTTGATCCTCTTATAATTGCAATTCCTTTTTCTTCTTTTTGCCATTTGAGACAAAAAAGGATATTGGGGGAGGGAGAGATAATACAGGTTTAACTAATCTATTAAACTTCATATGCTGAACATTCATCTGTAAAGGATATAATATCTATATCTCTGTTTTATAGCAATGGAATCATATTGATTTCTTAACTATTAAATACAATGTATAAGAAAATCAATCTAGTGCTAAATAATATATTAACAAGTTTTATTTTGTACTAATCTTAGATAAAAGTTAAAACTTAAATTAATTTGATTATTCTTTCTCCACAAGGGATAATGGAATGAATTAAGTCTAATCTAACACTGTTGCAATGGTTGCGACAGGAGCAAAGAATATTGGATACAATAAATCTCTTTGTTCACAGATAAAGTAGGATTACAATGCTTTATACATGGTATATTTATAACTGTTCAGCTATGAATCTTGTTATTCTGTTACATGGTCTTCTATTATTATATGTTGAATTACAACAAAGCTTTTGAATAAAAATCATTTTCAAATATTACTAATCCACTGCAGAATGATGGCCTTTCCAAGTTTAATCATTTGTTTCCAATCCCTAGCCTCTCTTTTCACAATACATCAGCAATAAGGATATCAAAATAGAAATCATAATGCTGACTTTTCTAATAACTGTAAATGATATATTATCATACTTTAAACAAGAATTCTCCTGTAGGAGCATGAAGTAAATGAATCATCAAAAAGATCAACAGTTGGTGTGTCTTTCCAGATTAAATGTAGCTCATATTACCTTAAGTGACTTTATTGCTTTATTCAATTGTATTAGCTTCATGGACATTAATCCGATTCTGTTTCAAGTTTTATTTATCAAGTCTATTCAAAGTACTGGAATCTGTATTTTTAGGTGAAATGTCAACAATATTTAATGTAACTTAATGAAGTAAATTTTATAATATTAAGTCTTTATTTTCCTTAGTACTATTAGAAAAACATTCTTTTAGCAGTATCTCATGCACATATTATATTTTTAAAAAAAATTATTGAAGTTAACTGATTATTTTAAAGCATTTTAATATTGAGGAATAGGGTTTCAATTCTAATGGAGCCTGATTGCTAATTTACATTTACAATTTATCAACATAACACTGTATAAATAAATATTTAATTATATATATATGTTTAATTTCAATCTAGAATGACGCATAGTAAATTTTAAATAATTTCGCAAGCATCATTCATCCAAGCATATTAAAGTAATTTAAAGTGACTGTTTAATATTGTCACACTCTCATATCCAAACACTTAAGATTTGGGTCGAAAAGTCAGATGGATTCATTCTACTTTTTCTAAAGACTTTATCTTGTGTTTGAGAATGTTAGTATTATTTATGCATAGTTATCTGTAAAGTGCAAGTGTATTAGCCTGATCGCTAATTTATATTTACAATTTATCAACATAGCGCTGTATAAACAAATACTTAATTATAATTCAGATGAAAATTTTTCAGCAAGATATTATTAAGCATAGAATTAAATTGTATATGTTGGTGTGTGAATAAGTTTCAAAAACCCTGTAGAAATGATTGGCAGAAACAGTAAAAAATAGCAACATGGATAATCAAATATTTGATAGAATAATTATATTTTTATTATTGCTGAGAGCACAATTTTAGTGAGAGGTAGTTGTTCTTGCTGATATATCCAAATGCATATATATATATATCTTTGCTTGATATAAAGAGTCTCTTCATCATCATTTTCAAGCATTATCGATTTACTGTAAAATAAAGGTTTCTCCAAATTTAATCCAGTTTTTCCAATGTTTAGTCTTTCTTCTCCACATCATATCAGAAATCCATCTCACACATGGTCTCCATTTAGATGTTTTACAATCTCTTTCAATTGGGTATCCATTATTATTGCTTCTAGCAATATATACAACTCTTTGCCATATTAATATCTTAATTCCTTCAATGATGTCACTGATATCTTACTGTTCTCTTACCCATGTACTTTTAGATTTCTTCTTGTTACTCTTAATATAATCTCATTATACTTCAATGAATAGTCTAAAGTTTATTGCTCTTCTATATCAGAATTGGTAAACATATAGATATATTTGATTTAATATCGTTTTTTCTACCAAAAGAATTCCATCCAAGTTTCATTCTATAATTAATTTCATCTATTAAGTTTCCACCTGTATTAATAATCTGAGCAAGATATTTGAGATTAACTTTTTTTAATTCATCATTATTAATTTTTATTTTCTTCTTAAAAAATCCATGGAATATTTCCTGAGACATTTTAGCATTTATCTTTAATCCTATTTTGTTACTTTCATCAGATAATTCTTGCAACATTTCCTGAATCTCAAGTATTATTTGCATTTGCAAAATCTAGTTGACTTAAATAATTTCCATTTACTTTGACTTCTTAAGATTGCCATTTTAATCCACAAAATACTTCTTATGAAATTGCTGTTAAATTTTTTGGGAATATGGAATCATCCTATCATATACTCTTTTCAATATTAATATTCTTAATATCATCATGCAATCAAATCATTGCTATGCATTTTGATAAATATTCTTCAGAATATGATAATATTTTGGATAAGCATCTTGATGTTCTAATGCTTTAATCACAAAAGTTTATAGAATCAAATGCTTTTTCATGATCTATATATCTAAAGCACCAATGGCAACTCATATTCATTGGTCCTTTCTATAACTTGTCTCAATATTTGGATGTAATCCATTGTGTTTAAACCACTTTTAACTCAAGCTTTTCTTTTGAATAGTTAAAGTCCAAAAGTTGCTATACATAATTTGTAATTAAGACTGACAGTTATGTAATTTCTAATATCTTCTTTATCACCTTTCTTAAATATCAATATTACTATTGCTTCTTTAAATCATCTAGTACATCTTTATAATTTACAGATTCAGTATGTAACTTTTCCAATAATTTTTCTATTTCTGAACTTATTCTTTTAAGATATCATCACAATTCCATAATTTCTTGGAGCATTTCCATTCTTCACAGATTTAATTGTGTGTTTCACTTCTTCAGATGTAATAATTGTTGAAAATACTTTGATTTCTTGTTCTTTATTATATAATTCTTTATATAATTCTTCCACATATTTCATGATGTCAACTCTCTTTTCAGTTAATAGATCAAACTTTTCTTCTTATTACAGAAATAAATTTCCTATCAATACTAAGACGTTGTTTTATACTTATGAGATTTTCATTCTTTTCTATAGCTTTTCTTGCTAATTTATAATTACATTTTCTTATATCATTATTAATTTCTTTTGTACCATTTTATAAAACTACATATATTCAATTTTTTATAATGGTTCATTTTAAATAATTTTCATGTTCTTTCTTTTCTTCATATATTTTCTTGTCTTAAAAGAAAATTTACTGGTAAAATGCTATTTTTATTATATAAGCTATCTTTATTGCAATTCTTAAAAGAATATCAGCTATCTTCTTATTGATTACATTCAAATCTAAACCATCTTTAAAATTTGATATTTAAAGATTTAAAAATAGATTTGAGTTTGTTATGATGCAACTTACCTTCAAACAATGGACTTGTCCAGATTCAGCAATCATTACAATGGACCTATAAATTAATGGGTGAAGCAATCGATGTCTAATCATTATCGAGCTTCATGCTTCACCATCTACACTAACCTCCTTCAGGGTCTCCAATTCAGACCTTGCTATAAATATATGCTATTCACTCACACCCTGTATGCCGAATCATTAGAAAGATTGGTAAACTTAATTTTGTTTAGTAAAAATGAAACAGTAGTTTGAATGATGCGTATATATATGAATGAAGCAATAATGTTATTAATGTTTATTGCTGACAACTAAGCATTTTCTTTATATAATTGTAAATTTTTTTGTTATATCTATATGTATTTTGATTTAAAGTATTTAATTCAACTATTGGAATGTAACAACAAAGAAAAATGGGGAAGGCTTAAAATACTGAAATTATCTTTATCACTAGTCAGATCGTTATCTATAATTAAAATTTATAAATCTTAATTAAAATCAAAAAACAAATTGTTTATCAGCTGCTGTCAAATGATTTAAATTCAGCTTGTTGCCTTTAATTAAAATGGTCAATCGCAATTAAGATCGAAATCAGTTGTTGTTGAATGATTTAAAATAGCTAAAAATAGTATTTTGAGCCTTATCTATTGAAAATATTTTGCTAATTAAATGTTGTAAAGGGATTACAGAGATAGGGTTGGTATATGAAATTGCATTCTGGGCGGTATTAAAATGTTATAAAAGGAGCCACAGAACAAAGGAAGTCAGTTTTTTAGTGACTTTCAGTTTTTAGTTATCTTTCAGTGAGTTGAGACTTTCATCGGTCAGCTTAGTTTCGAAGCATTTCAGGACCTTAACTTTAAGAAGCCAGTACAAGTCCTGCGCGATGAAGCATGAGTAGAGGAATCTAGCACCTTTCTCTTCTTCTCTCGTAGAACTGTCTGCCTGCAACTGCCATGTTCCACCCAGTCGACCATACATGATTACTTCTGACTGCTGATTGCTAATGACACCACTATGCTGTTTTCCTTAGGTAAAACCTTTAACGTAAAGCTGCCTTCATAAATCAATACTTTTGTAATTTGTAATCTATAGTTCAACCTTCGTATCTTAATTTATATATTGATTTATAAGCTTCTGCTAATTTTGCTTTTAAACTCTCTCTCCGTAATCTTTTATTAATATAATGTATTTTAATCTACCTTTCACGCTTAATTAACTTATTTAAATAACTGTGTGCGGCTCCATTAAGATTTTAGGTGTTTTGTTTAATGTATAAATATAATCTATTTTCTTTAATATGCCAAAATCGCCAAATTTGCGAGTAAGGGGGAAATAATTGTTTTACTTGGAAAAAGGGAGGGCTTTATTTAAAACTTATCAATAAAGTTTTGTTTATATTAAATAGAAATTGCTCGCGAGTTTGATTTCATTTTGAATAAAGTTTTGTTTATATTAAATAGAAATTGCTCGCGAGTTTGATTTCATTTTAAATTCATTATTCTTAAAGTAAATTAAAAACTTTTACTGTAGATGAATTTTGCTAAATTTACTGCTTTGAATTTGTCTTTAAATTTCTATTTTAAAAAGATCGTGAACCTTCACATAATTAATCCATTCCTTTTTTGCTGGTGCCTGAAGGGCAAATTCTACCAGTTAATATGTATTTGGGAATCGAATTTTAAATATAAATGTTGTTAGTTTAATAATATTATAAATAGAAGTATTATTATTCATTATGATTAGTTAAATGATTCAGAATTGAAAACAGATTACAGTGCGAGAGGTTAGACCATTTCCAAACTTTAAATATTATAATTATATAACGTTGCTGGCATACATTTTCCTTTATTCTGATATTTTATCTTCTCCATTTCTCGATTGTTTAGTCATTGGAAATGTCTAAAGCTCCCATCCTACTTTTCAAAATCATTCGTAATCAGAGACACTACTCCCTGTGGAACATAAAGTTTATGAGGTTTATGTGCTGCGAATGACAGCATATCCAGATATGGGCTCTCAAACCCAGCCTGTCCTTTGATATCTCTCCACCAGAATGTGTGGACATATCCCATCTAAGTTTGTTTCAAATATTCTTTTAAAATGATAAAATATCCACAATCGCCATGAGGCCCTTATTTCTTTATTGTATGATAGTACCGTTACTTTGCTCTTTAATTTGATCACTGTCTGCCTAAACCTTAGTAAGGCGCAGTGATGTGTTAAAGATAAAGATTCATTTCGTAAAATACATTCAGTATGTTGATCTTAAAACTGCTTTCGTTTAAAAAAAAAAAATGTTATTGATTCCCAGAGACGTAAATCAATTTGTATAATATATTCTCGTAAATATTGCGCATTGTTTGTTTCTTATGTATACTTATTCTAAAGATGCTATGTCCAAACAATACCTATCAAACATATGTAATGATTTTAAGATTGTAAATAAATGATTGAGACCATACATTTCTATTTATTTGTCAAAATGAGTAATGTTAAATTATCATGTATATTTCTGTAATTCGAATCTGTTCCGATCTTGTAGATTGTTTTGTACATCCACAGCATTTCATTTGTAAACATTTGTAATTTGGCATATTAACCTGCACAACTTATAACACATTCTATAAAATTATATTCATGAAATAATTGATGTAAAGGGGATTTTATAAAACAAATCCCAAGTTGTCAAAATGTATAAGATCACTCCAAGCGTGAAGCAATTTTGTAACATATATATGCGTTTTCTACATTTATTAAATATATATATATAATTTCATGTAAATCCTGGTTTGTTTTTGAATTCTTATTTTCTAGTTAATATTTAGAACTATTTTCTTTAGCTAAGAGCCTAGCATTAATAAATAACTATAATAAATATAATTCCTGGGCTACTCTGACCTCGATCATCATCATCAGTCTGATCTTATGCTTTACCGCTTTGCTTCTAGGCATGGATTTAAAATAATTTTACTGTGTCCTCAGAATTGTTGTTCATTGGGTCAGAGATTCAAAGAATAGGCAAATAGATTAGAATTCAGGACTGCTCCAGACCTGTGTATCTCGAGCAGGATTGGATTCGAGGTACTTTTGCTTAGGATTTGAATCTTAAGTGAGCATACTATTTTGACCAGTACATGGGTAGATGAATTAACCAATGACAAAAATAGGACAACAGATGAAGATATTCAGTAAATCTGCAAGCTTCCATTAAGTAAGGCAACCTAACAATAAAACGGCAGTCTTTTTGGAATTCAAATCAGGTAACAATGGATAATAGTTCCCATATTCGAATGCTAAAGCAATGAGACAAATTCATGATGAACTAGAAGTTGCTAAGATACTAACTCTGACATGAGGCAAGCTATCCTACACCACATAAGCTGGAAATATTTTCCTAGAAGGGCACTGAAGTCTCTTACTTCAATACTTGCACAGCAACTAAACATACCTAGCCAACATTATCAAGCAAGCATTATATCTGTTGTTATTGTAAAAGTATTGCTGTGTCTTATGACCAGCAAATAAATAAATGGACAAAGGCAGAATTGAGATGGTAAGATTATAATTTAATACGAATAATTTTAACTATATACCTTGCCTATTATAAGGCGTAATAAAATAATAAAAGGTCATGGTGACCTGCATATAAATACCCTAGTCCTGCTTTGGACTTACAGAGGCAGGAGTCTCTGACTCATAATTAAAACTCAGAACATACTCAGAACAATTAGTTTAGTTTATGGGGGTTTATATACCCCTCAAGACTTCTGGAGTCTTTTATATTCCTAACTATATATGGTGTTTTTACATACGTTTTTACATACACGCAGTATTTTCACATTTATCACCATATATGGTATTTTACATAGTTTTCTGACCCTATAAGGTCAGCTGGGCTTTCTATTATTATACAACTTTCTATGATTTAACAACATTGCAATTTTACACAATCGTTATACTTAATTACTATAGTTATTTTACATATTTATTATACATTACAGTTATTACTTTTATTCTACATTTATACAATTATTATTATTGTTTTACATATTCGTTATATTTATACAATTATTATTATTTACATATTCATTATACATTATATAGGTTTATACCTTGACCTTGAATACTGCAAGTATGTAAATACTTTTGTATATAAAAAAATATTTCATGTATTTGTACAAATTTGTATTTTATTCTAAATTTATAAAAACACAAGAGTTGCAATTTAAATTCATTCAAATATTTCTGTAGGTTAGTAATATCAACTGTAAATATTGTGTTTCTTTTGCATTAATAGCTAACTATCTTGCATCTCACAGTTGAATCTACTATGAACATTACAATCTAGATATAAAAAGTATTTTCTTTTAGTAAAATATAAATCAATTCTGCTGCACCTTCATTTGGATGCTTCCATGATGATTTCCATTTAGCATTTTTCTCAAAAAAAAAAAAAAAAATCGTAGTATACATTTTTCTTCTTCTGGAATTCCACAAGTCTATGTCCTCTACTATTTCTAATTACCATAATCAAATTTACTCAAAATACTTTCATATTTCATTCGCTTACCAAATCTTTAATGCTATAAACGTCATATATATGTGCGCATTGAAAAGTTACTGTAAACATGACACATATTCTATTATAATCAAAGCTTATTAACAAACTGGGAAATATACGTTGGGGCTTGGAACAAAATATATCGGATTAAGCGATTCCACTGTCCAGTTCTTTATTTTTACACAAATTGTAGTTAACTTGAATATATATATTGATGATTCCAAGCATTTTATGTTAATGAGGTTTGATCCGTATGCAAATGTAGAATTCTTATAAGCTGCATCACTTAAATAAATATATGCGCGCACACACACACACAAATCCATAGATTAACGATATTAAAATATTGTAACTGGGGGAAAACAACACTAAGATATAAATAAAAACTAAATGCCAATGTTTTAGAAAACGCCCACTGTATTTACTAGAGCTGTTAAAAGTTTTTGTTTGATCTATAATAGATTTGCTGATGTTTTAAGCTAGTCTTAATTTCTACAGACATTTAAGGGAGTGAATTTAGTAAATTCTCACTAAGATATAATTTATTACTACTTAACAAGTTAATAGAGAGTCAATGTGTCAATAGTTCCTTCAAACAAAACACACACACACAAAAAAGGAATACGTATTTTTTTAAGTAAAAAAAAATTGAAAAGGAAATTAAACCGAAGACTATTTAATTAAAATGTTATAAGATATATTAAACAAAATAATAAATCATTTTTATAAGTGAAGACAAAATAATTATAATTCATAAAGTATTTAATTAAAGATTTTAATATTTGTATCAAATTACCATTTCCAATCTTCCCGCCTTTGCTCTACAATTTAACACATGATCAATCTTTTTTCTTTTTTTTTAATCTCGAAGTTGCTCAAGTTTTTAAGTAAGTTTAAATGCAATAAATCAGTCAACTATTTTTACTTTAATGAATGTTTAGAAGAAAAAAGACAAATGATTTTTTTTTTATGTACTTTATTGCTATAAATCTCATGCAATTTCAACAGCACAAGTAAAATATCGCAATATTATGAATATGTCAGAAATGTGTGTAATGTCCGTTTCTATACCTATTGCTAACACTCCTTTTCTAAAAATTAATAATTATTCTACAATTGGTAGGATTCAATCAGCATTGCTGATTTTAGTTTTTTTACAAAATCCTAAAATAACTTATTTAATCGGGTTTTTTTTTTTTGGCATGAAATAATATTTTTAAAATTATAATTTTTTCTATTAATTAAAGACGAAAAACTTCAGTTTTACTTGTAAAACGATATTTTTCATTGAAATATTTGCCTCGCATGATTTGATGAAGTTCTAGAATAAGAAGATTGGAGTTTGAGATCCTCGAACAATTTACTATAAATAAATACTCTTCATATAATAGATATATATGGGAGATAGTGACCTAGGCCAACTAATGAATACTGGTTCAGGACGAAATGCATCTTGTGTATCATTTGCCTTTTATTGTATCTTTATATGAATTTAAAAAGAATGGGGAAGTATGGAGGTTAATATATCTATAAAAATCTTACACATGGGAAAAAGAAAGGTGAATAACTCCGTGTGTGTGTATGTTTAAAATTAAAAAAAATCAGATATATTAATCTTTAACTGAGGTTTAAAGTTTATATCTGTGCTAGAGATAATCTCTAATTTAGAAAATGATTAGTAATCATCATTATTGCAATTATCTGGGGCGGATGGTGTTAAAGTTGTGAGTGAGTTTGACAATGGTAAATAAAAATGTAACAATCTTTAATTGTTTAAAAAAAAAGACTAGTTTAGAAATATAATTATATTTCATTCAAATGAAACCTAAATTTTAAAATTATAAACTGATAAAAAGTTAAATTCGTAAATAAAACACACTAAGTTTAACTATTAAATCAGTAATATTAATTACATGTACATAAAAATATATATGTATATATTAGTAATTAATGATAAATACACGGTTAAAAATAAGTGAATAATAATAATAATCATCAAATGATTCATTGCTTGGAAGGATAGGGTCATTCAATCACTGGAAGTGCCAGATATAAGTTTTAACTCAGAACTTTTAGCATTTCAGTCTACTTACATATCAGGATCTATTATATGGTATTTTAGTAATCAAAGCAATGAAGAAATTAAAGCATAAGAAATTTAACCTATGTGCTATCAATGAATTTATCTTGCAGATTTTTTTATTTTTTTTTTAGCAAATAACACAATACAAAAATTAATAGCAATAAGTGCATTAAATAAATGCAAAAAAAAAAAAAAAAGATAATTCATAAAAAATTTAATGATTTATGTATTTGCATTAAAAAAATTGCAAAACAATAATAAAAAAATCCATAACAAATTAAATAATACTAAAAAATGTTTGAAATTAATAATAATTTTACATATGGAAAATATTTCTAATGTCAACCAAAGAAGGTGATGAATAGGTTTTGATTCATGCTGTGTATTGAAATTTTCTGATATAAATAATACATGTGCAATTGGAAAAGTCCATGACATATATCAAGCCAAGAATGTTTGATAGATTGTGTGTTGACTCCTACTATTGGGTCTAACTAATGACTGAATGATTTAAGCTCATGCATCAGAGCATATCATTGAGTCAGGTCACTCCCTTTCAATTATGGGATGAAGTTTTGCTCTGCTCCATTATTATTTAACAGAAGCTATGACAGTCATACTCTTGCTTTAATTTAAATTAGTCATGGACCATCTAATTTAGTTTAATGGTTTTTGTTATTGATTATTTGTTCATTGCAATCCTCTCCAGGCAGAGTCCTTCCACTATAGTATTTTTTATAACTGGGGAAAACTTGCAATAAAAATGTGTTTTGCTTCTGCCATTCAGGCAAACTTCTCAACACATGTTGAACCAATCCATTACTATATTAATTTGGATAATTTTTATTCCTTCCCTCCACTCAAAAAAAAAAATTCAATGAAAATCTCAATTTTTTAGTACCATCTGAGAAGTGAGTTGTCTTTTAGAAAAAAAACCACCACTTCTTAAAAAATAAGAAAAAATATTTAATAATAATTATATCTGCTATAATTATTACTATCATTTAAATTGTTATATATTACTTCTTTTTTGTTTTGTTTTTCAATGTTTTTGGGTCAAATAAATACATGCATTTAATTTTTTATAGATTAATTTCATTATTACTTTGACTGCTAAAACACCACCCATCAATAAATAGATCATGGTGCTTAAGTTAGATCACAAATAATTATAAAACCAGTATTACATGATCTTAGGTTGCACAGTGCCATTTATTAGTCATCTAATAATCAGTAGATGCCAGATGTTGTGCTTAATGAATTTTTGTTCAGCACTGTCCTACCCAAATATCTCCAAAATTCAAAAACTCCTTACCAATACAAGCCATAACACAGAAACTACTCTGAGAATATTTATATAGAATAGCACTGGAAAAGGATTTATTAAGAGTTACCATCTGGTATCTGTTGATTAAGATAACTTACACTAGATAGCATAAAAGTAACTGAGAACAGAGGAATTTACTAAAAAAATATTACAGAAAATTACAATAAGAAATAGATTAGGATTACTGTTGTTAATTATATACATATATTGTATTCATGAAAATATGGAAATTTTTATCTTCAAATAAACAATTTTGTAATCAGTAAGAATAGACAGAATTTTGTTTACAAGCTTTAAAAAAATTACAGAGGCATGTTTATTTTAAGAAAAAAATATGATTATTAAAATGTATGCTTATAAAAATATATTCATTCATTTGATTTTTTTTTTTTTTGTGAAAGCTTCCTCAAATTAACCTTCCACGACCTTCAATAACGTGTTGACAATATATGATTGCCATTTGACTAGGAAACATAAATTAATAGCAATCATTCTTCATTAATATTTATGTTCAGTAATAAAAAAAAGAATTTTAAAACAAAGTAATTTAAAAACAGATTAAATAAAACTTAAATAAGAAATTTAATTTTTCTTTAAAGGTTTATTTGTTAATTATTTTTTGCTTTTATATAAATAGTACGCCTTTCAGCATAGATCTTAGTCTCTCTTCTATATATATAAACATGATTTTTTTTTACATTAATCAATAAACATTGACTGTTTAATGTCCTCAAACAATGGCTAATGTAGTAAGAAGATGTGATTGCCATAAGTATATTTCATTTAACAGAAATTATTACATTTAGAATGCATAATTCAGAATAAGTAAATTTAGTAAATCATTCATTTAAAAATGAATATATCAATTCAAAGCAAAGATATCTCTAACAGCTCAAATAGAGAAACAATGAAGCAGAGGGCATTATATACAAAGTTTGCCACTTACTGAATGGATAAGGGTTTGAGCAATTTTCCATTCTTGTTATATCTTCCACCTAACAATAGTTAGATACCAAGGTTGAATAGGTGGATGGGTTGGCTAAAGGTCAATTACCGGAGACAAAAATCTTAAGCCTCTTGAAAAAAAGATCACTTGGCTATTCTAGATAATAGGCATGACAAGTGGATACAATGCTTCTGCACATGAAAATAATTTATCACAATAATTTTAAAAAATATTATCTTTACAATAAATGAGTTTTGATACAGAATCTGTGTTCAAATTCAAATAAAATAAAAGTTTTGGAAAATTTAATATTTTTACATATTTATTTTTATATTTGATCCCAACTTACAGAGTATTTTTGTGTAGGTAAATCTATTTCTCATACTCCAGTTCTGCCACTAAGTATGAGCTTCAGTAACAGATACCAGATGGTAATGCTTGACAAATCTGTATCTAGTGCTATTGTATCAATATTCCCAAACTTGTTTTTAGTCAATGGCTTTCATCTTGGAGTTTTGGATCTAAATTTAGAACCCCTAAGTTTTTACATTGGGTAGCAGAACTGGAGTCAGAGATATAGATCTGGTTATGTGATGTTTCGTTGATTTTATAACACTCTTAGCCTTGGCTTAGATTTGGAAGCTAGCCTAGTCATAAGTAATGGTATAAATAATGGTTACTGTAGGAAAGGTGTATAAAATCCAAAAAATCCAGATACATTAGATACAAAACTTCTCACTAATAAAAACCATAGCTAGAAACTAATTTAAGGATATGGATAGGACAGCACTGGATAAGAATATTAGGCACTGCCATCTAGCATCTAATTGCTCAAGATCACACTAGATGGCAGAACTGGGAAAAGATAAATAGATTTGTCATGTGTTTTTATTTATTTTTACTACTGCTTAACGATACTTTTTTGAAATAACTATCATTTGTGCCTTGTTAAAGATTTATATTAAATAACTAAAAAGTTGGTATGTGGATCTAATTTGTATAAAAAATGTTCATATTAAATTAATTGATAATAAACGACTTTAAAAAGAAAAAATAAATGCTGTAATTTATATATTAAACTTTTTGAAGCTGAGTTAAGTTAGGGAAAAGAAAGAAGGTTAATAATAATTAAGAGAGTAAAAAATGTTTTAAGTAAAAACCAACAATTCATTTACTACTATCTTTATAATTTGATACCCAAGCCTAGAAAGTCATTAAAAATGTAATCCCATTTTTCATATTTGAAAATACAATTTCTGTTGTGCTTTCAACTAAGGTGTGATCTTGTTTGTGTTGGAAGTGCATATTATAGTAGTTAACCAGGTGCTTTATAAGGTACATTGCTTTCAATATAATGCTCCTTTTATCTTGACAGAAATCTTTCATTTTATTGATGAAAAACAACACTGAAATGTTTTGGAGTTGAAAATTTAACATTATTTGACTCAGTCTAATCTTTACTAATTATCTAATGTTTAGTTTTTAAGCTTTAAAACAGAATTTTGAATCATTTTTTGAAAGTTTATTAAAATCATCATTAATCTTTTGCATTTTTTTAAATATAAGGACCACATTTTAACAACGCCTATGTAAATAGTATATTTATGTACATATTTATGTATATATGTATGTGCTTATAGTTTCTTTAAAAACTTATGTACATTTATTTCAGGGATAGCAGATATATCATACATAAAACCAAAAAATACCATATGATTTGAACAGCAGTAATTAGTAATTAATTAGTCTGGGATATGAACAGGATAGCATTAGATATGGATTTATAAAGCACTACTATGTGATGTATACATTGACTATTTATGTAGTAGAATAAATAGATTTGCTACAAATACTCACATATATCTATGTTAAAACCACTTTGAAATGCATACAAGCATAAATAAACACTAGATATTAATAACACTATAATTTTAAATATGACATAAATAAAGATAAATGAAATGCTTAGTCTTACCCAGGGGGACATGGCCTATTATTGCATTGAACAGTCTGTGGTGTTGGCTTGGCGGATGAATCACAATTACTATCAGCGACTCTTGCTAATGTGTTATCTTTCACACAAGCCAGAATAGTTTTTTGAACACCTTTAATTAAATAATAATATTTTACACAATATTTTTAACAAATATTAATATATGGGGCCAGACTATAATCTAAGTAGCCATACATTTTTAATTATATTTTAAATTAAATACACCAAAAGTTTTAATAACTTAACAATGAGTTTATTTATTCAAAATAATTTTGCTAAAAGTGTAAAAGAGTAGAAGTTTGATGTTATAATAATGTATGTTAGTAATAGATTAGCAGATTCAACTGGCGATTGTCTTATTGAACTCTACAATAAATAACATTAATCACTGGTCAGTTAATATATAAAGTTAGACTCTATTTCTATACTTCATTAAAAATCCTTTTAATATCTACTCACATTATTCAAAGTTTATCATTTCAATTCCCTAACTTTCTACATATGTTTTCAGTAGCGACTTTAGTAAGCACTTTACTGCTCACTCATATTCTTTAATCAGTCCAATTAAATTTGATTCTATCTCTTCTGTACTATCTGGTCTGTAATTGCACTTTCTGCACAGCACACATTAAACTGCTTTCACTCTACACTATTAGTATCATTATTCTGCTTTTTCATCTCCCTCATTAGAAATTCTATCAGGCATTTTAATAACTCTTCTAATTTGCATATTGTTGGACAATTATTGTTATGCAAATTAGAATATTTAGGTTACTTGCAGGATATTTAATTCTACTTTTCTGCATATCATTATTTCTAGAAAGACACAACTCTATTTGTTTTGAACAGCTTTGTTCCCACATATATATACCTATTAATAAACACCTAAACCAATAAGTTCCCTTTCATTCTAAAAATAATCCTTTTTACAGAAAATAATCCTATACTTTTTTTGTATATGTTTCTCTCTGGTTAGTCTCAATAAAGCAGTTTTTTTTTTTTACTCTGTTATACCCTTTTCTTGTTTTGGTTGACTTTCACCATTTAATTCTATAAATGCCTCTTGAGTTTCATGATTATTTTTTACATTTATCTGAGTGTTGGTAGGTGAATCTATTTTATCATCTTTCTTAAGTTTCGTAGATGCACCATCCTTTCTATTTCTATCCTTTTTACTTTATCTGGAACTAATATGGATGTATGTGATTTTACATGGTACTTCAACAGTAATTTTGTTGAGGTTTTCTTCATTGCAGAATTTTGCAAGAAGTGCTGGTATTCTTTAACTGGTAGAGTCATTGTCTATTGGCAGACTTGACATATCTTCATAGTTTGTTCTATATCCCTGTTCATGTTTAGCAACCACACATACGAACAAGTTCATTCCTACATCCAATTTCTATGTGTTCTTTGTATAGCAGCTATAGACATATTTCCTCTCCTCATTTGGAATTACTACTTGGTTTGTCATTAAAATGCACTCACGCCCCATTGACAAACTTTATTGCTAGTACTATATAGCTTGGTTGTTTCTTGGCTATTCAGGTCGAATCAAATTTGTTACTAGTTTATAATATTTATCATTTCTATCTATTTTGCTATAAGTCTGCTATTCAATCTCTTTAGACTTGTCTTGTAAAGTGATGGTAATTTTTTCCAGATATTAATTTTCATTTTAGTGGTTTTAATATGTTCAAAGCTTATTCTGAGAGGTTTAAACCTGTCAACTGTGCCACTTAATATGAATGGGGCCAGACTATAATCTATGCATTATTTAATAATTATACTTTAAATTAAAAACACTCAAAGTTTTAATAAACAATGAGTATATTTACTCAGAATAATGTATAAGTTAGTAATAGATTAGTAGATTAAACTAGTGTCTGGCTAGTTGATCACAGAATAGTTCTCATTTAGAGTTGGATTCTATTTCCATACTTTATTAAAAGTCCTTCTTTTAACATCTACTTGTTTTATTCAAAGTTTCTACTTTAGTTTTCATTAGTGACTGTAGTAAATAATTTATTGTTTATCACATTTTTTAGTTAGTACAATTAGATTTGACTGTATCTCTTCTATAATATCTGGTCTGCAGTTGCACCTTTTGTACCACATGCATTAAACTGCTTTCATTCTGCTCTACTAGTATCACTAGTCTGTTTTTTTCTCCTCATTATAAATTCTGTAGGCATTTTAATGACTGATAATTTGCATATTATTAGACAATTATTATGCAAATTAGAATATATGGATTACTTGCTTAATCCTATTTTATGGCATGTTATCATTTGTAGAGTGACAACACTGCCTGTATTGACCAGCTTTGCTCACACATGTTATTAATAAACACAAACTAGTAAGCACATAACAAATATATATTTGTAATAAATTATATAAAATCATGTTAACACTTCATGAAAATAATTTAGATGCTAGAAAGATAATAAAATGGTCAAAAAGTATTTAATAATGAAACCTATATTTGTAATATAGATAGGTTTTCATAAATTAAGCAACAACTCAGAGCATCAAGTTTGAGAGAGTTCCAAGCCAACAAAATGCAAAAAATATAAACATTTAAGTAAATAACATCAACAAAAAAATATTTAATAATGTTACACAGAAATTTGTCACCGTTTCACTTTCAAATTTCACAATGCGGATTTTTTTTTTAAGTCATCAGAAAAATTTGACGAGTGTTTTTTTCCCATTTCCAGGTTAACTTCGGGTCAAAAGGATGTTGCAGACAAAAATGCTCTGAATTCTGACATCTTTGAACCCATCCTGATCATACATATAATGTTAGGAAAAAAATTGTAGACAAAGCAATAAAAATTAATTCTTGCCTTTACTCTCTCAATTTGTGGATTTAACTTTTAGCTACTATTCACATCATAATGTCCAAGTAATTCAAATTATTGATAATTGATTTATATATACAAACACACATGCATACTTTCATGATATATATTTATTTATTGGCATCTTTGTAATTACAGATAAAAAATAGTTTGTAGATAAGAATTTTTCAGGTTAGAAGTTTTGCATTTTGACAAAGAATGTTATCGTATATATAAACATACAAACAAGCAAAAAATGTTTACATAAATTTTATTTAAGCATATAAACTGTACTTATTTGTAGTAAACAAAATTGATTAATCAATAGGTAACTGTTTTATTAAATAATTTTTATTTGCATATTTTCTTTTGAGAATTATGACTAATATCATTTATTTTTTATTTCAAATTATTATCACCTAGAAAAAAAGCAAATTATTATGGATTAATAAATATGTTTATCAATATAATGTTGAAAATTTTAGTATGCAATATCTCGAGCAAATTTAATATAGAAAATAACCGTGCAAAAATGTATATAAGATACATTTAAAATCTGAATAAAGTTCGCAATTTTTGCCTAGTGCACTTTCAACTAAGTTATATTAGTCATAGTCATAATATCTGACAGAGAGAAGAAGATTTCCGGCTTTATTAGAGAAATGTGAATGGGTGATTAGCATAATTGAATAGCTAATTATTTGCTTAAGTAGGTATTTAGAGAGGGGAATGCAGGAGTTATTCTTCTTAATAGCATTTTTATCTCTCATGATATGCCAGGTCTCTCTGTTTATGCTTGGTGTCATTGCGTTTCTAGGCATACGATGGTGGGAGACATAGGCTTGAAATCATGGCTAGATGTGGATTGGTAGTCATAAAAAAATTGATTTAGTATCCATTTGGGTTTGAGCATAGTTATATATGTAGTGATGTGCTAATCTGGTAGATAAGTTAGTCTTTGATTTTCCATAATATATGGTATGGTAGTTGATTTGAGGTCACATGATCTTGTAAACAATTTGTGATATCTCATGTTATTAATAAGCTGGTTTAAAGGGGGAAGGGTGGATAGAGTGATTTGATGAGTTGTAGAGCAAATTTTAGTAAGGCAATAAGTAATACTAGGGATATATGGCATTGAAGACCAGGGTTTATTATCAACTTTCTGAAAGTGGGTGTCTAAATTTTATATAAAACTTTTTGACTGTTTGAGTTAATATTTTGTTTTTATAACCGATGTTGTACAAGCCCGAGAGGTAAGAGTCAATGTTATTTTTATTATCTCACTTGAGCTTACACAAATGCTTATTGCAGTGTAAAAAAGCATTTAAACCATTGAGCTTGTGGGATTTTGAAGTGATGGATTCAGAATGTATGGTGCCTCAAACATTGATAAGTTTAATGAGCATTTTATAATTCAGGTGTGTTTCTCATTGAACATAAAAACGAGGAACTTGATACCTTGGTGGTTATCTTCATTTTCCCAAATCCATGTTAGGGATGATGTTTGTGAAAGAGCGGTTTGTATGCTGTTGATTTGTGCATTAGAAGTGCAAATAAGTACATCATTAACCAATTGCATATATAGTATGGAAGGGTTGGAATTAAGGTATTGAGGTAAAATATCTTCTTCATATTTGTTAAGCATGAGGCTTGAAATAATTCCACTAATAGGGAGACCCATAGGCCAGTCATCATCCATTTTGTAAAAGGCATTGTTAAATGAAGCCATAATATCATTGTGTAGACAATGTAAACATTCGAGAATAAATTCTGTTTTATGCACATTATGATAGACTTTTACAAAAGCTTGCTTAATGATTTGAATTGGTAAGATGCGTGTAATAGAGACATACAGCTCAGTGATGTCTAACGATGCTGAGCAATACTGTTCATCAAGTTATATATTTTTGATTTGAGATATGTATTACCCACTTGAATTATAAAATGCTCTTAAACCTATCAATGTTTGAGGCACTATCCACTCTGAATCCATCACTCCAAAATCCTACAAGCTCACTAATTTAAGGGCTTTTTTACATTACAATCATCATTCATTTGAATTTAAATCAGACAAGAAAAAAACATTGACTCACAACATTGGTTATAAAAAAAAAATATTAACTCAAACAGTCAAAAAGTTTTATATCAAGCTTAAACACTCACTTCCAGGAAACTGATAATAAACCCTGTCCTTCAGTACCATATATTTTTAATATTACTCATTGTCTTACTAAAAAATTGTTTTACAATTCACCAAATTGCTCTATGCACCCCTTTCTCTCTAAACTAACTTATTTATAACACAAGACATTCTATTCCCAAATCAGAAATCACAAATTGTTTACAGAGTCGCATGCTCTCAAATCAATTACCACACTATATATTATGGTAAATTGAAAACCAACTTGCCTACCCAATTAGCATAACATCAGTACATATATAGCTGTTCTCAAATCCAAATGCATACTAAATCACTTTTTTACTAGCACAAATTCACTTCTGGCCATGTCTTCAAGCCTACATCTGTCACCATCATATGCTAGAGTCAATGACGCCAAGTGTAAACTGAAAGAGATATGGCACACCGCGAGACATAAAACACTATTAACAAGAAAGACTCCTGCATTCCCCTCTCTAAAAAATGATCTATTTAAGCAAATAATTGGCTAATCAATTATGCTAATCACCCATTCATGTTTCTCTAATAAATTCTGCAATCTTCTCCCCTCTGTGAGATGCCACGACTATGACTAATATAACAGTTGAAATTGTACTAGGCAAAAATTGCAACCTTTCTTCAGATTTAAGTGTATCTCATATGCATTTTTGCATATAGTTATTTTACATATGTTTATCAATAATACATTATTATTAATAATTTATATTTATTGATAATAATAGTGATGATGATAATAATAATCATAATAATCATTTACTATGTACAGCATTCTATATCTGAACTCACCATTAAAGATTTCAATAAACCATGAATTGAAAAAGTATTAACCTCTTATTTATAGTATTTAAAAACAATCGCATGGTCATTTTTTGTTGATTTTTATCCATTTTTCCTTCAATTGCATTTTTAAATTTTTTTAAAAAAAATTATTTTAGTCAAATCTTTTAATTTGAGCTAAATTTTATTAAAAAAATATATACAAATAATTATATTATTTTTTAAAATAATGTATTCAGTTTGTGGACAAATGGCAATAATGTTATTGACATAAAGAAATCAATAACAGCCTTCAGTCTTAAAAATATATCTAATGAAAAAAAAAAAAGATTGTAATGAAATATTTTTGTTTTGGACAAATTTCATTAAAAGCATATGTGCAACAACAAAAACTATATATAAATTTTATATACTTATTAAAAAATAAATATTTAATCATTCTACAAAAAAAAGCACTACTATATTCTGTCAACATAGTGCTAAAAGTTATGTCCAAAAATGTTTTTTCTCTACAAGGAAGAGTTTTTTTTTTTTTAAAGAAAAGTGTATTTTCTTCAAAAAATAAATTCCCCTCTCCCTACTGATATATCAAATGCTGATGACATCTAGGCAATTTAATGCAAGCAAAATCTCAACTATTAAGTGGTTTTTGACTGGGGTACATGCCAAATGGATTCTAATTATTAAAACTGCATAGTGTTGATTGTAGTGTAAATAGGACTTCCCTGGGATCCCTTACCTACAAAGTAAATAATAAATAAAAAAATAGAAACATTTAAATATAACTTCATAAGTTTAATAAATACCATTTTCAATTATTCTTCAGTCAACTATTTTTATTTTAAAAACTAAATGATGTGATTGCTTTCTAATTTTCTCTTTATATTTATTAGTGCACATATTCATAACTGTATTATTCTATTTTTTTGTTAATTATTTTTATTGATGTCTTGAAGTATACATTTTAAAATTAAATTCTTCTGCAAATATCTTACATATGTAAGTTCACATTATAAAGATTAGATTAAAGTCATCCTATAGAAGTAAGCTATTGATATTTTTCATTAAGAAGATATATGCTTTGAGAATAAAATACAATGGAGAATTACAATTTGACAAAATTTTGAAGATTTTCAGAAAATGAAGTTTGCTGCAAAATAAGTTCAAAGATAAAATAACAAAATATCAAACAGAATACTAGATTAACATGTTCCATAAGTGAGTGTATTTATGTTTCCTGGCTTGGTTTATATAGTTATCACAAAACTCATTTCTAATGTATTTTTTTATTATTATTATTGGAGTTGAAATCGCCATACTTTGTCTATGTGTGAATTGTCTCCTGTTTCTGTTATATATTTATATTAAACACATACATTATATAGAGTTCATTATTGTGTATGATTTTAAATATTTGTGGACCGATATAGAACAAATGGCTATAGATATGGCAGGATTACATATACATTAAAATTAATAATTTTTTAACATACTATTGAAGTATTTTTAAATATATTAAATATTTATTATATTTTATTATAGTAAAATCAAATCAGATGTTAATAGACAGTGACCAATGAAAATAGTAAAATAAATGCTTTTTACATTCAAAAGGGAAATCTCTTAAATGCAATCTCTTGGTTTTATACAGACATAAAGCACTATAATGAACATGTATAAGTCTATTTGTTTATGCTGAAACATAAAACTATTTTTTAAGGTTAATCATTTATTATTATCATCAATAGCTCATTGTATCTTACTTATTAATATGAGTATTGAGTTTGATTTTGTTTCTTTAATATATTTTTATATGTTTAATTATATACAATTAATTTTATTATTATTTTTAATCTTTGATTTATTTTATTTTATAATTATTTATATTTGTTGTATTTCCATTGAATATCCTAATATATTTATTTACATATATTTTGTAAAATATGGGTTTCAAACTTCAGAATACTATTGCAAACTTTAAGTCTCATAACTTTCCCTACTTTCCTTATAATAGATTCTTCCACCAACAGTCAAATGTTATAAATTACTATTTTTTTAACAGATTATATTGTTGAAATATTTTTAAATATGTGGAAATATCTTATATATTTCATCACAGAAAAATCACAGATGTTAATAGACAGTGTACAATGAAAATGGTAAACGGTAAATGCTTTTTGCATCCAAAAGTGAAAACCCCTTTTAAATGCAATCTCTTATTATTATGTAGAGCTAAAGCAATAACAAGAGAATGCATTTAAAAGAAGATCCTCTTTTAAATACAAAAAGTCTTTGCAGTTTACTATTTTTATTAGTTACTGTCTTTTAACATCTGACTGTGCTTTTTCTATAATAAAATACAACAGATATTTCCATGTATTTAAAAATATTTCAACAATATATATATATATAATCATTAAAACCAGTCAACACTTACACAATATCAATAACAATCAATAATCTCAAATCTGTTGTCAAGGCAATGTCCTTTTAACAATAAAGATGAAATAAGCACATACAAAATATGAATAAACAATATTTATTCCCGAATGTATTTTTAATAATTTAATATAGTGCTCTTCACTAATAAATTCCTGTTATACTAAGCTTATATTTTTAAAAATGATTATACGTATTGAAAGGCTTCAATGATTGTCTTTCCTAAATTATGTACCCTGATTTCACATAGTTTAGTTACATATGACATATATAGTATTTATTGCATGTTTGATTCCCTCAGTTAGGAATATTAAAATATTATATTGCTCAAGAAGATTAAGCCCATGAAGTACCACCAATGGAATTGATCTAAAAAGGTTGGACTCCAGTATCTGACATACCATCGTTATACTAAACCTGGCAAGATGATTATTTTTTTCACAATATAAAATAGATTAAAAACATTAAGCACTTTTTTTAAAATTTACTCCAGATTCATTTTCCTTACTTAGTATAATGTTTGTAATCTGACTAATAAAAATAACATTATTCAAGTTTTATAATTCTGAATCAAATGTTATTAGAATAATTAATGTTTTAATCAAAGTAATTTTTATAATTTTTCCTATTTTGTTAATTATATATAAATGAACAAAAATATATCTACATATATATATAATTTGTACTTTTAGATATAAATTTTAAAAACTGCTAAATTAAAGTCATTCTTGCTTTTAAAACTTTTTTTTTTTCTTTTGCATTACTGTAATAGGATTTTTCCCACATACACATAATTTATATACTATTTATACAAGTGTCATTTTGTTTTATTGAGTTTGAATATTATGTTTACATTTAAAAATAATTTATTGTTTATTGATTTCTAGAGTTTGTTTTTATGTTTTTTCTATTGTAATGGAATGTTTCAATAAATGAACTTCTTAATAATTTAAAAATAGAAGGTAAGATAATATATTTTTAATTATAATTTGATATCTGTTTTTTTTTAATGTTTAAAAATAATATTTTTGAAACTATTAATTTCTTTATATATATATTCTACTCAAGTATGTTAACATTCTTTCTAATTTTGATAGTAAATCTGACAAAACAAATGTCCAAGAGAGAGAGAGAGAGAGAGAATGAAGATAATCTATGACAATGTAATATTTATATTTTATATGTTGGACTATTTCTATCATCTAGTTGAATTGTTGAACAATTTACACAAATCCATACTGTTAAGTGATATTATTCATCTCTTCTTCAGGTCTTGCAATATGATCAGTGAAGATAGCAAAGAAATTTAAATAATGATCTTTAGATTCATGAATACTGAATTCAAGTTGACTAACCAAATAGATTTTCTGTCAAACACAACACTCAGTAAAAATGTTAAATACTTATCAGGAGTATCCTTCAGATATCATTATTTTTTTCCTATTAAAACACAATTAATGAGTGGCTTCCAAACATTATCGATTATCATGCTCAAGTTGGTTTATAGAGTTATTTACCATTATCATTCTAGAAGCTAATATGTCCATAAGTCAACCTAATATGATAATTCATAATGTTTTGAAACCATTTTAAACCTTCCCCTTAATAAGAAAAAATAGAAAATGAGAATTTTTAATTAAGCTTAATTATAACATCACCATAAATTCAGTAATTGGAAATTTAGGGATCACTCATTCAATTCTCATGCTACCAATCACTAATCAGGCCAACATCAAAAAGTCAATAATATGACTCAACTTGTAATATTTCTAATAATTAAATGTATTTAGAAATGTATAAAGTTTGAATTTTTCTAAAAACATTTAACAATATAATTAAATGCTAGAAATAATCCTACACGTAAGATGCCATTACACAAACATCTTCAAAAAATTACTAATATATATACAGATAATAGAGTTTTTAAAGTATAGTATATTTAACTTCTTTTTTTCTTTTTTTAATTAAAAGAGATATTATTTCTGCTTAGTATCATAACATTATATTTGTAGTTGTAATAACAGAATATAAAGGTAAAATATTCTTTAAATAATCCATCAATCAGACAAAAGTTTTACCAATGTTAACTTATAGAAAACAGTGAAGTCAAAAAAAAGTATTCACTAGGCTTGTCAATTGTCATGAGTTAAGGATTTGAATGTTTTTGCATTCTTGATTTTACTCCCTTGTTAAGAGTAGGTAGATGACATTTACTAAAATTATTTAGGTTGAAAAAAATCCAAATCTATTTTAAAAAAATTCAAGTATACTCACCTTAGATTCAAACCTTTATTATGCAGATGGATGTGTTATTAATGTTTCATAAAGTTTTACTGCCCAACCTATAATTGGAGTGATGAACTTTTGAAATACTATACATATTAAATTTAGTTAAATGCCTTACAATATCATTATCTAACTGTAAAGCAAAAGAAAATGAAACCATTCTCAACTGCAGCCTGAGATAGATATTTAAGGAAGATTTAGACAGAAATAGTTACAAGAATCAAATCATCCATAGTACAATTGGAAAGATAAACTTGATTACAGTCATATATTAAGAGTTTTAATTGGCAACTCTTTTACTTCTTTAATTATATTACAGACTATAGTTATATATATATCAATAACAAATTCAGAGTCTCTATAACTAAAAATCATATAATATGTATTACATTAAGTATATGCTTTAGTAAATTTGTCAAATATATATAATATTTAAGTAGCAATTCTTATGACAAAATTAAAAACAATTTTAGAATTTTAAAAATTAAATGTTTACTTTATATGATATTTTTATAATAAATTATATATTTTGTTTTCTCTGTTAACTGTTCTGCACTGCATTATATGAATTATAATATAAATAATAATATATTCAAACACTCATTTATATACTCAATGCAATATTTTTATTAAATCATTAAATATTTTTAACATTACTAAATAAAAGAAAAAAGTTCAGAGGAAAACTGTTATACAGTTAAAACTGATTGCTAGTTTGGATAATTTAATTAAAATAATGTATTGTATTGAATGCATAAAGGGGTGTTTAAATATTAATATACAAAAATTAACTTACCGCCTCCACATGTTTTACTGCAAGGAGTAAGCCCAGTCACTCGCCAAGTATAATAGCTTGATTTTCCACTAGGTTTGTCAGAAGCCCCAAGAATAGCATCATTGACATGACTGTTACTTAGGGGTGGGAGAAGGGGATTTTTTGTTATATCACCAGCACTGCTCAGAATTGGAGCATCTTGAACTGGAATTGTATATTCATATTTAATCCCTGGATTTGGTTGCTGATAGATTAACTAAAACAAAAAGATAAAAAATTAATTAGAATCATGACAATATATAAATTATTTATCCAATGTTATAAAAAACTAAATTAGGATAAATAATTAATAAGATATTGCCAATATTCTAAATAATTCACTTCTTTGCACTTTTCACAGTGCTTCATTGTGAAGAAATCTCTATTGGTTTATAGGATAATTTTTATCTAAGGATTCTCTATCATAGGTTCATGATAGTAACAATGTTTAAGTATTAAACTGTTAATATGCAGTATAAAAATTGAGTAAAACTATTTAAATATATAATATAGATGTATAATGTACCATTTTAGTATTTTAAATAATGGTAATGTTTGTAAGGATTATTAGCATGCATTACTGAATTTAAAAAAAATGATATTATGAAAGAGACCAAACTCCAGGGAGCCACAAAAATATCAACACATTTTATGGATTTAGTCTCTCATTTAAATTTTTCCCAATTTGATTAATAAGAATATTTACATTTTCAAGAAATGGGATTAAAGATCAGGTGATATTAAAGAACCTAAGTGAAAAAAATGAAAGTAGTAGTCCATGATTACAAAAAAGGCATCTGCGTATTCTATCAATAAGGCTACTGAGTGTTTGTTTGTGTGAAATAGTGTTAGTGATAAAAATGTATGTTTGGGAAGAGGAATATTCTGATAAGGAATGTTCCGTAGTCTCTTCATCCCTAAGACATAAGATTCTTGAGGGATCTATATTTGTAAAGTGCATTTTGTAGAATAATAAAGAATCAATTGGAATAGCTTTCATGCTAACTTTAAGAAATCTAAGTATTTTAACTCCAGCTACCCAATATTTAAATTTCCTTATAATACCCTGATTGTTGAATAAAAGGAATGGTTGGATATTATTAGGCATATTTTTATTTTCCAGCACATGTCCCCTATATGTCATTTTATTTAGGAAGATTGAGAAAGAGCATGCATATTTAATAATGAGTTTAAATGAGATTTTGATAAAATTATTAACAGGTAAGGGAGTAACAGTGGGATTGATTATAGTGAGACTATTATATTCCTGAAATTGGTGCTGAATCTGTTAATGGCTTTATGAAGATAAAAGGTGGAGATGCTATGTAATAAAAGCTCATTGAATTTTGCATGTTTTTTTTTTTGTTTATTTGTTTTTATTCTATTTTTCTGCTGCTGAGTGCTACTGACTTTTTTCTCGTATTAGTTTAATAATAAAGAACTTTATTATTTTTTTAAAAAGGTGAATTTGATAATAGGTAAAAAGTGATTAAAAAACTAATATGTTGATTAGTCAGATCTTTATGTGTATGTAATGAAAGGAATGTTTTGGATATTGTTTTGATGATGATCTCATAGGAATGTAAGTTAATTTTAATTAGAAGTTCTCATGGAATTGAGGTGCATTATAATGAAAGCTCAAAATTTTGTGACATGTAGAAGTGATTGTGAATGATATGATGTTATCTGTAAGTATGTTCCAAATAGATCCTTTATTTAAGTTTAGCAAAAAAATTTTTTAGTATAGTTATCAAATATAGTATTGGATAGAGTAATATATTTTTTTGATAAGAGGAATACACTAGATCATCAATATATGATTGACAATTTATTTAATGGATAGAATATGCTTTCCTCGATATTTTCTCTCCTGTTAATAAATGAAGACTTTAACAAATATCAAAGATGAGTAACATAAAAGAATTATTGTTATTAAAAATTACCCATCATAATACAGAAAGCAAAAAGGTATTGAGTTGTCAACATGGACTTGGAGATGAGTTTGATATTTCTAGATTTCACCTGAAGACAATGTTATGCCAAAAATATATCTACTGAGAGTAGGTGGTTGATTTTTTACATTGGTAGTATATGGTGAAGTTCAAATGAGGGATGTATTGATACCTTCCTCCCTCCAAAAAAAAAAAAAAAAAACCACATTTTAAAAGCTGTCTGAATACTAACTTAATTATTTGAGATGAAAAACTGACTATGGAGACTGAATTATTTAAAAATAATATAATTTCTATTTCTTAATCTAAGGGTTGATGGACAGCATGGTTCAATTTTAATAATATTTTATATAGGATCAGATTTTTGATTACCTGAGAAGTACTTTCTGTTTTAATATCTATTTTTTACCCCTTAATTTTATTTTTTTCCATAATTATTTTTAAATGTCTCCAAAAGATTCTCATTCTTCATTTTGACCAAACACGAGACTTCCTTCATCTTTAACCAATATCACAATGCACAGCATGGTTTAATGTAGTGGTAGAATGGTGAATTCTAGAGCTGAATGCCCATGGATTACTGTATTACTTCTGGTGATCAAACTTCTTAGAATCTCTAAACAATAAACAATTTGATTATCATCATTAATGTCTGATTTCAAAAGATGGGACTTTTTCAATTTTCCTCAGAGCCCAAACACATGTCATCATTCTCTATACACAGCTTCTGATTTTATCAACTCTTCTTTGATTTAATTGATGTAATCATTTTCACTTTTTGTCAAATGATTTCTTTGCTCCTGATAATATAATGGCCACACTAGAATCACATTTTTCATATACTCTATTTTACTCATTTTGTAAATGTATATTCATTTTATTTTCTACATGTTTGCATTCCATTACTTTTGTCTTCTTTTATGTCATATTTTATTTTTAGAAGCATGCTCATTTATTCTAGTAGTTTTCTCATTCTACATTTTTCTGTACAACATCTAAAAAAAATAAATCTATAAATTCTGTTATTCACATTTACATCATGTTGTTGTTGTTGTTACTATTATTTTGCTATTATAAAATCTATAATTGTTTTTTCAATATTTATAATAGAAAATAATATTAAAAAGTAGCATTCTTCATTCTTGTATCTAATATTAAATAATTCTTTTCATGTTTAATTAATTTATAGTCTTTTAAGACTGATTTAAATAAAATGTTCCAAATAACTAATAAATGCCATTCACACTTTTATAAAAATAATAAGATAACTTAGCAGAAATGAAGTGACTTTTATATTAAAATTCTTACATTCAATGCTTAATCAAATCCATCTGTTCTTATTAAATACAATTCTCAAATTCTATTCAATTTATCTATATTAATCATTAAATGTTAATAATAATTTTATTTCTTTTTAGTAAGATAATTAAATATTTAGAAAAATATAGAAGGCAAAAGTAGTATAAAATACTACAGCAATTCAAATTATATATCTAAATTTTTTTAACAAATCAAAAAAAAAAAAAGTCCTAGACAAAACAATTACAAGATAGATATTAAAAAAACAGAATAAATATTTAAGATTTGGAAAAGCAACATACATTTGAGTGATATAAAAATATAGTAAATATATCTATCAAATTACAAATATTTTTTTCAAATGACAGATATTATATAATTTAAGCTGCTCTTAAATAAAATGTGATTGAAGATTTAATTTAACAGTAATAATTATTTGTGTAAATGTGATTTTAAGAAAATCAAATGTTATACGTGCAGTAAAAAATTAGTGAGTAAAATGTGAATATATTTAATTTTTAAAATTAATTTAAAGTTCCCATGTCAAAATTGATGAAATTTACTATTTCATGTTTATAATCTGATTGGTTTTTTTTTTTTCATATGTCATAGCATCGGCCGGGGTGCGAACCCACACCCGGCTGCAACCAACTACTTGCTTGCAAGGCGGGTGTGATGACCTCTCGGCTAACATCAGTTATGCTAATATGAAAATTATATAATATCTTCATTTGAATAAAATTTCATGCACTTATAACAGATGTAATTTTCTTTAGATATGTAGAGCAAATGCTAATAGATATTTGAGATGTAATATGTGCTTGGGCCATTTGAAGAGACTGGTTTAGTTGAAATGCATAGTAGCAACAGGTTTAAATTTTTAGATGTTTTGGAAAAAGTTGGTCCTTAACAGAAAATGGTTGGAGATTTAATTTGATGTTAATAATAAGTAATGTATATATATAATAAAGATAATAAAAAATCAGTTAAATTGATTAGTTCATGATAATAAAGAAACCTTAAAAATCCACAGTTAAAAAAGAAAGGTTTATAGAAATGAAGGATAGTATTATAAAGATTACAAAATAAAATTGAGAGTTCATAAGAAATTTGAGCAGCAGAAGTGCTAGAACTGGAATTAATCCAAGGATCTTATATTCCAGAATCTGATACTCCATTTCTGCACTAAATCATGCAGAGCTAGCTAAAAAATTGATAATGGAGAATGCTACTACAATTTTTAAAAATACAAGATTAGCTTTTGGATCATCAAACATCAAAGTAGCTTCCATAAAATCTGCACATTGTAAGCCTATTATTATTATTATTATTATTAACAATTATCATATGGTTAATTGCTCAGAGCACTCTAATGGCTGAATGAACATTTAAGAGTCTCATCAATTAATCTGAAAAGTTTTAAATTTTTTTTATAGTATTTCAGCTGAGAATCAGTCATGGGAAGTTTTAGCTCTGTGTTAGTCACTCAACCATTGCACTAAACCATACTTGATGCCTTTTAATGACAGAAAGAAATAGTATATTCCTTAACTCAATATTCAGTTCTATAGTTTGTATTAAACCAAAGAATTGTGACTTATATCAGTTGATATTCAATATTTTTAAAATATACAAGTTAAATTATGGGCTACTTGAAAAGGAGTTTTGTAATGTTACAGACTTACATTCAATAGTAAAAGAAAAGTATTTCTCTACACTTCTTATTCGGTACTTGGACAGTTCTAAATACATTAACCATTGTAGTAATATTCTTCTAGTTGTTGCAATACATGTTTTAGAACACGATTTATAAACTACTACAGAAACTCACAGTGAATATTTTCTAAATGATAATGCAGATTACAAATTAGGTTTTCATTTATTCACATAATTTTTATACTTAAGCTTAGAAAACAAAAAATTAATTGGAATTCAAATAGTTAACTATATCTACTAACAATAATTTGCTAATTGTTTTGTAAGCATATTGGGAATAAGGACATACCCAAATAATACATTTAAATAACATTCAGTGTCTAGTTGCCATATTGACAAGAATGGATTCCACTTTTACCTGCAGCCTAAATTTTTTTATAGGAAGCCAACTCAAACAACACCCAATGCAAGAATGAAATTCAATTTGTAGCACATATTAGCAATGCTAATTAAGTTTGGCTGAAATTTATATTCTCAAAGCAAAGTCATTATATTTTTAATAATTTTGTGGAAGATCAATTTCTTTGTTACTATGTAATATTAGAAACTTTTACAGCAGAAATTGTTTTATGAACACATTCAGAAGAAAAAGTGTTTACTTCGTAAAAATGAAATCAAATATTGCTTTACACAAAATATACAAAAGCAGTGATGTAAAAAAACCATTCTATTGCAGTGCATTTGTTTTCTTATTAGTAAATAATGATTATTTTTATCTTTTTTTCATTGAGAAGGATGAGGGAAGTATGCTAAAACTGAAAATTTTAATAAAACCTGAGTAAGATGTCACTAGTATTACTATATAAGTAAAGAGAATAATCAAAGGGGCATGATTTTCAAAATAGAACTATTGCAAATAATATTAAAAACTATAAAAGAGTAAATATTGAGTAATATTTTTTTAAAAAAAATAGCTCAATAGATTGCATAATAGATATCATCAATAAGTCAAATATACTAGCTGTTAGTAAAACAGGTTTAAATAACCACCAAGCAAAGGACTATCCACCAGTTGGACATTATTTTTCAGGCTTGATAATCGTCAGGTTTTGAAGATTTGATAGTTTTTCCATCCTTGGTTTAATCCTATATCCAAGAATAGATAGATATCCATTTACTGACCAAAATTATATGGTTTACTAGGTTGACTATCTGAAACAAAATCTTAAAGACTATTGCAAAGTTTTCCAATTTATTTGGCCGGTATTCAAACCTAGTTGTATTCATAATGATATATTGACAAATTATACATGATGATGACTACTCCTTAAAAATGTGTGTTTGTATGAAGTTTACTTTCATGTAATAGCATTTTAAGAATTCAAGGATGTATTTTAAATAAATTAAATTTTCAGCTTGTCAGCAAAAAAAAAAAAATGTAGTAAAAGATTATCTTCTCTTTTTTCTTTTTTAAATTAATATTTTAATTCTATCTCACATTCCACCACCTGAAAACAAATTAATTTGTCTTTGTATATAAAAATAGTTTTTTAAAAATATATATATATTAAGTTTCTTTGCATGTAAATTATCTTCAAGGGTAAAAAAAGAGGTGTTAGACGTCAAGGCAAAATTAAAACTTAAAAGAAAAGATGTCAATTTTTATAAAATCATCGCAAATTAAAACATCTTGATTAAACTTTGCAATAAATCAAGCAGAAAATAAAAAAAGGCAAACAATTTATTGAAATCAAAGAAGCCCAAGATGGTAGAATAAACATTTAAAAATCTTAGAACTTATTTTATACACTAAGAAATTTTAGATTCTACAGTATAATAATTAATTTAAAGTTAATATTAATAAACTAAATTTCTCTGCATGATTTAGTGCAGTGGTAGAGGTATGGACTCTGGAGTTCAAAGTCCTTGAATTATGGTTCCTGTTCTAACATTCTTATGAACTACTAAGAAATAAATCACTTGATTATTTATTTATTTAACTATAAAATAATCTACTAGGAAAAAAAATGGAAATATTTATTTGAAAATTTAATAATAACAATAATAATAATTATAATATTAATAATTAAATGGTTTATTGTTTGAAAGTTCATAAAAAGTTTAGCACCAGAAGTAAGAGAAATGAGATGTGATCCATGCATCTTGAACTCGAGAGACAGTCATTCTACAACTGCTTTAAACCATGCAGGCTACTAATATTATTAATGAATTCAAAATCTAAAGAAATAATTACAAATCTGCTAGGAACATGTTTCTAATTATTGTTAACAACTGGTAGGCCTCTTTAGCAGTGTATGCGAGTATTACATTCTATTTTGCAGAAATTAGTTTTTTTTGAGTGAAACGTGTAATTAGCTGTTTAACTAGGATGAAAAGTCTGATTTCGATAAATATAGTTTATGTTTTAAAGGATTTTATTGGTTTAGATGTTTTCAGGTTACATCATTTTATATTTTAAAATCATACTTAGGAAGACAGTAAAACCAGTAATAGTCTTACTATTAATAGCATTTAGAATTATTTAATCATATTTATAAAAAAATAAAAACAATGCTCTTTTTAGTAATGTATTAGCTTATTAGAGATAGCATTCTAGTGTCTTGGAAGGTGACAAACCAGGTATCAGAATAAATATTGTGTATGGAAATTTTTTCCTCCCTGGCTCTGAGAGATTCTAATTTAATCCAGAAAGTGTTTTGTTGATTTCTAGAATCATTATTATATATATAAAAATGCTAAATGTCAAAGCTTTAATTTCAGAAAATACTCGTTTTGAAAAAGATTTCGAGTTTTAATGCTAAAATTATGTGTTTGAAATAGTCTTAGAATTGCTAAACATATATTTTCTAAAGATTGACATTCAAGAAATAAATAAAATTGAGATTCTGTATCTCTATGACAGAGTGCACAGAATCTTTTATTCTTTCTAATGATTGTAAATTTAATTTTAATAAAGAATCAAAATATTTGGATTCAAGAGACCAGTATTTTAATTTTCAAATCAACTATGATTATTTATATTTGACATAGGCTCCTCAATATTATTTTTTGAAGATGAGTGTAATAAAGTGTAAACATTCCAATAGTGATTTTGTCTTCAGGTAGATGAAAATTTAAGTTATCAATGGCTAGCAATGATCAAATGAGTGATTTTAAATAACAGTCAAAAGTAGTGGTTTGTCTGTTGGTAAAATCTTGAATATGATTTTCAAATTTATGAAAGATTTTGCACATGAAAATATTAGATTTATAGTTTTGGAACTTTGAAAGACATGCATTGAGTGAAGACCTAAACCATTGTGTAATAGGAGTTTTTGTAATTATTTAATCAAGATAATCGAGATAGAGGTTATCCCCCCTCCCCCCGAGTGATTTCCTGCACATAATAAATACATAAAATGAAAAGTTTTTGTATAAATGATTATGGGTGAATAGTAAGATATTCTTGTCTTTATTAGTAGATTAAATAGTGATGATTTTGCATATAGAGATAGTTATGATTTTCTAAGAGAATTGATCAAGTGTTCAATTTTTACTTTAAGCTTTTCTTGTATTTCTGATCTCATTCTTGAATTATTTAGATGAAAAGGAAAACCTACAAAGTTATTAGGTATTCCTTCAAAGAATTCATTATATCTTTTTTCTGTATGGATAAATCAAGCAAATGATTTTGTCATGTTAAATTGTATATATTTATTTAAGATTTCTATTAAAATGGGAATTTGTTTTCTTGACTTAAGAAAGACATAATAATTACAGTTTAGCTTATGTTTTAAATAAATATGTAGCATTTTTTGGTAAAAGAACACTTTAATGATCTAAAATTATTATTTAAATTTAGCTCTAAGTTTTGTGTTTCTGAAGAGAGTTGTACAAAAAAATAATAGAAAACTATAGTTTAAATAGTTTAATAATAGCTAGCAAATTGGTTGAATTTAAACAATTAATTTATTAATTGGAAAATTTAATTATTTTTTATTTATTTAATAACATTTATCAAAACATCTGTACAAGAAACCATGTATGAAAACAAAACTTGTAATAAAGTAATCGTTTATATGTTGGATCTGTGGTATTAATTACATAAAATTCAGAATTCAAGATTCAAAAGTTAATAAAGTTTATAAAAATGAAAATTCTTAAGTAATTTTATATATGTGTCTGTTTTATTTCATCCTTAGTATAAAATTAAACTTATTATTGTAATTCTAATAATTATCAATAAAATATCATGTGACTAACATGCTTTCAGAAACAATTAAAAACTTTTGAATAATCAATTAATATTTAATGGTAGTGATATCATATATACAACCTTGACTAGTTTTTGACTTTTACATTCATCATTTAAGATTAAAAATCAAACTGGAATTAATTAACACTTAAGCATTAAGCAGCCCCAGTTTAATTTCTTTATACTATCCTGAAATTTAAAAAAACCCTATGATTTTGATCCTGACCCAACTTGTTGCATAGTTATACAAACCTGACAGAATTCCTACCACTATATATTTTAATGGCATTAGTTTAATGCTAACTGTAGTCTCATTTCACTCTTTCATCTGGGTAGTTAACACAAAGAAAATGAAAAAATGATCTTTATATTGTTTAACTAAAAAAATAATTTTTATTTCATTATATTCATTGCAAAATAAAGATTAATAATTTAGCACTAACTATTTGGAACTCTTATATTCCAGAAAAAATTGCAAGAGAGTATCAGGCTTTATTATTTTGAAATGAAATGAGATTTCTCAAGTAAGATTTATTTATTTATTTAATACACTCTTATTTTAAAACTAAAATAAGGAACACAGTATATTAAATAAATCAATATATTAGAGCAATAGAAATGTATGTTTTTCTGTAATTTTTAATTTAATATTTTAATTAATGAAAAAAAAAACTTCAACCACTAACACTTTTAAATACATTCCTTTGCTGCATATGTAAACTATACTGCAAGAAAATATAAATTTTCTTTAGTATTTTTTATATTATGTGACCAAATTAAAAGCACACATTGCTTGTCTTACAAAATATATATTATTTTGTTTAGAAATATTCTTAGTTTATTACACACTTTTATTCACAAAATATCAAAAATACTGAAAAAAAAAATTGTTACTTTTAGCACAATTTGTAAATAAAAGTTTTTTTTTTTTTTTAAATATTTTTTATTTTCTACCTTTTAGGTTTTATAACTTTTTTAAAACAAGAAAGCAAAATAAATTATTGATAAATTTAAAGTTATTTTTAATGTCAATGCAACTATTTAATAAAAAATGTAAATTACTTTGTTAATAAAAATTAGTTTAATTTAATTATTAAAGAGTCAAAATCCTACCATAGTTTATAAACTTAAGATGGTATTTGTTTTGCTTAGATGTTGTTTTCTAAGCCATATAATACCACATTTAATAATATTAAAATGACATTGAGAAAATTATAAATACTCAACAAAGTTTAAAATTTCACAAATAATAAAAGCAAAAATTACCCCAAATTTGCAACTAAATCAGACGAGCCAAAGAAATGAACTCTAAAACATAACCAATGGTTTCACTGCTGGGTTTAGTTGTGAATTTGGGATAAGTTTTGATTATTTTATTGACTGTTTTAACTTTAGGCTTTTAATATTTAAATAATATAAGATATATATTGCAAAATATTTTTTGCAACTATCTAACTGGAGGAAAACATGAAGTAAGTTGACTTTATTAAAAGATATCCTTTTGCTTCCAAGATTTATTTTGAGTTATTATTTTGTACAGAAAATTGTAACTTTGTTATATAGAATGATGAATAGTATTCTGTTTTAATGATTTTTCTCCTGTAAATTATTTTCTATTTTTTACATAGTAATATTGCTAGATAGCAGTAACATAAAGAGTACTAAATCCCCATGAAAAATTTAAAATTGTCACTACTTTTTTGCTAAAATTATTTGAAAATTCTAAAAAAATATATATAGTCATTCAATACATATGTACACAAAGTTTTAATTAGATTGGAAATTGGGAGGTAGATGAAAATTGAGGTATGAGATTTCACAGACAGATAGACAATTTTTTTTAAAAAGCAGCAAGTTAAATAAAAGCACATAATTTTTTTTTTATTAAAGTCAAAAATGACCAATTTTAATTATTAAAAATATTTTTAAAAAACTATATTATTAAAAAATTATTAAAAATCTATCATAAACTTGTCAAAAATAAGTTAAATAAAAAGAAAAACTTTTATTACTAATTATACACATACAAAAATATTTTTTTTGATATAATACATGTATTGCAAGTAGTGGAATAACTATTTTGAAGTAAACCAAACAATGTATATTGAACCCTGAGTATAGAGGAATGTTATAAATATTAGATAGTATCTTTTTTAAAATTTTACAAAAGGACCTAAAATTCTAGCTATAACTATGGATTGCAAATGAATGTAAAAAGATATTAATCATTTAAATGCATTTAGTGCAGAGCATCTTTAACAAAGACAAACATTATACTTAAAATAAAAAAGAAAATGTGTAACTATAATGGCAAACATGGTTCATTAATAATGATACAGTAAAGAATAGGCAATCTAATAATATTCCATGTAATGGGTTTTGGAATATTCACAATTTAAAAGTTCACAGTGGTTTTTTTTATTTTGATGTAATGTCCGCATTTAAAAATGGTTCTCTGTATTGAAAATATTTTAAACTTATTTTCAACATTCTTTACATTTTTTCATAGAAGAAACTGAAATGTTGCATATAAATGATTATGTTTTAATAATGGAGTTTTTATAGTTTATTAAAAAGAATGAATATTTATTGTTCTTATCTAATATTTGTTTGAGTTTCCAGCTATCTTAAGTGTTCTTAAAATGCATGAATTATAGAATAATGAGGATAAAAATACGTTTTTCAATCTTTTAATCTAGGAAGATCATTAATCTGGGAAGATTAAGAAGTCAAGAATTCCCAACTATTAACAGTCACTCTGTATTCTTTTTTATTTGAAATGTGCAATAATAATAAACTGATATTATTAATTAAAAAATTTAAAATACTAATTTGATGCCAAAACAATTTAGTACTAATCAAAAACTTTATGTTAATGTTATGTTTTATTTATACATAAAAAATATTTCAAAAGTTTTTATAATCATGTATTTTTATTATTTAAATAAATCTAAAAAAAAAAACATATTAAAAAATTTCAGTCTATCATTAACACATAAAAATAAACAAATGGTGTTATTAGAGTTATTATGAAGTTTGAGTACTGGACATGAGACAATTGGGCCATGAATCCTGGACATTAACCTTCAGTTTGCCACTTTATCACTTACCATACATGGCATGAACACATTAAAGATTAAGCTATTAATAATTATTAAAAAAGGTTTTTGAATATTATTAATGTTTACATTGAATTAAGAGGCTTATAGAGATTAGTACAATGACAGCAATAAAGTTGAGAGCTGAATCAAAATACAATTTGCCATTTCTAGTAATTGATTAACACATGACTTCCTGAACAATTGATCATTTGAATATTTTGTTAGGCTAAAGAAGTAGTAAGCAATGTTAAATTCTCATCAATGGTAATCAAATGCTACCTAAATATCAACTGCAATTTTGATAAAAAATTTAACACATCTAAAAAAAAAGTTTTATTTGAAATTGCTCTTATGAATGATTTATCCCCAATATTTAAATACCCATAGGAAGTTTAGAGGGGCAAAATTAGCAAATAGAGGTGGAATAATTTTATTAAATGGTGAAATCAGTATTTCCAATAGGCAATTTTGCTTTTGTTAAAAGATATAATGACATTAAGTCATTCTAGTTGAGGAAGTAATGATTATAGTTCAAAAGTATGTAAAGATAAAATAAAAGTTTATAAATAGCCTACTACAGATTAAAGTCCTCTCCAACAATTCCTCATAAAGAAACAGTAAAGGAGGAGATTGTACTTGCCAATTGTCAAATGATGGGAATTTGAGTAATTTTCTTTGTTTTACTTGACAACTAAGAATATCTAGATACTCATTAATTGATCAATATTGGAATGATTAGTTGGGTTAGCTATGAGTCAGTTATATGAAAAAAAATCTCAAATCTACTCAACAGAAATTCAAACTCAAGTGGGTGTGCTAATGTTATATTGTGAGGCTCTTAAGTTCAATCATTACCAACATTATTTTCAACCATTATTGATTCACTGTTCCAATATCATAACCTTTCATATCCACATCACATCTGCAAACTTCTTATTTCATCTATCCATCTCATATATGATTTATTTCTATGTCTTTTGGTTCAAATTTAAAACTTCAACTATTCATTTTTTGTCATCTCTTCTGGAAATATATCAATTACAGCTCCATTCAAAATCTCTTAATTCTTTCAATGATATCAGTAATAGTTGTTAGTTTTCTTACCTATGTATTTTGCTTTGACTCATTTTTTCCCAAAACACATCTCTCCATATTTCATTGAATAGTCTGAAGTCTCTTTGCTGTTCTTCTGTTTAGCATACAAATCTCAGATCCACAAGTAAGAACTGGTAATCCACAACTATTCAAAACCCAGTGCAAGGCATTTCATAAAAATATTCATTATATTTTAAAACAAAGACACTTCATTTATAATGAAAGTAATTAATATGGATGAGTGAGCAAGAATATTCCATTTCCTTTTAAGCACTAAGTTATTTCTACTAAAAGTACTCCAAATTCAATTATATGCTTTTATACATTATGATTTCATTTGTATTAATAGTTTGACCAAAATATTTGCAGTCATTAATTTCTTTGAATTCATGATTTTTAATATTCATTATCTGAAAAAAATCCACCGAACATTACCTTTTTTAGCATTTGCCTTTAATCTTACTTTTTTTATTTCCATCTTATAATTTTGGTAACATTTCCTGAAATTCTAAAGTATTATTTGCAAAAATGACCACTTCAAAATCTAGATGCCTTAAGTAATCTTCATTTACTTTTACTTCCTTAGCATCCTATTTTTATCAGAAATATATATCTTGTAAAATTGCTGTAAAATGTTTTTGTAGATGTGAAATTATCTTATTGTCCCGTTATAATATAATCATTACTAATGTATTTTGATAAATATTATTCAGAATATGACAATATTCTGGATCTATATCTTGATGATATAAAATTTTAATTAACTATGGGAATGCATATAGAATCAAATACTTTTGATAATTTACAAATCCAAAGAAATTCTCAACATTTGGGTGTGATTCACTTGTTGAAAATATTATTAAAAATCAATTTGTTTTTTTGTTGATTCAAATCCAAAGCTAGTTGTAGATGAATTGTAATTATCTTGGTAAAGATTTTGTATAGAACTGATAGAAGAGTGAAAGCTTTATAATTTTAAACAACTTCCTTAAATCTTTTTTCTAGTTATTATGCTTTGCCAACAATTTTATATTTTTTGCCTGTTTGTATTAAAATTTCAATAATAATTCCATACTTTTTTGAGTTTATCTTTTCTTTATAGATTTAATTGCATATTTCATTTCTTCATTTAAAATACTTGGCAATTCAGAAGATGTAGCAATTGTAGGGTATACTTTATTTTGTTTTTTTTTATTACTATATAATTATTATAAAATTCTTCTGCACATCTTATGATGTCATTTTCTCTCTCTTTTTTTATAGTAATAATTCCATTTTTTCTTCTACCTGCTGAAACAACCTTTCTTCCATTATTAAGATGTTGTTTTATATTTTTGAGATTTTTGTTCACTTCTATAGCCTTTCTTGTTAATTCATAATTATATTTTCACATATTATTAATTGTTTTTCAGATCATCTTACAAAATTATAAATATTCTTTTTTACTGGATCATTTAAAAAAATGTTTATATTCCTTCTTTTCTTCATATATTGTCTTATCTCAGTAAACATTTATTGGGAAATTGCTTTTTTTTTTTTTTGTAGGAGCTATCTTTTTTTTTTAATGCAATTCTTAATAGTTATTTTCTTATAGACTTCAGCCAAGTCTGAACAATCTTTAATGTGTGTGTTAATATTTAAAAATAATTTGCAAATTCTAATGTAAATTTAATGAAATAGTTCTAAAGATTAGGAAGATCAACTGTTAATAGTTTTCATCTGTCTAGTTTGTATATCATTATTTACATCTCACTAATCATTGATCATTTTCTGTGTTGAATTTATTAAGAACAATACAATCTTGAAATACATATTTTCCCCTAGTCAAAATATAATTCAACTCTACTGTACTTTTTTTCAATGCTTCCCATTTCCTAGCATTTCTTTCAAAGAAATAATTCATAATACAGTTTTCTTTTTATGCAAAGGTATATGTATATGCATGTATAATGATAAATTAATTGCCAATTTAATACAAAATGCTATAAATAGCTTATACATAATATATTATCAATAATTAAAATAAATTTTTTCAGCTTTAATAATAATGACTTTAAATATCAACCACAAGTCATTTCTAATTGTATAATTTTAATAATTATTTATTATTTAAAACAAAGTTACAATTATCACCATCATAGATTTACAATGTGTAATTATATATATATGATGGATGAACCATAAAATAGTGTGCATATAAATTTCTAAATTATACTGCTTTTATTGATTTATCAGAAAAAATAAAATAAAACGAGTTAAAAGCGTAATAATTTAAAACTTTATTTTAGAATACAAGTAAAAGGAATTTTGGATTTCATCCAAATTTTAAAACTAATGCATTTAATAGAAAATTCAGCTTACAATCATATATACAAAAAGAGCTGGCTATTGAGTTTGTTCTTAGTAACTGATGTGTTTTCCTGTCAGCTTTGAAGTGGTTGTGATAAATTAAATTTTAAAAAAGAGACAAAGAATAATTTAAATAGTATTACCATAATTTAATTGATATTCTTCACAGAGTTTAACACATTTCAGCAATACATTTCCATAAATCTACTTGCTTTTTAAAAATAAATTTTTATTTTTATTCACAATTTATTATTGCCTTTTAAATTACAATCTGTATCAATATATTAAATAATTAATTTGTAACAGTCAAAATTCTTTTACACTTTTTTAAAATAGTTTAACGATTTTACATTTAAATATTGAAAAATGCTTTGAGTAATAAATATTTCCTATTTAAAAAAAGGAAGAAATACACTACCATTAGATTAGAAATAATATTTAATTTTTAAACTAAGTAAACAAACAGTCAGTCATTCATAATTCATTTATTTTCCCATCTACTTGTTATTGCATGATAAAACTTTATATACCAGTGGATGAATCTTTCATATAAAACTAAATGGAATATTTTCATGAAGACAGTTGGAAACTTATAAAATTCTTAATAAAAGAAAATGTTATTTTAATTTGCAATGTGACATTTTAGTCATTTTTTAAATAACATTTTTGTCTTTTTTTAAACAAGATAATTACTTCATGTGATTTCCTGAAGGAAATTATTTGCGAAAAAAGTTTTGATCAAGAATAAAATATAAAAAGCATTTTGATGAAAGGTATCAGTTATGACGTTTTGAAATTTCTCACACAGTACCCCCTCAATATCCGTGATTATTTAAGTTCTAGGTTGTTGTTGACTCGCAATTAATAATAATAATAAAAATTAGAAATTAATTAAAAATAAATTTTAGTTTTCTATATTTTAATTTTTTAGTTCACTATATACACACACTTAACATGCCAATGCTGTATTCTTACAATAATAAATTCATTATTAGATCAAGTGAGCTCTAATCTATGTCATCAGCAAACATTTCAGTTCCATATAAACAGAATAACAGTTCTGTATATTTCCATTAGTTCTTTCGATTATATCATTAAGATCAAATATTCTGTCTTTAAATTTGTTAAATGCAGGAGAAAAAAAAAGAGCCATTGCTCTATATCATCAACATCTAAGCACACTTTTCTATTTGGAAAATTAACAAGACATTTAAATTGATTCATATTCTTTAAACAAACCAAAAATTGCAGAAAATTGTCTTCCAGCAATGGCTTCTACATCAAAAGGAATGAAAACATTACGTAAAACATCATTTGAATAGCAAAAAATAATACAGACATCTATCAAAAAGAATAAATTATTGTTTTTGCTTTTAATTAGTTAGAGTAAAAATCCCTGTCATCAAAGCTATATCATATCTAGCTTTTTGCTTTCTAAAAAATTCTGTATAAAAGGATAACAAAATTGAAGTTAATACACTTGGTTATTTAGTATCTGTTTCAAATTTCTTAGATTTTCTAATCACCAGTAATAATATTTCCTCTCAGACTATTAAGAAATAGTTGTATAATATAAATAAACTACAGTGGATAATCAGCTGAAAAACATAACCACAAATATTCTTGATTAACTGAGGCAAATGTCTTGACTACATTAATAAAGGTAATGTTTAAATTCACTTTTGCTTCATGATACTTTCTTGCATTTATCTGACAAAAAATCTATTTTCACGGTCATTCATTCTTTAAAACGTGCTGATTCTGATAATCTACGACTGAATATAACTTGCCCAATAAAAATCATTCAAAGTACTTTTATTATAGTGAATAACACTGATATTCTATGATAATTATTGAAGACATTTCTATTCTCTATTTTTATAAACTGAAACAAGAAAATGATCTTTAATATAATACAACATTATGAGTTAATACACTTTTAAAAATTCCCATAGTTTTTGATATTAACATATTAGCATAGTTTGGATTTTTAAATCCCTCCACAAAAATTTAAAGATACTTTTTAATATTTATAATAAACTTAATTTTTAAAATATATATATAAACGAATCCCTACAATCCAAGTATCTATTCACATTGCCTTGACTTGATATTGTCTTATGTGAAACTGCAACCATTCCATTATTAAGATTATATCACTCCAAGTTCCATATCTTTGTTTAACTCTAAATGTGCTGATAGCATTCAAAATTTTTGATTCACTGCATCCTTCATCTCAGCTTCATTGTATCACAACTATCCACCAGCAGAGAAATGAGTAGAAAACTTGAAAATATCATCACTACCTATAAGAGATTGTTATTTATTTTTTAGACCAACATGATAACTTTCAAAAGGTACAAAGTGGTCAAAGGATTGTATCTTTTTTTTGCAGTTTTGATCCACAATCATTTCAAATGTCAATCATTGCTCATCTAGATTTCAGTTTCTACATTGTGTATGCATTTTTTCAAGTAGGGATTATCATATGACTTCTTTAATTAAATCATTTATAATGTAATCATTGTCAGAAAAACAGGATTTTTTCTTTTTTAATGAACCTCAAGGACAGATTGAATTGTATATTTTGGTTTGAAAATTCAAACTGATAACTTTAATGTTTAACAGCTATTGAACCTAAATATGAAAAGCAATTGCTCAAAAACTACCAGTATATTAGGAATGGATATTTATTTTTAATATGGTTATCACTCTAATCTTTGAAGCATCAGAATGTATGATTCACTCAGTAATATGTACCTGTATGAATTTATCTAATATTTACTTCTTTTTATTATTATTATGATTCATAACTAATATAATTCATAAGGCATCAGTGTTTGAGTATAGATACATCCAAGTTCTTTTATAATGATTTTTAGTCTAAACAAAGTGTTGATAATATCACTCCACATATTATATAAAATTCAATAACTAATATCATTGGACTTTTTAGAGTTCAGCATTATTAAAGTTTTCTGAGAAAAAAAATCTTTTTATAATACTAATTCATTAATTTTATTCTTCAAAGAGTCAAAACATTTTTTGTTTGAGCTTATGAACTAATAAGTGACATAAGTAATCACTACACAAAACAATTTTAAAAGTTATATCAGTGGCAGTCAAATAATTTTACAATTATTATCAATCTATTATAGGATAATGGATCTTCCCAAATTTAATTACAGTTTTCTTAATCCACAGTTTCTCTTCTCCACATCATTCTAATAACTTTCATTTCCATCTATCTTACATCTGGTCTTTTTACATTCTCTCAGGATTCAATTTATGAATTCATCTATCATCATTTATTCTAGTTAATATGTTCATCTCAACTCTATTTCAATTTATTATATATACATATTATACCATTTACATATATATGGTACAAGTATATTGGCATTGAGTAAGACTTAAAAAGTAAAATTTAAAAATCATCAATAATCGTAATGTAGTTTTTTTAATTTTTTTTATTAGTGGAATTTTTTTGTGTGCATACAATGAAAGTTATTTATGCTAAAATTTATTTAATCAAAGTAATGTTAATATTGGAAGGAATGTAAGTGCATACAAATTAGTTATTCAGATAAAAAATTATAACCACAAGAGATTAAAATCAAAGTGATGTTCTTAATACCAATTAAAGATGGCTGAAATAATTGATAATAAGACTTTGTAACTAAAAACTAACAAGGATGTAGAAGATTATAGAATAATAAAACAAAAGATAAAGAAAATATGTGCAGGACCTCTCAAAAATGATTGTGGATATAAAAAGAGCGGACAGGTTTAGAAGTGCTTTTTTTACCTGTGTGTTTTGGGTAGTTTCTCGTGCAGCATTTTTGAAATAAAAATAAAATGCTACCACTTATAACTAAACTGAATTTATTCTTCATGTGTGAGTAGAACCAGATTCTTCACCGGCAACTTCTCTTGGAAAAGTCAAATAAACCTTCATCTAGCCTTACCTAAATACGGATCAGAGATATGAAAGTAATATCAGAATGAATCCATAAAACAGTACTGTGGATGCTCATCAAAAGAAACTGGACTACTGTGATAATCAATCATCTACATAAACACTAGAAGCTTACTGATAAGTTAATAGCCATAACTCCTATCTATAGTAAAAGAGATTTGTGAACTGAGTTTTAAATAATAAACTGTTACTGTTGACAAAAATAAAACAGACATTTGTTATCTAAGACTTCAAAGTGAGATATTTGAATTCTATGGTTAAGATAATTATCTGAGTACAAGTGTATGTGTTTCTTTCCAATATTATAATTTTATTATTACTATAAGTGTTTAATGTGTCATAATAAAAGCTTTACTACTGATATAAAACTTTCATGGCACGTGCTTAATTTTTAGTTAGGTTATTAATTTTGAGTGTTAGATTTTGTTGTTTAGTTTTAGAAAATTGTATAAATTACCATGCCAATATGCTTTATTGATTAAACCCTGGGAGAAATATTTTCTTAAAACAATTAATTGACAGGAAATCATAATCCTGATCTTTTTTTTCCCCATGTATCAAAGCACCAACCGGGAAGAGAACCCGCAAACCCGGGACAACTGCTTGTAAGGCAGCTGTATTGACCACTTGACCACAAATGCTTGACTAATCCCCATCTTTATAAGCATTTGCTTTATAAGTTACAATGTGCTTCACACAGAATCAGTGAGTCAATCGACTCTGGTTGCCATCTATATAAATTAAAAACTGATTCTGCATTCAATTCAAATCATAAATAATATTAAATCAAGTTAATCAGGAAATATAGCTATATTAGTTTAGAAATATGAATGAAATATTTTTCTTGTTCATAACTTGATTAACTTATGCATTCTAGTGCATGATAGAAGGCCTAACAAAATGTAAAAACATTACAATATATAAAAATATATAACTGAATATAAAAATTTAATAGATTAGTAAAAAACAGCAACATTATGAGGTGAATCCACAGTCTATATATCAAAAATATCCAGCTTTAGGAAGAATTCTGATTTATACATCTTCAAATATGTTTGTTTATGACATGAGCTATCTCAAACATGAGGTTGTAAAATATTTTCATATAAATAGCACTCATAAACGTGTGTGACCATTTCAGCTCTAAAATGAAAAAAAAAAAAAGATTAATAAAACCTGTTCTAAAGTTGTGTTTTGCAATGACTATAATATACAAACCAATTCATGAAATACTTTTCTTTTTGAAATAATTGAAATTTGTCAATATATTTTCTGCTGCATCTTATAATGAAAACAATCAATGTTGCACTTTTTTAGAATGTCTTTTGAGATGATCTTTATAGTATAACAAGAGCTACTCCCATAAAAACCATCTTCAAGCTTAAGCATTGCATTGAAAATTCATTTTACATGTCTAAGTTCAATAAATATGTGATTTTACAATAATGGATTATACAGTATCACAACCAGAAAATTGAAGAACATTTTGATTAGTTTTCTGATCTTTGTGTTTTGAAAATTTTGTAAAAAAAAACTTTTGTAATGTCTTTACATTGTGTCAATTGGGTGTACATGTCTCACTTCCAAACAATAAATTAAATAAAACTGCAGCTCTATATGATTTAGTTGTGATAGTTACAGTGACAAAATACCCTATATTTTAATGTGTTAAAAATAACAACTGCAAATTGAAGTCTGTGTTGTACCTTAAGATTCAGATCTATTGTTCTATTTATAAAACTACCAAGATATTTAAACTGATTTAAATTTGATAACTATCTATTCTGAAAATTGCTGAGGATTTTTCTTTCATCACTTGCTGATAAAGAAAGTTTTTGGAATATTAATTATTATATCAAAATCTTTATATGTTGCATTTAAAACTAAACACATTCTGTAGATTGTCTTTTGAACTGGAAAAAAATAGCATCTTTACCATCATAATGTAAAATTAGAATTTAAGAAAATGAAGTTTTTGTTTTGAGTGATTCAAATTAAAAATTTCTATATCAAAACTATATAAACTTATACTGCATCTTCATTTCATTGAGTCACCTATAAACAGTTTTGAAAATCAATATCATAAAAATTAAAAACAATGTTGGAATAAGCATACATCTTTTTTAACACCAGTTATCATTTCAAATGCTTCAGATTTTAGACCTGCAGTAATAATATTTCCTTTCATTCCATCATGCAGATGGTGTATAATATGAAAAAACTTGGGTGGACAACTAATTAATTTTAAACAATGCTTTTGACCTCAATAATTTTTATTAGTCATTCATTAGACTAGAGATTATCATGTTAAAAGTGAATAGAAACCAGCCCCTACCTTTGCATAAGACTGGTCTAATGAAAATTACATTATAGAAATATTTATGCTATAGATCTGTTTGATTAGTTATGTCAAATGCTTTGACCAAATCAATAAAAGCAATTTACAAAATCATTCTTTTGTTCGTGACATTTTTCTTGTACTTGCTTGGCAAAAAAAAAACACATGTTTACAGTGCTTCTTCATTCTCTAAAAACCACAATGAGTTTTTTGGTAATCATTCATCTGTGATTGAAAGCAATCTACTCAACAAAATCCTTGAAAATAATATTTTCATTATGACCTTGGTAAATGATTTTTATAATTTAACATTACACATGCGCTTTGTAGATTTTTTACAATAAATGAATACTCCCACTTCAAACACAAGATAAGTCTTTGGAAAAGATAGAATGAATATCTATCTTTTTGAACCCAAACACTTATATATGGGCAAATCTTAAGTATTTGAAAATGAGAGCATGAAGATATTAAACAATCACTTTAAACTACTTTTTACATGCTTGAATGAATAATGCTGGTGAAATTTACTAGAACTTACAATACGTCATTCTTATTTGAAATTAAATGTATGTAAATAAACTATTTATTTTATATAGCACATGTTTATAAACTAATATCTTCACACTCTCACTTTCAAATACTTAAGATTTTCCCATACATTTGGGTTCGAAAAGATAGATATTCATTCTATCTTTTCCTAAGACTTATCTTGTGTTTGAAGTGGGAGTATTCATTTATTGTTAAAAATCTACAATGCGCATATGCAATAGCTTAATGCTGATTATTAATATTACAGTTTATAAACATCGTGCTATATAAAATAAATAATCTAACATTAGTGAACCTCTGTCTACTTTGATAATACTTTCTTGAATTTTGTATCTTTTATAAATATTTTAGCCTTAAGTCATTTCAGCCATGTCTATTTTCAATTCCCTTAGTACACTCAAGTTTACAAATGCTAATAAAAAGAAATACATATTTGCATGCTTATTTTAATTTATGTCATTAATAGACATACTTTTAAAAAAAATATGGTAAAGTTTTTTTAAAAAAGCAAATATTTTGGACTTTCGACCGACAGTATCTAATGCACACTTCTCTATTTTCAGGTGCATTAATCCTGTATTTAGCAATTCATAGTT